>CM029367.1:23171931-23521931 GCA_017165825.1 Hepsetus odoe | reverse complement strand
AAAGCCAGTTGATATCGGCTAAGGATGTATAGACAATGTCTACATAGAAACTACCAGATGGCATCATAGTAAAGCCCCAAAGAGTCAGAAATGAACATAGTAAACCCCAGCAATGGTGCAGCCATCTTGATTCCAGGTTGTCTAGAGGTAGAATGCTTGACTATAGACCAACAGCTTGCTGGATGAAATCCCACCTCCAGCACTCCCACAACTGGGTTCTCAACCCCAAGTTGCTCTAGAGACTATCCTGTGAGGGAAATGAAAGTTGTACTGATAGAGCATCTGCCAAATGCCATAAGTGCAAAATTTTAATCAAAACCTGGAGTGCCTGAAGCCATCATGGTAAGCCTGAAGTTGCTGGTAGGAACTCAACTGCCTGAGGTAATCATATTAAAACCCAGAAAAATCATTATTTTAACATAAAGACAATTTGGCCTTACTGGTACTAGCCTGGGGTCAAAATTAAAGTGCAGATGCTGTAGACGTTCTACATTGTTAACTAATTTATTCAAATGGGAAGGAAAAGTCTAGTGCTACCTTTGCCCTTCTGCTGACTACCTGACTAGTTTCAGTCCATTTTCCATATGTATTTTTGCTATAAATGAAGTTAGATTTATGTTTGTCTGACTACCTGGTGTGCAATGTTACATTGATGAAGACAAGTTGAAAGGAAGGACATAGATTGTGTTTATGAAAGGAAGCACATGTTAGCACATAAGCCCGGTCAAGCATTTAATACTATAGTTTGTAGGCGAACTTTGAAAGCCCCTTTGGCAACTCAAGGTCACTGTGTTTTTTCTTGATGTCCACACAGCTATAATGCTCCTTGCCCAAGTGAACTTATACAGCTGTGTCCTGCTAGGTGTGTCAACATGTTGATTCATCCTGTCTGATCCAATTCATCAGGATTCACAAACGCCCATATGAGTAGAAAAGTTTTAGAAAACTTGGCAATTTGTGTGTGGGAGCATAATGTGTTTACCTAGCAGAAGTTTATTTTCAGATACTTTTGGATCTCTATCTCCTTTGAGAGTCAATTACTCTGGATTCTATTTGCAATCTTCACATTTTTAGAGACGAAATTCAGACAATATTGTGTCTGCTGTAAAGTCTTACTGAAAAGCTTGTTCCAAAATAGTCCTGTGCTCTTAGATAATGTATTTTTAGCAACACAGGCCAGAAGTGAAAAACACAGGAAGAGATTTCAGCAGCATGTCACTTTAGTCACACATAAAACCCTAACCACGCTTCAGAAAAAGACTTCGGAAGACAGACTCAGCATGCCCATTAAGGTTTAGGGTCATCAGCCAGGCAGTATTTATGAGGAGCTTCTCTGCTTACATAAAACGTCTCCAAGACCTTTAGATCACAAGCACACAAGATACTTTCAGTGGCAGATCAGGTGTAGGAATAGAAGAAAGGAGAAGCATGGAAACCGATGATTACACAATATGAAAAAGATTAGATAACAGTTGCAGATAAAGACAAAATATGCTGGACAGGTTCATGAAATTCATGGCACTCATCATTAGAGCTATGAGCAAGCAGAGTGGAGTGAAACACCATGCACTAATGCTAGACTTCGCATTTGGGTTCATCACTAGTAATCATAATTCACACAAAAAAACAACCCCAAAAAACATACCAAAAGAAATTCATTAAAATGAATTTGGGTTCAGCACAGGCTTGCAATCTTGTGCAAGGCAAATTATGCTTGAAAAGATGAAATTATTGGATTTATTTTGGCTAATGCCCTCTCGCTCTATGTATTTTTTATCAATCATACATGTGCCTCAGAATATGGATACTACTGCTTCTTTTCTGCACTGATTTAAATTCAAAAGCATGAAACCAGATTCCAGATTCTCTACTGTCCTTATTTTCTGAAAGGTGATGTGGATTGCTTTGAGCAAGGCCCTTCACTGCCTCTACCCTCAGGGTGAGCTAGTTAACAAGAAAATGGTCTCACTACATTTTCCCAAAATAAAGTTTCTCAACTGCATCCAAGACCGCGTTGTAAAAAAAAAAGCAGCAAACAAAGGGCAAAACCTGTGCACTACTTGGCTGCACTGAAGGGCAAAGCCTGTGGGCATACTGGCATACTGAATATTTCATTTTTCATATGTTCCAAATGCCTCGTGTGAGAGATATGCCCCTTATGATCTACTTATCTTCACATTTTCTATGAGCTTAGTGATTCACTGCATACTTTTTAGGAAGTGAAAGGATTTTCTTGGTTCCATGAGCTGCTTCAACTGTCATAATGTTTGATATGCCTCTACTGACCTAATTACCAAGTCAATCAAAGCACCAGGGAGCACGAGGTGTGGTAGCTTACAGTGCTTCTCTAGTGTAGTTTGAATCAAGAAACGCATATCAAAAAGTGGTCAGAATGGCTAGCGCTGAGAACACACAACAAGCATGAGTGGACAATATGAGCAGTTGCCAGGAACCACAGTCAATCCAGCAGGAAGTTGTATCCAGCTACCTGACCAGAGAAATAAAGAGCAAATTTTCTGGACATTTTTATTTTTTTATTTATTTTTCCTTAAAAAACTGAACACCAATGCTGGCCTGAAATTGACGTGAGTGATCTTCCACCTCTGTGACTCACTTATTCACCCTGTTGATGATACATCTGAAAAATACAAAAGCTCTCTCAACTGGAGCTCAAGAGCTTTATGCACCTAGTAGTTCCACATACATTTTCCAACAATAATACACGTTTAAGAAATTTAGGGGCAGGAAAATGTGCGTGTACTGGTATTTCTCTTATAGTACAGAACTGGTGCACAGAAGCTAGGGAGGAGAATAAGAAATAATATTTCTGTGAGAACTTTTGCTAAATGTGTATTTTGATAAGTTTACTGTCAGACAATCGTAGCTTTTATGCCTCATGTTAGGTAGCGATGTTGCCTTAATATAAGAAGGTCCTGGGTTCGATTCCTAGGTGGGGCTGTCCTTTTCTCTGTGTTGAGTTTGCATGTTCTCCCCGTGTCTGGGTGGATTGCCTTTGGATGCTCTAGTTTCCTTCCATGATACAAAGACATCCAGGTCAGGTGATGGAGTGAGGAACTGGCAACCTGTCCAGGGTGTTTCTCTTCCTTTCGCCCAGTGAGCACTGGGGTAGGTTCCACCACCAACCACAACTCTAATGAGGTTAAGTAGCATGAAAGGGAGGAATGCAGGATCAAAACCCTCCTATAGCTATCCAGAGATGCCTGTAAACAAACAGAGGAAAAAAATCAGAGGAAGAAAGCCTACATGTCACATTATATTTCAGGACAAAACAAACACTTGACTTCCATAAGAGGGGAAGCTAATAGGTCGTTGTATATTCTTGTGCTCTTAGGCACATTGCTTTCTCACTAATGCTTACATTTCAACAAGACTCATGGACTGCTGTATGCTGGTGCAAATGAACGAGGAGTTCAAAGAGCTATATATGAAGAGACAAATTTTCAGGGGGCAACCACAGCATACTTCAGAAAAAAATGTAGAGGTTGCAAAAAATTTTGCTGTGATGTGCAAAGTTTCTTGTAACAGGATGTTTCAGACAGAAGTCCTTCATCAACTGAGTAAGCACAGCATTTCTGAAGTTCTGAATGAACCAGCTGACACTCCAACTTCAGGCTGTTTAAAGCATTGAGGTTGCTTTAAATGTGCCCAATACAATGATCAGCCAAACATCTTATTCTTCATCTTTTTCTGTTACAGGAAACAGTTTTACATAATTGCAACTGTATTGGTACAGACTCTGTTAATATCTGGTTATAGACAATTCTCCATTAATTCTTGATAAACCTAGTTAAATTTTCCATCTAATTAGGATACCTTTGGTGTTACGACCAAGTTTTGATAATATCTTCACATTAGCCTCAGAATGCTACATTTTAAATAACATTATTATTTGTTAGATGGTCAGAAATCAGTGCATAGGTCACCTTTTCTCTCCGTAGGTGAGAGGAAATCAGAGCTAGTTTCCAAGGTCAAGTCAAGTGAATAGCCAGTTTTCGTAGTCCACACATTGGTGGAAAAGAAATGGACATGTGTATATACATTTGCATTTAGCAGACGTTCTTATCCAGAGCGACTTACATGTCCTACTTACAGGGACAGTGGTGCTAGTGCTAGAGGTGGGATTCGAATGTGGGACCTCTTGAGCCATTGGTCCATAGGCAAGTACCCTACCACTAGACCACCACCACCCCACTGAACAAACACAATCTTTAACATGGCAAAGCTTGTAAAGTACCCCTGGTCAGCAGCGGTGAGCTCTTACTGATGGCGGTGCAAGGAGCACAAAAAACACAAATTGGTCACGTAGAGAGCCTAAGGTTCATCAATTCACAAGGGCTACCCCAGCTTGTCTGAGCTGTAAGATGAGTTTGAGTGCCAAAAGTGGCTGATTGTTTTGGTGCTGGTACCATTATTATTGTTTTTACCTTTGACAGGTTATGCTCTGTCCATACAGTCCCTTTTAGTTTAGCTACTTCTGAACCTTGTAATTATCCCAGTGTATCTTCTAGTTCCTAAGTCCTGATCCACTACACTCAATACACTTAATGGCTCAATGGTTTCCAGCATGCTGTTTGTTTTTCATCTGCTCTTTTATCTCAGTCCCACATTTGTATAAGGACCCTGCTGTTAGGATTTGCCCTAAAAATAAGCATGACTCTTCTTTACATCCCACTGCCTCTGGCACTGATCCGATGCTCAGTATGAATGTGTTTTGCCATTTGTTTTTATGCATACATATGGTAGGGTAGAAAATGATCAATGAGTTGTGGATGATCAATAATTGATTTAACCTCACACGTTTAACATCTCAGAAATGAGCCAGAATTATGTAGAGGGTATATATGTAATTGGGAGAGAGTAAGGGGGGTTGGGTGAGGTGGTGAATGCAAAAGAGTATGATGCTTTAATGGCTTTTGATGATTATTTAATGAGAGATGATTTGTGAATATGCTTTTCCAGCCTTCAAATCCACCCTGCTTTACGAGTCACACAGCAAACACAGCAAGCAAAACTGCTGTTTTACAAATCTAAGTGTTAAGGTCCAATGGATCCACTTATTCGTAAGACAGCAGATAAAGCTAAAGAAGCTGTGTTAATCTGATTTAAAAAAAAATAAATATATCCATATGATCATTCAAAGATCAGTCACATTCTGAAAGAGCATGTCCTTTGTCCTTTTGTAGCTCTGAGAGCTAAAAAACCTAATACAGTTTGACTTTCACAGATTATCTGAAGCTCTTCATGACATCTGGCTTTACATTCAGAGCCATGAGAATTATATTGCTCACTGAATAAACCTATCCAATTTAAAGCGTCGTTGCACAGTATTTTGGATTATCCCCTACAGATGATCTAAAGATACTTCTATTACTGACAAACATCCAATCCCAGTGGATTATAAAGATTATCATTTGGATTAGGTTAACGGACAGGAATTGGATTACATTAAGGGAAAGGTTAAGGAGTTAGGGTTAAATTTCATAAAATGTTTTATATTCTTGAAATTTTTTGAAAGTTTGATTACACTTAACATTAGGTTAACATCAACCTGAGCATCTACAGATTATCACGGCAGACTGTGCATCAATGCAGCTTCTTAGTAGAAATGAAATGTTGCTTTGATAGCATGTTTTGCCTCCTTTGTCACTATATTAACCAAGCTCTTTATCAGTTTTTTTCTCCAAATCTTGCTGCTTTAAAAATAGTTTGTGCCTGATTATCCCTCTGCATTGTCATGGATGCTAATGCGATTACTGCAAGGAGAGCAAGCTGAATTGTTCATCTGTGTTCATCACCTCAGCAGTAAACAGAAAGAGAGATAGACCTTTTGGAGAATTACTGCTCAGCTGGACAATCAGTTATGTTTTTCGACTCACATGGTGAAGAGAATGACATTCATCTTACAGAGTAAGTGAAGGAGAGCTAATATGACATAATAGTAGAAGAAAACATTAGATGAACTGACAAAACTGAAAAAAAGAAAAAAAAACTGAAAAAGTAAGATATTGGCCCTTTAATGCAAGTCACCTCTTTTTCAGATGACTGGAATAAAGTTCTTTCTTTATCCATGAAATAAAGCAATTATAATGGCCTAGTTACCTAGTTACCTTTATTGTTTGCCTTTCTAGTTTCTTTAGGTTAAATGTAGATGAAAAAACAAAACAAACTTATGAAATATGTGCAATTCGACGGGTGGTGTCCTCCTTTGTCAAGATCTGCAGCAGTCCTGACTTTGTACTATAGCTAGTGGGCACAGAGAGGTTACCTCAACATGACAGCCTCCCGCTGTCACACCACTACATAACACAGCACCCACAGGAAACACCAACAGATCACAGAATTAAATACAAGTACTGCAAAAATAATAATAATAAATTATATATATATATATATACATATATATAGTATATACATATATATACACACACACACACACACACAAACACACATACACACACACACACACACACACACACACACACACACATATATATATATATATATATATATATATATATATATATATATATAAAAGCCAGAAATGCATAGCTGGGTAAACATTGTGAAATAAGCTTCCTGATTTCAATTCTAAGTAGGGATTACATAAATAAAAGCCTTTAATACAGGAAAAGGCACAACTTAAATAAAGAACAGATATAATTTGAAGTGTAGACCTAAACATGTTTTTAGGTTTGGAGCACGGATTTCAGACTTTTGGAGTTTGTCATTTTTTACTGCACTATCAACCCGCTAGCCATATATTTTGGCAGCAGTAAATCCCATTCATCATAAATGCTTTTAAAGTCTTATTTGCAGACGTATTATGAAATTCACGAAGTGAAGTAGCACATGATTTTCTCACCCCGCATGTTCTCTTTTCATGACTATTCATGAGAGAGAGAGAGAGAGAGAGAGAGAGATTTGTGATAACTGTGATAAATTAGTGGGTAGTGCTGTCCCCTCATATTGAGAAGGTCCTGAGTTAGATTCCCAGGTGGGACAATCCGGGTCCTTTCTGTGTGCAGTTTGCATGTTCTCCCCGTGTCTGTGTGTTTCCTCCGAAGACATTCATATCGGTGGACTGGAGATGCTAAAGTTGCCCCCTAGGTGTAAGTGTGCTTGTGTGTGTGTCTGCCCTGTGATGGACTGGCGACTTGTCCAGGGTGGCCTGTCCCCAGACTCCATCCGCCACCTAGAACAAGCGGCTCAGAAAAAGGAAAGAGAGCGATTACTTTTCATTTCTACAAATGAATACTACTACTAGCAGTAATTTTCACCGCCGACCAATCAACATTGTAAAAAGCGGCTCGAAGGCGGGCCGCGCGAGCATGCGGTAATAATTGAGTGACAGGTTATTCCTCCAATGAGAAAAGAGTATCAAAACGCGTGGAAGTTCTCCAAGCTTCCGTTTGTTGTTTGATGTTGCTAAGGCACGTTTCCTAGCAACAAGCGCTCGCAGAAAGCGGCTGTCTGGTTGTAAACAGTTGACTTCGGTTTCCTGAATAAAACTTCGCTTTGAAGGGTATCTATTATTATTATCCGTTGAGAAGCTTTCACGCTTTCTAAATTCTGCTTTATTAAACATCTTCAAAAAAGAAACAATCTGCTCCGTTAAAAACAGCTATTCTGCTTTAAAGAGAAGAGAAAACACTCCTCCACTGGAGTGCAGGAAGCAGGACAGGCCGAACAAACCATGGATCTTCAAATCCGCCGCTGTTTGATGGAATCACAGGACAAAAACGGTAGCAACACTTCCTATGCAGTGCTTTCTTGAATTATACCACCTTTTTGGGAGGTGAATTCATTGTCTAACGTTGTTCAGATACGTTGAACCTCCTGTCCCTTGCAGTTGAACTGTTCTGTAAGTTGTCACTGAAGCTGAAGATCCAGTGAGTAATGCTGTGTGTTTAAATGTGCCACTGTGTTGCAGATCCTGTAGCTCTGCAGAAAGCTTATGCCATGATTAAAGATGCTGTCTCAGGAAAGATCACATCCAATGGCAGGGGTTTCCTCTCTGAGGTCTATGTGTTGTGTGCAGAGCAGGCCCTGAGGGTAAGGACTTTAACACCTGGTTTATGCTCCTCTCATGTTCAAACCATAAATAAACTTTAAAAATGTACATTTATGGTATTTAGCAGACGCTCTTATCCAGAGACAGTCCCCCTGGAGCAATTCAGGGTTAAGGGTCTTGCTCAGGGACCCAGTGGTGGTAGTGCTGGAGGTGGGATTCAAACCTGGGATCTCTTGATCTAGAGGTCCGCAGCAAGTTACCTATCACTAGACCACCAACAAAAAAAATGAGCATTAGTGTAACCCTTTAACTCATTCTGTGATACCTTAGTTTTATCTGTCTGAATACTTCGATACATTCTGCAGCTTTTCTCCAGTGTAGAGTAGAGTAGAGTAGAGTAATCTTTTATTATCCCACGAATGGGAAATTTGGGCGTTACAGGGCTCTTATAAGAGTGTCCTACCACTCTTGGTATTTCATGAAGCTGACTGTCCTTAGCAGCTGTATGATTGCTTGTCTCGGTGCATTAGCCACAGAGGTAGGTAAGAGCCAAATTATAGAGTCACTGGGGTGGAAACAATAATAATCAAAACAAACAGTGACAAGAGGGACTGCCAAATGAATTGTGTAATCAGATTTTATAACCAAATGTAAATGGCTTTGTTCGTAGAGAATGCTGCTTCAAATTGTTTAGTGTAGATACTGTTTGCTTCAGTATGTAGGTTAATTGAATTCAGCCTATAAGTCAGTATTCTTCTGCTACTTTCAACTGCTCTCGTTAAGGGTTGTCACAGCTGATCATCTGCTTCAGTTTCGTCCAGTCCTCTGCATCTTCCACTTTCACACCATCCGCCTTCATGTCCTCTCTCACCACATCCATAGTTCTACTTTTCTTCCCTGGCAGCTCCAACCTCAGCAACCTTCTCCAAATGTACTCCTTGTCTCTCCTCTGCACAGCCTACACAATCTCGCTTCTCTTCCTTTGTCTTCAAATTGTTGTTGCTGTTCCTCTATAGTCTAGTCTATAGGTGAATTATATTTTAGTGCATTGTGTAAATGACATGAAATGGGACCTTATGATGCTCAGTGTTTGACGGATCCATCTTACAATCACATTTGCAGGCGAGGACACACTGTTTGAATCAGAAACATACACCTATGATGTGCTATTTTACATGTTTTCGCATACAAAAAAAAACATTTATAACGGTTATCTTGAACCATTATGTCCCTCACTTTCACCCTGAACATATGTGACATTTGAATGGCAAGATGAAAGCATCACACTCTGTTCTTCTACAAAGCTTTCTTCTAAGAAATCTCAGGCACTGAGGATAAGCTTACTTTTACATGCACACTGCTGAGGCATTGAATTTAGTTCTCCATGGATCTACAAAATGCATGCAGCTTCTCAGCCTGCAATGGAGAGGGAATGAATGGAGTAGGGAGGGGGTTTTGCATCCCTACTGCAATAATAGAGTTCTCCCTCCCAGGCAGAGTGACAGCAGGCTCAGGCTGTGCTCTGGAGAGATAACACTAGTGAAGATAATTGGTTGCAGTTCTTTTTTAGATTACCACATCTCTTTGACATGCCTTGATTTTCCAGCATCTATGGCTTATTAGTGGAAATGAGAGTTTTCTAAAATTTTCGAAAACATTTCTACATTTTAAATTAGCATTATGTAAACAGTGTTTTCACATTTCACTCAAGAGGTTCGAGTACAACAAGGACAAGGTGAAATCAGTTTTTTGATTTCACCATAAAGACAGTTTTGCTGTAAATGATTAGTTGTGATCCTTTCAGTTAATGAACTATGGTAGGGATGGCCCTAAACCCAAAGCTAGTCTCTATAAGGTCACCCTTGGATTACTTGCTAGTTCAGACATGGCTTGGTCTCTTGGGGCTCAAACCTAGATTTAGTTAAGTTTTACAACAACGTCAATTTCAAAATGCATGCTATAATCAATAAATTAGAGAAATTATGAGTAAATTTGGAAATGAATTTATTCTGAAACTGAGAAATGCTACTTAATTAATGCAGGAGTTCAGAAAATGTTGCTGTATGACAGTGTTTAAGAGTCATGAAATTCCCATGGAATCATATTATAAGTGTTTTGAGCATTTTCTGAGTGTATTTGGCAGTGGTGCCCTTTTCGTTACGTGCTTGACCCCAAGTTGGGAGTGTCAAGGGTTCAAATTTCAAACCAGTTGTTTACCCAGAGGTATCGTCCCCAAATACTGCTTCCCATTCATTGGATGCATGGCTGCTTACTGCTCCAATTAGGTGGATTAAATTCAGAGAAAATAAATTTGTTGTGTGCACCACACTGTGGTGCAGTGTGTTGTTCTTTGGTGTGTTGACAAATATTCACCTTCACTTCTCTTCATTGCGTTAAGCAATCCTGTTTATTTAGAGATATTGCTCAAAGAATAAAAAGCTTATAGTTACTTTACTTTATCAATACCATTCTAAGCAAGAGTACTTAATCCTTAATACTGTGGTTTTATCAGGATTGACAAAGTAGTTTAAATACTCATTAGATTGCAAGTGTACTATTGATGTGTTTGTGCTTGTACCTTTTTTTCAGCTGGGCAGCAAGGAAATCACAAAGGATTGTCTAATGATGTATTTTGAGAGCAATCCTGCACCTAATCAGTTTCTGTGCCGTGCATACTTCTGCCAGGCTCAGCTGAACTCCCCTTCCACTGTTGCCACTGTGGTGAGCATCCCAAATGTGTTTATTCATTACATACCTTTTCGTCATTTCTGTATGGTGTTATATAAGGTGTAGGCGTCATAAGGGATGATGGAGACATGCAACAATGCACAAATCATCTTCATGGTGTATGTGACTAGGAACTGTATGTTGTAACAACATTTCTGCTATTCTCTTGTGTCAACCAATGCACCATAACAATTTTTCTACTGTTTCTTTGTGCCTGTGTTCTATTTCTAGGAGGATATGGAAAAGGCTCTGACATACTATTTGAAAGCTATAGAGATTTCCAAAGACAACCCGAGGTAGGCTTTGCAGTTAGCAGAAAAGTGGAGCAGTACTTTCTTATTGCCTGCCTTGACCAAAGGGAGACACGTCTTTGCTGATTGACATGACAGAGAGTTTTGAAAATGTTACTGATATTGTGCTGCCTGTCCTGTAATATCTCACAAAAACTGCTATCCTGTCTGTTAGAGCTCAAAAGTGTTAGCTGTCTTGGGGTACAGATATTTTGAGTTCTAAATGAATTGTTCTGTGAAAATAAAATTGCAAACTTTTTACTAAACCAGATTTTAGGAGTCAGACAAGACATTTTGGGTGCCCAAATTGTGGTCTATATTTTAAAGGTGGTGCTGTAAGGAAGACATTGCTAACTAACACTAGTACCTCCCCAAAACGTACTTTGTTGAAACAATATCCAGCCCTTCATTAAGGCATAGATACTTCAATGAGGTGACTAAAGTAGCATTCACACTATCATGGCATATCATTACATACATCACACTATACAGCTGCAAGTTGTAGCTCAAGGAGCTGCAGGGCTCGTGGCAAAAAAACACTAATTAGAGGAACTAAAAAACACCATATATAAATTTTTAACAGCATATTTAATGGTTTAAGAAAATGTCAAATACATGCTATGCAAATTTGGATATTGTACATTGACTAAAAGAAAAAAAATAGTATACCATCATTGGTTGGGCATTGACAGTCAGCATACTCCTCAGCACTCCTACTAAAGAGGTTGTTTATGAATGCAAACCGTGTTGTTTAAAATGTCTGATCGCTGCATTCAGCTTGTTAACGTGAATAACAGATATGTGCCACCTAAATGAAGAGCTGGATGCGGTGTGAGCACTTTGACACAAATTTTAAGGGTTGTATGGAGGGTTATTGATCATTGATTTCTAGTGTTTATTAGCATTATTAGCCCTATTAGCATCCTAAGTTGAATTTGGATTTTATAACATTTCTGACTGATCTGGGAAAAACAGAAAAGCAGAATCATTCCATCTAAGTGCTGGGCAAAGTACTAGCGCATGTTTGAAGTGGCACTGGAGTATATTAGAATTTGTGTCTGCTGTTGTAATTAACATATTAGTTGATATTTTCATAGAAACTTCAATAATGATTAATTTCTAAACTTTTGGAATACAATTTTCACATATTTTAAGTGTAGTGCATGCAGCATTGTTTAAATACATAGCTTTATGGTGACTTAGTGTAGCTGAAAAGCCCAAACAAGTACAGCCTTGTATGAATTCAATTTAGAAAATCCAATTTGCAGACAACAGAAAGCCGTTAGTGGTTCTGCAGTCAAAGCCTATTATAATTGATATGATCTGGTAAGAACATTCACTTAATCAGTGTTGGACACGTAGATAGATCATTACAGTAGAGTGAAAGCTCACAGACATTGCTGAGCAAAAACTAGTTGGATATGGAGCATGCTAATGTGCCTACAGCTCCCTTGCGGATAAATTAGCCCTCAAATAGAGTCTTCAGCCCCTTTTTGGAGTGATGATTCCCTTTTGCATCCATATCACTCCCATGGCTCATTTCAAGGCTGTTTGCAGACCTAAATCCAAGGTCATCATTCTGGGATAATTGAGATGTACAAAAAAATCTGACAGCACTTCTCCCAACAGCCGCAGCGCTGAATAATTGAACTGGTTTCAGTTTCTCAAAAAGCACTGCTGTGTTAAGATAATCTTAAATGGTAGAAAGTGTTCAAAGTAATGCTCGCTCTGCCATCTTTTGGGAAAACATATCTTTAATTTTTTATTCCTGTTCCTGTTTTGGTATTTCCATTTTCTCTGTCCTTCTGTTTCACTGCTTCCCTCTATCTTTCTTGTGCTTTTTTTCTCCCTGCTCTCATTATCTTATTTTTTATCTGTCTTTCTTTCTTTGTCTTTGTTCCTCTCCCTCTCTCTCTCTCTCTCTCTCTCTCTCTCTCTCTCTCTCTCTCTCTCTCTATCTATCTCTCTCGCAGATATCATTTTCTGGTCTTCAATGCATCACTCCTGTACTTTCAAACTGTGCGTGTGTTCCTACAGCCTGGCCAGCGACAGTACCTGGTGTCCTCTCTCAAGCAGGTTCTCAGTGCTCTTGAGATGGTGCGTGAGCCTGACTACGCTTGGCGGGCTGAACTGATGTTGTGAGTGTTTAAAAATCTACAGAAAGTTACGAAGAAGAACATAATTTGTTAGTAACAATTTATATTGTGCTGTGCAGATGTCTTCCCCTCATTTTTTCATATGTTGCTTCCAATGAGCCAGACGTTCCCGTTTTTTTCATGTATTGCTGAGGTAGAGCTCACCAGACTTCCAGAAGGACAATGTTTTCTCGTTTTCAAGCCATTCCCTGTACCTGACCAGCTTCAGAGGATTGTTTGTTAAGCTACGCAGTGATCTAAGTATGAACCACTCAAGCAAAACAAAGCTTTCTATTTTAAGGTGTGAAGCAACAAGTGCAGATGATTCCAGATGATCAGGCCAGTGATTAGATTACTGGTGATGCTGAATGCTGAGTGGTTGGAACCACTTTATCTAGACACCTTGTATCTTTAGGCACTTTGCTGCCTGTCACAGTAAAGCATTTGTTTAATGTTTAGATTGCTTGTTGAGTGTCTGGTGGATGCTGGAAAACACAAGGAAGCAGCTGCTTTTGCCAAGGTCACCTCAGATTTTATAGAACTCCATAAACCAGAGATGTATCCCCACATTTTAACCATACAGGTAAATCATTTGCTCTTTCTACCTTCTTGGCAATGACCCTCTTTATTGAAAGCTGTCTGCACAGCTGAGCACCCCTCCTACTCTGACCCTCCCCTCTTCTGCAATCCTTTCTTTAAAAGAAACCAAAGGTATCCTTTATTATGTATGTTTGTTTTATGTATTTGTCAAAAGTGGTTATTTTTCAGGAATGTTTCAGTCGGTTGTTAAAAGCTGATGTTCTGATTCACAGTTGCGACATAACTTTATAGATGCCTCTAAAACTCCAAAGAAAGCAAGTACTAAATTACTTGTCATCTACAAAATGCAGAAATTGAAATAGTAAGTACATACATTTCTTTTTATTTAGTGATGAGTTGACCACATATTTATGATCAGTCATAAATATTGTAAATATTGTGATATGGTAATCAAATATCTTTTTGAGGGGATTGTGAGCTCAGTGAGCGTTATGTGGTATAAAGAATTATGCTATTTCTATACTGTATTTTTGGAGAAATTCAAGAAATGTATATTTTTGTCTAATGTACATTTGAATATTTCTGTTAGTCCCAAGATATTTGCAATACATTCATTTTTTATATGTTTTTTACTATTATAGTTTTGAGATTTTCTGGTTGACAACATAAACCTCAGCTGTATTGGTCTGCTGTATCTGTGGAAGCTGTTACTAGATTGTAAATTAATCTTGTTTGGGTCAGTTTCTTACTCTTCAGAAGGAAGCCCATGGGTTGCATGACTATGTCCTGACCAACTATAAATAAGTTTGCCTAGTATAGCAATAAGAGACATAACCTTAGAGCTAATGTTTGTGGCAACAACCAGTTTACATATAAATCTCATATTGCTTAAACATTAAATGATTTGCAAGTTTATGGATCTTTGTCTGATTTCAATGGCCTAAATGCACAGCCACTGCAGAGAATGGGTGTTTGGGAAAGCACCAATAGTCCTTATATCTCTATGTCCTATCCCCAGCATGACAGAGGTTGGTGGAAGCAGTAGCAGGTCTGCTGGACTAAGGGAGATTTTCCTCCTGTTGACCCAGCCATCCCAGGCCCAGTCCTCACGCAGACCTGCATCTCTGTGCGGTAGTTCTGATTTTGACAGCTCCCTCATCCCTCAGTTGGCTGACAGGTAGGCCAGTAAGCTCATGGGCTAAGTGTAATGTTTGTGTTTATGGTCAAGTCTGGTCTAGTGTAGCATGGGGGTAAAAGTTTAGTGGCTTTAGAAAGACAAATCAGACAGAGTTGCCAGTTAGCTAAAGTACTATTAGCTAACCTGGGATATTTTTTTTAGTTTAATGTCTTAATTCAAAAACTTTAGTTTCTGCTTTTTTATAGGATTGAGCTCCTATTGGAGCTGGCCGTCCTTTCTTTACAGATGGAAGAGCACAGGACAGCAGAAGATTGCCTTAAGGAACTTGAAGCCATTGATAGCACTGTGAGTGCACCAGTTGTTCCTGTTTAACTTTCTGATAAGAATAGATAGCTTTTCATGTAAAATTATAGTGAGAGCAAAGTCATGATTCTAAATGTTCTCTTTTCCATGCAGACTGCCGCCCAGCGCATCATGATGGAGTGTGTTGCGTGTGAGCTAGCCCTACAGACACAGAATTGTCCCATTGAGGACTACACCAAAAGCAGTGTGGAGGTGCGAATGTTGTTTTCTTGGTGTGTTTTGAATCTTAATTAAACACAAAACATGGATGACTCACCTGATGGTGATGATTCACACCAGGTGCTTGATTTTGCCAAAAGACTGTGGAACATACAAGAGTATCATGGAGATCATGCTAGCACAAAAAGCTGTTCTTCCTTCCATAAATCTATATGTATGTACATTGCATGAGCGTTGCTGTGTTTTCCAACTCTTAGGCCCAGCTAGCTGTAGTCAGTCGACTGGATGCATTACTCTGGAGGGCTGTTAGAGAGGGAGATGGCCAGGTGACACAGTGTGTGTGTGCAGCTCAGTGGAACAGCTGTCTGCCTCTGCTCCAGCACAACCTCCGGAGGAGCATCAAAAAGCCTCTGCTCACTCTTGCTCATGCCCTGGAGGACATCAACAGGTGTGTGAGCATGTCTGTGTAAGTGCATGAGTATGAGTGTACTCGTATGAGTGTGCCTCTATGAGTGTGCCTGTATGAATGTGTCTGTGTGAATGTGTGTATGTGTTTTCTTGTTTGTTATTAAATCTTTATTATTAAAACATCCTGTGTGCACAATTATTTGGCAAGTTAGTATTTTGAAGATTAATTTTAATATGGAACAAAAACTGTGCTTTTCAATCTAAAATCTTAAAAACCCTGAAACCTGAACCTTTTACAAAGGAAATGTGAGTGTGAACATTCTCAGGGGTATACAAATGTGTTATTAGGCAACTATTTGTGTGCAGAATTATTTATATTTTCACATCTCACTTGTTTATTTTCAACTGTTAAAGTGAGAATAAACAAACAACTTAAAATATACAAGAAAAAAAAATTTCTGACATTAAAAAAAACATTGAGGGATATTGCACCCTTCTTTTCTATAACAGTTATAATCCGCCCATTCATGGAGTCGGTCAGTTTCTTGATCTTTTGACGATCAAATTTTTGTGCAGCAGCAACCACAACCTCCCAGACACTGTTCAGAGAGGTGGACTGTTTTCCTTTCCCATAAATCTCCCATTTAAGAAGAGCCCACAAGTTCTCAATAGGGTTTAGGTCAGGTGAGGAAGAGGGACATGTCATTATTCTAATATCTTTAAGGTCTTTACTGGCAAGCCACGCAGTGTAGCAATTGGATGCAAGCGTTGGAATATCGTCCTGCATAAAAATCAAGGTCTTCTTCAAAGATGCAGACTTTGAACCACTGCTTGAAGTGAATATTTTCTGAAAACTGGCAATAGGTTTGGAAGTTGATTTTGAGTCCATCTTCAACCCAAAAACTAACCAACTTACTCATCTTTAATAATACCATCCCATACCAGTACCCCACCTCCACCTTTCTGCCGTCCAAGTGGAAGTGGAGATCTGTGCCCATTACTGATCAAGTCACAGGCCCATCAAGAGTCACTCTCATCTCATCAGTCCATAAAAACTTTGAAAAATATGTGTCTTGTTCAGTGGTGGTGGGGTTTCAGTCTTCCTTACCTTGGCCATTTCTATGAGCACTGAACATCTTGTATTTATCGACAATCCAGGTAGGTTGCAGTTCTGGAATATGACAGCAATGGAGGATCATGTCTTCCTGGTAGCTTCACGTTTGATTCTTCTCAAACCTTTGGCAGTTAATTTGCGTCTTTTTTCTCAACGCATTTCTTGCGACCCTGTGGACTATTTGAAACATCTGCTGACTATTGGAACACAGATAGGTCTGTGATCATGTCCCAATATCTTTCAATGTCAGAGTACTGCATCCCTCTGACTTGTTACAATTTTTTACTTTTCATATTCAGTTCTCTCTCTTTTGGCCTGTTTAACCTGAGGAAAAGAATCTGCCTAATTATTATGCACAGCTAGATATAGGGTGTTGATCTTAGGCCACACCCTCCCTCATTGCACAAATACACATCAACTGATATGTTTAAATCCAATTATCATTCAAGTTTAGAGTTAGAGTTTAGAGTCAAGTTAGAGTTGGGATATACGCATTACAATGATGATATGGTAAAAATACTCACTTGGGCTAATAATTGTGTACACAGTGTATGTTTTACATTCATTAGGGAGCTATTTTCCATTGCTGGTTTTTCATGAGAAACTGTATTACATGCAGCCAGTGAGCCAAGCAGATTTTCAGCTAAATTAAACACACTGAGTTGGATTTGTATTTTATTGATTAAAAGCATAGCATCATATTCCCAGAACATTTTGGTCAAGATAAAAAGCTGTTTATTAGGTCTGTTTAGCTAATGTAATTTAATAGTAGGTTCGGAATGCTATTACACAGCCAGCAGCATTTGTATTGTTAAGATTTCACACAGAACATATTTATTAGATAATAACATTTTCCATTATAGAACCTTAAAACTGTCACAATATCATGCTTTTTCCAGCCCTGAAAAGTTCAGCTTTTTCAAAGTATTTGATATTAACCAATATATCAAATACACTAATATACCAATAACCGATATTTGGCTGACTCTAGTTCATTTTGAATGTAGTTCTGTTGTCACAACTGCTGTCCTGATTCCCCCTTTTTGTGCTCTTCTTCAGAATTCACAGAATTCACAGTGGAAAATTAGTAATACCTGTTATGTTTGTTGTTACTTAACAACCAGTTCAAAGCAGAATGGTGATTATTGTTAAACTTTACATTTGTGGCATTTAGCAGACGCTCTTATCCAGAGCGACTTCCATGACCTAATTACAGGGACAGTCCCCCTGGAGCAACTCAAGGTTAATGGTCTTGCTCAGGGACCCAGTGGTGGTAGTGACAGAGGTATGATTCGAACCTGGGACCTCTTGAGCCATAGGCAAGTAACCTACCACTAGACCACCACCCAGATAAACTGTGCCGTATATGTTATATAAGCTATATTAGCTGATGTTATGATATAGTAGCACTACCAATGCTTTAATGCCAACCATTCATGAATAAAAAATACTTTGTTGTCCATCTACCTTACTTCAACAAACTGGGGTTGATGTGGTTGATGATGCCATCATGAACTGATGAAGGGTCAAATAGAGGAAGCTATGACTGTAGCTATCTCACCTCTTCTGTCATTTTGAGTCAGCTCTCAAGATGCTGCACATCATGCATTAAAAGATGCATTGAAAGTTGATCATTTGAGACTTTTATGGTAAGTGACTGTGTACTCTGTATATGTGCAGCATGTTGTTGGACATGCGGTGTCAGGTCCACGCTGAGCTGGCTGCAATAGAAGAGGAAGAGGACAGGCTAGAGCCTGCGTTAAAACACCTCCATACAGCCCTGAGACTGGATGTAGGAGGACAGCACAAGCAGCGTTTGTCCTCTTCCCTGCACCACCTTCAGCTGCGAATCAGCCCCTACAACGCCCCTACTCGCCCAGAAGACCAGGCTGCTATGCTTATTCAGCAGGTGTGATCACCAAAACACTAAAATATTTTACCTTCCAGTTGATCAGTCCAATGCTGTCACCTCAACCTGTGCAATATGCACACAGAGATTCATTCACCCAGTGTGGGAGCACAGAGACACTGCTATGATCAGATTGCCTTTTGCTACTGAAAGATTTTGTATTCTTCATCAAGTTTCTGCATTACAGGTGAAAGATGGGAGTGTCTGTGAGCCAACAAAGAAGTGGCGTCCTATTCTGGTTAATGCTGGAATTGCTCTGGCACCTGACATCTTCCAGTTAGTACTGAAGGCTGACAGTGCAGTAAAAGGTATTTTATACATATTTTGAATGTTCTGCTTTTTCTAGAATTTCTGTGATTGTTCGTAAACACCACTTACATGTTGAATTTTGTGGAGCTCTCATCACTTATCTTTTTGCAACTCTTCTTTCCACATTCTTCTGAAAGGCATATAACATTCAGATGTGGTGTCTGTCTTGTTTGATCTCTGTCTTCTTCTGCTCCTTCACTCTCCGAGAGCACCACAGCTCTCTGAAGCTTATTAACCCCAGCCCTCATTCTGTACCTGACAGTGACGTGATGCAAAGGTTGTGTCTGTGTGTGTGTGTGTGTGTGTGTGTGTGTGTGTGTGTGTGTGTGTGTGTGTGTGTGTGTGTATCTTGTGTGTTTTCAAGAACCATTGAGACTTTCAGAAATGATCTTTGAACTGAGAGCAAAAGGTCTGACTCAGAGTGTGTGTGTGGGTGTGTGTGAGTGTGGGTGTGCGTGTGTGTGCGTGCGTGCGTGCGTGCGTGCCTGCGTGCGTGCATGTGTGTGTTTGTAAATTATTGAATTATAAGTAATAAAGTTGTTTACTTTGTAGAAGTGTAGTAATCTAAGACACAATAAAGGCTTTTTGAAGTGCTAAACTAAATGTTTTTCTGTTAACATTTCTTTTTCTGTTGTCAAAGACAGTATTTTTACTTTGTGTTATTTCAAACATAATATACATCTGAAGCATCATATTGCACATTCACACATCAGACTTTTTAAGGCATTACAAAGCCAATTTGTTTCAGTTTTTCATTTTATAGTACAAACATCAGCTGAGAACAAGAGCCATGAGTTCTGTTGGCTCCGATTTGGGGCCGTTCTTGTTTTTATTTCTCCTTTTCTGTTCTTAGTTCTAAATTTTTATTTTCATTTTTTCATTTTTTTTTATATTTTATTTATCTCCATGCTGTCATTTAACCCTTTAAATTTACATTTAGCCTAAATTTGTTGTGTTCTGAGATTCAGGTAGAGTCATATCATAGTGTATTTGTTATTCAGTCCAAGGTAAAACACTCCAAGGTCCTGTGGAGCATCTTGCTGCCAAGGCCCAGCAACACATGACCTATGTGCAAAAGGTGGAGGATCATCTCACATTGCTGGAGAGAGGCACAGATGATCAAGAGAGGTGTGGAGATAATGGTGTTTATCTGTTCCTGTACGCACTCACTTCCCAAAATATCCGCAGTATGAAAATATATACATTATTGAAGTGTCTACTTCTTCACTTGGAACCTCAAAGGACACTGTGTGTTTTTTAAAGAATTGTCAAGTATGTGCGAGGCATTGTGTAAAGAAGTGGAATCCACTAGGACCTCATTAAGATAGCCAGAACCATTGAATAGTTCTACACAGAGAAAATGGGACCATACCATAAAGAATAGTCATCCTCTTGGAAACATCCATTTTTTATTATGACCAAAAGCAATTAAAAATCTTTGTGACACGTTTTCCAATGTTCACTGATTAACTCTAGTAGTGTCCAGTAGAGAATAATTTATTTATCATCCTCTTTTGTGTTCTGTATGTGTTTCGGTGGTGTGTATGTCACAGGATAAAATTATGGGCATCTTTGGTGAAGGCTGCACGAAAACAGGAGGTGTGGGATGTGTGCAGGGCAGCATGCCGCTTCTGTCTGCTCTATGATGATGGCAGAAGGAAAAACAAGTGTAAGTAACAATTGAAAATTGGGATTTTTATAGAGGCTCTCTTTTTTTTGTAGTAATGTGTTTGTGTGTGTGTGTGTGTGTGTGTGTGTGTGTGTGTGTGTGTTTGTGTTTTCAGTGGAGATAGTTGAGAGCAACCGAAAAGACCATGGAGTGGCAGCAGATGGAAACCAAGATCTGATGCGTTTGCTGGCACAGGTTCACTTCATCAGTGCTGAGGTATATCAAAGTCTGGCTAGAAAAAGATACAGTCAGTCAATGACTCCATTCTCCAGCTTCAATTTTTGATGTACCTGAATATTGCCACTGATCGATTCGGGTTACCGCTCTTAAAAACTGAACGTATGATTCATTTGGAGATGAATGCCATGTTGTTCTGAGGACAAGACATGGTTAGTAAGTTTTAACCTGAAAACATTTTTAAATATACATTTGATAAATTACTGTTAAATCTTTTAACATTACTTTGCTCTTACTATAAATGCAAATTTAAGAAAGAAGCTAAGGCCTAAACTACAATTTGTCAGGGAAAAAATATCTCAGATATATATCTTGAAGAATGGTAGCTGACACAAGTGTGGGATGACATTATTAAGACTACCCTGGACCTCAGGTTCTGTTCTGAATTAAAGTCTTCAGAGACATTAACTTCCCTTTGAACTAAACAGAGATGTGAGAGTGTGCGAACTGAGGCGAAAAAGAAAAGCTATGACCTTGACAAAAACAGAAATGGCTGTCTGAGCTGCTCCTCTTTGATAGCAGCATGTCTCTTTGTTCTTCATGAATATGTTTCCTTTGTTTTTTGAGAGGTCTGCTTTTTCAAAAGGTGTCCCTCTAATTTGATGAGGGTGCCTAGCAAGGGAAGTTCAGGGATTGTACTCCCTGCTCCCCAATCGACCTGCCTCACTTTGATCCTTTGTCGCAGTGAGTTAGATCCGGGTGACGGGAGGCTCAGCAGTTTGGCGCACAGTGACCATGCCTCCTTGCCACTAGTTCTTTATGTGCGAGGGACCAAAAGACACTTTCTCTTGCAAGGAATTTTGTAGAAGCCTCCAGCTGTGACTTTATTATAAGGCTAGGCTTTAAAACTTGAAGATGATGACTGAACTAATACAGTGTATAGCATTTTTCATTTCTATCTACTGTCATTACTTTATTAAAATCATCACACAGGGCATAGGATATATATCATATATATAATGTTTTAATTTTACATTTTTTTTTTTGTATCTTAGGCAACTATACAGAAACTTCGATCAGAAGGAGTGGAACTTAATGGCACACCTGTTCCACCTGTGGAGAGAGGAGCACACCCACCTGGGGATGACCCCAATTGGATTTTGTACAGGTAGGCAAATAGAATTAAACTAAGCAAACTTCAAATAAAGAGAAAATGACTCTTATTAAGGCCTATCCATTTGTGGTTGACTTTCTTATTGAAAGTTTTAATAATGTAATTTGAAGTAGATTGGTCTTATGTTGGACAATTTGAATATCAGAAAATTTTATTTATCTAAGGTCATATTAGTTGGTGCATTCCATGTGAAAAAAACTGGTTAAAAATGGCTTTACATAAGTTGTCTGAAAAAAAAAGTAATACTATATTTTGTGTTAGGAAAGTAGTCCATCAGGAACGTGACACTAGACTGAACAGAGCCTGTCATTGGTTTTCACCATCTCATGAAAGAATTCATGAAAAGGGTCATTAAAGTAATTTTAGGTAACTGCAACCACTTTTATTAATTAATGCCTCAAAATTGTTTGTTTTGTTGAGGCTTATTTTTAAATAGTTCAATGTATTTAATATTCGAATTAGTCAATAATTAGAGTAATTCCTGCCTGTACATCTTATTATCAATGATAGCTAGCTCTTAAAAAGATTACCACAAATTTCCCTATATACAGCTGATGAGACATGACATTCAAGTCCAAATTATGCTTTTTAGCATTAGCGCTGAGAGGCTAAAAATTGCTAACGAACACTACAAATTAATAGTTATGTAAACCTTGACATAAAAGTACAACAACCAAACTACAGGCTAGGCCTTCACAAGGGTCATGCAGACTTGTAGATGCAGATTAGGGTGCACTATGACAACTATGAACTACAAATTTAAATAAAATAAAATTTCAGACAAAACCTGGGCTACTTTTAAACAAGTAGTTGCAATGTCAACTGATGGACGGATGGACAGGATTAGAATTAAGTATATTAGAAGGACAGCTCAGGTTGGATGTTTTGGAGACAAAGTTACAGAAGCAAGGATAGCGTTGGTTAGGACATGTCCAGAGTAGAGATGAGGATTATAGTGAGAGGAGGCTGTTGAGGAAAAGAGGAAGACCAAATAGAAATTTTATAGACATGGCGAGAGAGGACATGAAAGTGGTCGGTTTGAAGATGGAAGATGCAGAGGAAAGGAAGAACACAGCAGTAAAAAAAATGATGTGAACTAACTGCCAAAGAAAACTTCATCAACATAGCTACCTAACCTTTTGAAAGTTCAAGTCCTCCTCCTGTTCTGCTTAGTTCTGCATACTCAAACACGTCAGCCTGTAAAGATAGGATAATCAGTGAGAGCTCAGTTCTATCCAGCACCACAGCACGCACTTAATGACTTTCTAACTGCAAAGGAAAACTTCATCAACCTAGCTTCCTAATCTTTTGAAAGTTAAAGTCCTCACCCTATTATGCTTGGTTCTACATATGCAAACAAGTAAACCTGTAAAGATAGGATAATCAGTGAGAGTGCAGTTCTGTCCGGCACCACAGCATGCATTTAATGACTTTCCAAGATTATAAGCCACAGGGAATAAAAGTCCCTGAAAGGGCTTGGTTTACAGCTTTGTAAACAAAGCTCACCAAACACTCTCTCAAAGAAGGCAGTAATTGCATAGTCAACAGCATCAAGTGCCTATTAATGCTGTGTTCTGCCTTTTGCTTATGTCAAAAAACAACATTTCTCTCTTGAGAGGTGAGCTAAAGAAACCACAGAATTAATGTCTTTGCCTTCTAATGCATCCCATATCAGGTTTTTTCTTTTGATTCTCTCTCTCTCTCTCTCTCTCTCTCTCTCTCTCTCTCTATCTCTATCTCCCACTCCACTTCTGTGCGTCTTTCTCTTGGCATTTTACCTATTCATCTGCAGTGGTTGGATCCAAAAGCTGTCATCTTATGCCACAGCTAATTTCCTGCGAGGGGCAGAACTGGGGGTAGACATTCAGGAGGCATGGCTGGTGGTGAATGCAGCTGTGTACCTGTGGAACTATAACAGCCATTTGCTGGCCACAAGGGGTCATCATACTCTCATGCCCACATTCAGCAAACTAGTGGAACTACTCAGACAGACAGGCCATGCTGGGTAAGGAATTACAATTACTCCTGATTACAAGGTTCCCCTTGGAATATTATGGAATTTTGTTGATAGCAAATTTCAGGGACCACTGTTCAGAACATAATGTTATCCGTGTAGCAGTGCTGTATTTAAGATGTAGGCTTAAAAAAACTGTCATATTTAGTGAATGTGACCATTCTTGTCATTGTGAGTACACAGCGAGCCGCAACATAATTACACCTCTGCATTTTACCCACACAAAAACACATGCAGCAGCTATTGAAAGAGACCAGGGAGCAGTGACAGGGACGGTACATTGCTCAAGGATATCTCAGGGCAACCTATTGGTACGGCATTCGAACCCACAATCTTCCAATCCAGGGCCCTATTCCCCAACCACTAGCCCACCGCTGCCCCTCTTTAAATGCTTATAGACATTCACTGGATTAATATTGCACAGCTATAGCTTGTATGTCTTAGATTTGCTAACCAGTTATGTAGACGCCTTGAAATCAATATTATATTAAGCTATTAAGCTTTAATATCTCAGTCAGGCAAAATTATTATCCGTGCAAAATATTGCTTTTTTATCAATAAATTTAAGCTCAAAGCTGGTAGTGGCCTTTAATGGTATATAGGCTTCATGTGCTTCAGAAAAGGTTGTTTGATTGTGCTGTTTGTTGTTAAGAGCAGTGTAACTGGAACTTCATATGTTTATGTTCATGAAATTATTAAAGGGTGTAATAGCAGAATTTATACATCCATTGATATAGTTTCCAACACACATCTTGCTCATTGTTTGTAAATAAAGCCCAAGAATGTATGGGTTTAAATATTGTGGCTTACTTTTGCCTGCTCAAATTCAGCTTTTCAGGCGGTATGAAATCATGGAATTTGAAATTTGAACTGTATTTTTGCAACATGTGTTTTTTTAAATACAAAGTTTTTATTACATACTCCTAATGCACAGTATATGCCTGTTTAGGGAGGTTGTGCTTCTGGTCCTGTTGTGTGATGCTGTGGCTCAGGGTATCATCCAGCCTTGGCGTGAGACGTCTGGAATGAAACCGGAGCAAGACAGTGAAAAGGGTGGGATGCAGCCACAGGCTGACAAGACAAGGAAAGGCGGAGGAAAGAACTCTGAGAAATCGGGCTCCAATCATTGCCTTTCTCTGGAGGCAACTGTCTTGCAGGACATCAAGAAGGCTTTAGAGGTGAGATAGATAGAAAGGAAGAGATACTGAGCCAGTTATATGTTATTAAGTGTCCCTGGTGCAGAACATTGCTCCAATTAGGGCATAGACTTTTTGTGTCCAGTTTTCTTGAACCATCTGCATAAATCCAGATCTTCTAGGCTTGTACCTAACACTTTAGCTGAACTGGTTGCACTGCAGGAAAGTTGAACTGCACAGAACTTGAACCTGTTTTTTAGATGTTTGTGAGGGGCAAGAATGTGGTGTCTAGGCTTACACAGTATTTTTTTTCAGGCTCAGTCTGTTAAAACCAAATTCAGCCAAGCAGATGCAACTCAGAACTCACAAAACTTCAAATAAATTAGAGTTCTATTAATTAGATTCTCATCAGTATGATAATTAGCTTGACCTAATTAGATCTTAATTAACTGGATTTGTGAAGGGCTGGAGGGAGATTTCCAGGTGGAGAGGTGCCTACCTCAGCTCCCAGAAGATGCATAACAAGGAAGACATACTTCCCAAGCGTAATAAAGCATTCTGATGGTCCATGCAATTTCACAGTTGATGGCATCAGTGACTTCATTACTGCATTTCTCCTTTCCATTTTTGCTTTAATTAAGCATAGTTATTTATCGTTCCATGTAGATTTGGCCCCATATTTACTTCAGGTAAATGTGACTGGTATCAGTGTTATCATTTTGAAAATCTGCTGCAAGACCACTGACTTGAAGAGGCAACAACTTAAGTGTGAATGCCACAAATAACCAGAGCTGTGAGCTGTTAGAGCCAATGTGTCTGAAAGATATGAGTCTCTCTGTAGGTCTGTCAATGTTGCCAAACACTCCAGAGATGGATTGGGAGAAGCATGAATGAATGGCCGTGTGCAGATGGTTCTGAAGTGATGGATGGATAAAAATAAATGAGGAGAGTGATTGAGGAATGAATCTATTTGTAAGTGAATGAATGAATGAATTAATTAATTAATGGAGGGATAGTGATATCTTGTTTGTTCTTTAGCTCTGTGACTACGCTCTGCGGCTGTCCATTGAGAATGAAGAGAGGGTGTCCATCATGGTCAGGAAGCAGCTCATCAGCACATGGGTGAATACGAAGCACCTGCTGCAGCAGCAGATTGGCCAGACACTTGACACTAATGATGAGGTGTGTGTATGTGAGCATGCATATGTGTTTGCCTTTTTGTGAGGACCATAATGAATTCTATAAAGTGCTACTGCTGTTTTGTCTGCGGTCACAGAGTTTAAGAGTGGTATTAGGTTAAGAAAGCAGTTTTGATTACCTTACCTTAGTAAGCATTGTGTTGCACCCCCTAGAGTAAAAACGAGGAAATGGCAGCAATGTCTCGTGTGCTTGTTGGAGTGGAGATGCTGCTGTGCAATAGTAATCCCAGACTGATGGAGTTTGCCGTGCCCAGCCTTGGAACGGTAAGAGTACTGTCATATATCAAAAACGACAACTATGTCTGACTCCACCGTAGCCAATTTACCTGCATTTTTATGCTATCTAATAAATCTCTTTATTCTTTATTATTAAACTCTGGCTTATTGCATCTCAGTGTGATGGGGTGATTTATGATAGACTGTTTTGCACTCCTGTAGTGCTATACTATAGTTATTGCCTTTATATTATAATATATATTTAGAAAGGCTGTAGTTCACTTCATCTCTACCTGTCTGTCTTTCTGTCTCCATGGCAGCTGGTAAAGATGGCCTCAGATTGTAAGTGGTCTGATCCAGTGGTGGAGTTGCATGTGTGGTCTCAGTTTGCTCAGTTTGCACACCAGTGCCCTGATCATGATCTGGTCATGACCTGTACACGGAACGCACTGCAACTGGAGAAGACTGCGATTCATAAGGCAAACACCACAGCATGCAGTCTGTAAGTGATTTTGTAAGTGGATTGAAAGATGGAGGCTATATACCATTACTATAATAGGCATTATTGTGTATGCATGTCTGAAGGTTTCACTAAAGATGCATTTTTTAATGGAATACTTTTACAGAGAAAAAATGCCACCTAGTGGCTGTAGATGCATACATACACAATAAAAGTTCAATGTTTGTGTGTTATCTTTTATGTTAAAGCAGTATTTAAGTTACTTAGAACAACCAGACTGAGCCTGGTTCATCCATCTATTTTAAGATTTTACAGAAACATTTGTTTTTTAAAATAACAACAATAACAACCACAGCGACAAGAAGTGTTCTTTATATCATTGTATAAATTTCCAGAATATAATATTACTATTTTCATCTTGCACATACTCCCATCCATCCATCCATCAATTTATCCTAGCCTAGGTTATTATTATATATATATATATATATATATATATTTTTTTTTTTTTTTTTTTAATGCTGTTTTTCTCTTATGTTGTTTAATGATGGTATTATATCGCCTGTGTATCTGTTTTGTGTGTTTGTGTTTGTGCTTATAGGTACAGTGTTAGAACAGTGAAGGAGATGCTGAGCAGCTCTGCATGTCTGAGAGGGCTGAGTATGCTTTTTAAGTCCACTGGCCACCCTGCCAGCTATACAGCAGCTCTTAGTATGCTCCAATCTAGTATAAGGTCAGACGGCTAAACCCATCTTACTTACCGTCCATCACATTATAGCTGCTTGTCCTAGCATGTTGTTATACTGTGTACATATGTATATGTTTAATGGTACTAAACCCAAACGTAATTGAATTAAACTTTGGATAAAGAAAATATTTTTTTTTTCATTTATTTCTTTTTTTGTTGTTGTTTAATCAGTGCAAATCAAGTCAGTCATGATGGCCTTTTCTCTGTGTCTGTCTTGTTGTTTTCACTCGGTTACACATGGTTGTTTCCTCCTCTGTGTTTTAGCTATGCTGAACAGGCTGGTAGCTGCTCTCTGTGCGGGACTGCGGCCAAGCATTACTGGAATGCCTGCCTTCCTCTTCTAGATGCTCCTGAACAGAGACAGCAGCTCAGAGAACCTCTGGAGCTCATTGTGAAGGCCCTGGCTCAGACCTCTCTTCCTTTTGGCACTGTAAGAGACCTGCCATCATTACTTTCCTTCTAACATGAAGCACTTGCTTATTCATATTACATCTGTATGACGTCATAAGTTGATTTAGATCACAGTGATTCTACAGATGTTCCACTACTAAACAGAAGCTGAAATCACAGTATGTAGGGGCGGTTTCCTGTAGCAATGCTCAGACTGCAGCACGTTAGTCTGTACTGATATGAGGCTGATATTAACAAGAGCATAAAAACACTACAACTCTGGACAGGAAAGACGCGAGATGCCGACTGGGCAGCAGGAAACGAAAAAAGAGTCTATGACCTCCGAACTGCACTCAAACAGTAAGTAGAAAACAAAGGTAAAGTAATTGGGCTGTAAAAGAAAAGAGAAGTGGAAAGTAATGTTTTATTTTTTGTTTGTTTGTTTTCTGGTTACGTATCTTTTTGTTTACCTACCTATTTCTGCAACGTAATGGTGCAACGAATAGAATAATATATAATAAAAAAAAATTTAAAAAGTTGCGCTGCATTGGCCGGGAATCGAACCCGGGCCTCCCGCGTGGCAGGCGAGAATTCTACCACTGAACCACCAATGCCTGCCTGCTACCCGGACCCGGACACGTGCTTTTAACCAGGAAGTACTCAGCTTGCCGCAACTTGTACAGAGGGGAGGGGGAGGAGCAGGAGAGGGCAGCACAGGAAACATGCCGACATGTTCTGATTTATCCTGCTCGCGCAAGCGATTACCCCCCTCGAACCTCACTTTATGCCCCCCCCATCTTCTGCCCCACCTCCATTTCTGCCCCACCTCCCCATTTCACAGCGTTAATAATAGTAGGCAGCAGTTACCATGGCACCTGATTAAAATCATCGCAGTATCTGTGAAGTGGAAGTGTAATTGAAACTTTTGGGTCAATAAGCATTATTATTTATTTGCTATCCCGTCTTGCTTCCCTCACTTTCTTCCTTTTCTGTCTTTAGGTAGGAATGAAGATATTCTGGCAGTCAGAGCAGCCATGTACAATTTACTGTCCCATATCTATGCTGACACTGGTAACTTGAAGGGTGGCCTACAATTACTGGACCAGGCCATCAGAGAGATGCCACGTAGTCAGCACAAACTGTGAGTTTATCCACGCAGAGAGATTCTTCTGAAACCTGAAGTAAATTTTGAATATAGTGGGTTTAGGAGTGTGCCTGGTGCTTCACTGACGGATGGTTGTTAGACAGCAAAGACAGACGGCGATGTGCTTCCCTCTATGGCATGTTCTGCCCATGTGTTCTCTGTTTGCATAATTGTTCTTTGTGTGTGCATCCACAGACAGCTCTGTAAGCAGCGGGTGCTGGTAAAGGCTCAGCTTGGGGAGAATATAATACTGGACATGCAGAGGTTTATGCAAGAGGGAGAACTGACCTGTTCTCTGATGTGGCATCGTGTGGCTCTCTGTGCCAAAGACACACAGCAGAAGCTAGCCTACTACCAGCATGCTATCAATACCCTGCAGGTATACAGAAAATATCCACATTAGTAGTGTTTTAGATGGGTGTAAATACTGCTACTTTTATTCCAACTCAACATATAGGCCACATTTATCAAAGGTCCCATATCCTGGTACGACTGGTGATCTTTGTTCTGATGGTCTGAAACCGTTGATTGATGAATAGGTGGACAGATGTAAAAGTGTTGACATCACATCGATGAGAAACTTTGGATGTTTGGACTGGGGAGAGAATAAAATGTTGGAAAATGTTTAACTTATATATTTCTGTCACATAAGTGCAAGAACGTAGCCTGCCATGATCTTTGGAACTTACATATAAAGATCTCAACTTATACCGTTAGTGTTTAGTTTGTTCCACCGTTTAAAAAAGGGCCTAGAATGGTTTAGAAACTGATGTCCCGCTGGGATTGCAACATGTGCATTTATGTAATGGCACCTGCTGGAAGCCCAAGAGTACTGCATGCAGTTTTACTTAACTGTAAGAGGGATGTAGACTTGGACCCTACCTTGAGGTGTATTATTATTATTATTATATATATAATTATAATTATAATATAATTATATATTGTTAAATTGGTTTGCAAGTATTCAATGTTTATGTTGTGCTGTCTCTTTCCAGAGTGCTAGTACTCAGTGCCAGAAGGTGGATCTTCTGCTGGAATTTGCAGAGTGGCTGTACTGCAATGATTTCCCTCTGGAGAAAGCACAGCTGCAGATTCAGAAGGCCATAGCCACACTTCTCTCCACCTCTGACATGAGCTGTGGCCTTGGTAACCTAGTTAATTTATTTAACAGCAAAAAGTAATCTGCCTCTCACCTGGCTTTAATCAGATATGTTAAAGGATGTGTTATGTTTCTTTTAGAGACCTCTGGACAGCCTGAGGGGGTGATTCCAGTGAGCTGTCTGTCAGAGCTGAAGGTGGTGTGGCGTTTAGATGGCCTTATAAGAGCACACACAATACTGGCTCTTATGGAGTCCAGAGTGTCTCCCCGGCACCAGCAGTACCTACATGTGGCGTATTCCTCTGTGCTGCAGATTTGGCAGGTTATGACACAATACTCTTTTTTTTTTTTTTTTTTTATTCCCCAAGGATCCCAAGTCATGCTGTGATCATTATGCACAGTGTGCTTTATGAGTAACTGAAGAGTGACACAAGTTTTTATTCTGTACATAATGTCAGTTTATGATAGTTTATGACATTATGATATTTACATTTATGTTGGGTGAATCATTACTTTCCATTTTAGATAAAGACAATCAGGTTTCTTTAGCAAAGTTTACAAATCATCACTGCTTAGAAAGATAACTGTTCAAAGTTAGTGTAGCATAGGAGAGAATAGTATAATTTAATATCGCCACTGCATGGTTTACTAAAGAATTATTGCTTGAATTTCTTTCGATTTAACTGAGATTATTTTCACAAATTACGCCTTACTGCAGGTGTCCATGCAAACAGCACAAGAATTAATAAAACAGGACCTAGAGAATCTTGCTTCAGCTCCACCATTGTCAGCGACCAGCATCAGGAAAGACAAGGAAAAGGAGAAAGGCAAAAAGTCAAAAGAGGTTATACAACTACCTCTGAGAGTCTGACATAAACAGAATAAACACATACATTTTACAAATAAATAAGCAAAAATGCATGTCTTAGCTCCGCTTGCATATGCATCCTTATTAATCTGAACTTTATGTTGTCCAGCCTCCTCTTTTTGAGAAGAAGCCCAAAGGTCCTGTTTTAGATACATCACTGCCTTCCAGCCTGCAGGAGTGGGCAAAGTTTGGCTGTCCTAAGGAGGTTCGCCAGGCTTTCAGACATGCCAGTGACCCTCACACTGTCAACAGGCATAGCATCAGCGTGCAGGTCAGTGGCTTTCACTCAAGAGAGTACTTGCTATCAGTCATGAGTTGGTTCCAGTCTCCCACTTTGTGCCTTGACACATATAATCAAAGGTCCAGCAGAGCAGAAAAGTCTTGTATTGATCCACACTGGGATCTCTGATTTTCAGTTATCTTGTCTGTGTAAAGTAGTATTGACCTTTATGCTCAGTCTGCATGAAAGTGGAGGCAGTTTTACTCTGCTATGAGTCAAAGACAAGTACATGCTCAATCGATCTGCTGAACTGAATTTGATGAAGCTGAATTGCCTCATAGGGAAAAAAAGCATGATTTCTTGACACATGAATCAATCAGAACTAGCACATATCTGTGGAAGAATGCAGTTCAATGTCTTTTAAAAACTTCCTGTCTCTGTTCATTGCACTGTTCACTGTAGCCAAACCTTATTCTTGCTGTCTTTTAGAAGAATGCCCACAGTTTATTTCAGATCAGGAGTAGATTTAAGCATTGGGTTAGGGTTAAGGTTAAGGTTGGGATTAGGGTTAGATTTAATGGAATTTTTTATATTTAATTTGATGTTCACTTGCTTTTAACAGATGTTAAGTTCTCCAGAGCATCTAAAGTGGACCATTCAAATAAAGTGTCAGTGAAACAGGACAGCCATGGTCTCTCAAATCTTTATAGCCACGTATAGTTACAATTTCAAACTAACTCCAACATGTTTCAGGATTAAACTGGTCCTGAGCGGTAATGGTCTTACATATACAACATGCAAAAGAGTATCTCAAAGAAATATAGAAATAGTTAAATGCAACACATTTTCTTACTTTTTTTTTTAATTAAAGAGTTTGATGTAGTCACTTATGTTTCAAAACATACTGCCCATTCTCTAGTTCATATATGGGTATTAAGCTGTAAAAACAGCTATGTTCAATTCACTGGTTTTGTCACTGGACATTATGAAACACATTTATAAACTGGAATTGTAAGGAACAATAGAGTTTGATTTTTAATTTAAACATTGTAAGTGAAATCAGATTGTTAAAAAATTAGAATTCTAAAATATAAAGGGCCCTTCTGTAAAAATAACAATGAAAGTAAATCCATAATGAGAGCATTTTGGTAGACAGATAACTTTGTAGACCATACATTGTTCTCTCTTTATTTAAAAAACAAACAGGACTCTGTGAATGTTTCTGTTGCAATGTGCACTTTTTTATTGAATTTTTATCTTTAGAATGTCATGTATTTTTTTTTCTCTGTTTCTCAGTGTGCTGTACATAAATGGCAAATCCTTTCTGTGTGCTTTTAGAACCGAACTCTCTTCTATCTGGATGTCCTGGTAAGGGAGCTGGAGTCTGTATATCTGACTCCCTTAACCCTCCCTCCTCTGCACCTGGCCGAGGTTATTGCTCATGACCTTTCTCACAGCAAGAGTCACTCTGACCTTTACCGCCTCAGGTACAGAGCCCTGGCTGTTCTAGTTCTACAGTCAGCAAGCATGTTTCCATCTGCTGTAACTTATCTACTGAATTTGAGTTATTCATATTAGTATCTCTTAAACAGTTCAAGTTAATTGGTATTTGGAATCGTTTCACAACACTCTTGTTTTGCATGGAAGATCTTTTTGGTGTCATGTCTTATTGTAAAAACATACAAAAGAGCTGCTTTTTTTGAGAAAAAAATTCACTTAAATTAGATTTTCATATGGCAGTCTGACAAGACCAAATATGTAAACTTCAGGAGTGAACATCCTACTTTCACGTCACTCTAGGCTTCTTTACACCTTTTCTCTGTTCCTCCCATAATATGAACGTTGTATTAATGTACAAAGCTTGTGCAGTAGTAGACCACCTCATTTTTTCCCCATTTTTTTCAGGCTAGTGGAGACCTGTTGTAACCTTGGACTCGAGTCTTCATCACCATATAGAGAAACATTATTGAGCCTGGCTCAGATTCCTGAAGATGAGCAAATGTTGTAAGAGATTTTTAGCATTTGGTTATCAAGAACAATGTGCATAATCCTGGTTACACAAATGCACTGCAAGTTACAGATTAGTAAATGTAAAATAAGAGAAATATTAATTGATCCTAGGTCTCGAAAGACAATTGCTCTCCAGAGAGAAAGAAATGGATGTCAACATGAGGGTAAAATCAACATGACAGCTCAGGTTAGTTTTCTGCAAAGTGCATTGCTGTAAAGGACACTTGTGAAATTGTGAGCTTTCTGTGGAGTTTTGTACTGTCTGTGGCATTTCTCTGTAAACCAAATCAAGTCAAACTAAGATCTTTCTGCATTTTTAGTTGGTGCCATTTCACCGTGGTAAGGCTGCAGCTGAAGGCAATGTGTCCATAAGAAGGTTGGGCGAGCATGTTGTGCAGGAGCTGTGGTTGGACAAGGCTGCTGTGTGTCTCAGTTTCGGCTTACACCAGCCTGCCAAGATTCTGCTAGCTGAGGCCCAGCTGGTGTCCAAGGTGAGGGAGGACACTCTGGCATGTTGAAGTTCTGTTGGTTGGTCAGATTTAGAATTTGCATCAGGGAAAAGCAGTGTTCTGAATCGTTTCCAGGAGCACACAGAGCATGCTATTTGAAATTCAGTTTCTCTAAATCAGCGAATCACTCATGTCATACTTGTCTTAAAAATGCTCCATGTATCCCCAGGAATCTGGAGACCAAACATCATTTGCCAAGAGTTGTCACCTGTTGGCTGTTCTGGCCAGTCAGGAGCAGCAGCATGGTCAGGCCATAGCTTTATTTCAACAGGCTTATGAGATTGGTGGAGATGAGGATTTCTGGTACCATCTCACTCAGAGCCTCTTGAACACCACAGTGGATCATGCTAGAGAGGACACATACTCACAGGTTTACTTCTTTTCTTATGTAGAAACTTGTTCCTCTGTGATGACAATGCTGCCTTTCTGAATTGCACACAAACGCACAAGCATCAGAAGTGAATGTTAGTGTTACTGGCAGTAAATTATGCTTGTTTTCTTTTGTCTTGCTTTAACTCCAACTTTGGTTTTGGTTATTGAAAAATTCAGCAAAAAATTGGCTTAGTGCTATTGCACCATCTTCTGGATAAAAACTCTTTCTGTTAACTCTGATGCCATAGCTATAATCCCAACACAGCACGCCAAGATCTCCTGGAAATGTGTTGTATTCTGGCTGAAAATTCTAGAGCGGTAGTTATGAGAGTGTACAATTCATGCTAAAAAATAATTTGAATTTACAAAATAGAAGGTATTTTATTTTGTGGAAAATCTCACAGCATAAATAAATAGTTCAAGAAACTTGCATTATGAGCTCAGAGGAAGTCAGTTTTCGTACTTTTTCGTCACTGGTCCCATGAAACGTTGATTTGAGTTCAGTCATAATTTCAGTATTTTCCAACAGTTTCAACTATTTCTACTGGGCATTTTATCTGTATTTGATCTGAAGAATATATAAAAAGAATTTATTCTACAAAGTTTTTTCTTTGTAGGTATGCCAGACAGTAGACCGATCCATTGGATTCTTCAGGTCAGCTCTGGAGCAGAAACCTAATCGAGCTCCTGTCCTTCATTTCTACATTGCATCACTGCAAGCCAAGTAGGGTGCAGAAGTGTTTTACAGTTTCAGTTTTACATATGTGTTTCGTGTTTTGGGCAGACTAACATGCAGTTTGTAATTTCAAGAATGGAAACTTGTACTGTTGTACTGTACTGTAATGGAAAGTGTTGTCTTGGTGTTGTCTTATAGGAGTGCAGTTCTTTGTCGTTCTGCTCTAAGGCTTGCTGTTGCTGATAAGGCTAAAACAGTAGAGAAACTAAAGTCAGTGTGTGACACTCTAAAGCTCAGTGCCGCAACTCTACTCCAGCATGGCTACAGAATTCCCACTGTTGAGGCAACTGTAGAGCAAGCAAACACTCTGAGGTACACTGCATATGTTTTGCCGCTAACATATACACCCTAGCCATAACCTGACAGCACAGCAATTTTTTTCTGGAATTTTGGTGTGTTGTTATTTCTTTAGACACATTTGGAACCTTTTAAGATCTCATTTAGACAAAGTGCAAATAATGTGTAGAACAAACCTCAAATAAACTTAAATTAATATTGCTTTTAGAAGAGATAAGCTTCGATTTCTAAACTTTCCCTTTTTTTACATTTGTTAAGAATGCTGGCCGTGCTTACTTCCATCAGAGAAGAGAAACAGCAATACTTACTTGATGCCCTCTTGCTTATGCAACAGGCTGTGTCCCTTCAGGAGGAAGTGGTTTCCAGTTGTCTTGGGCTTATTCCTTCTCAAAAGGTGAAGCTTTACGATGCACTATACTTCTTGAATGATAAAATGATGTCACTGCCATTTAATTTGTGGAATAGAAACCCTCTAAAATTCATAAACTCTAGATATTTCTCTTGTTAGTAAGTAATCTGAAAAAATATAAAAATTGCTTGAAGTAATGTAAGAAAAATGTAATATTTAAGTAAATATTAAATACTCACGATACACTGTTTAGAAAGTTGTAGTCTTAAGAAATCTTTAAAAACAAAAATTGAATCCTTCCCTGTCAAAACCACACTGTGGTCCAGTGGAAGCCACGAGCTGTGATGGTCATCTTGCTATTGGAGGACTCTCTGTTAACACCCCGGCTTCGTATTGTGGCCATTATATTCTTAAAAGCTATCTGCTTGCTGACCACCTCAATGGTCCGTTTGTTATCCATCTCACAAAGTTTGGAACAAGCTGGTGTGATGATGGTGTGATGATGGCTCTAGACTGAGTTGTATTTATTTGGCTCAGTATGAACCCACTCCTACCTTGTGGAAATCCCATTTTGGACAAGTATTTCACAGCACTGAAGCAACTCCACTTAACAGTTCCAGCAGTTCATTTTGCCTCATGTTGCACAATTGAGTTGATTTTTTATTTTTATTTCATTCTTATGTTATCATAGGGCCTACAGGCTATTCATGTACATTAGATCAAATAAACACTCAGGCTGTTTATTGATTTGTTGAGCTGTTGATTTCTGACTCCCTAAAGCAGTTAGATTGCTGCTCCATCTTCCTCTTGTAGTTTCAACTGGAACAAAATCTTTAGATGTGATAAAGAACAAAATATAGATCCAGAAGGCCTATAACACTAACACAGTCAGCTGAAAGTTTAACCCATCCAAACAACAGATATGTGATGTTTTTTAAATTAATCCAAGAATAAAATGTCTCATTTAGCTCATATCCAAACAATGTCTAAAGTGTTAATGAAGTTAAATAACCTTTATAATCTTGTTATAGGTATCTGCCTACAGCAGATGGTGCTGTTTTCCAGCAAACACAATAAAAATAGCTATCTCGACAGATTCCAGACTGACAGCAGTGCCAGATGAGTTTAATATGTGTAAAAAAGTTTGTTTAGTAGAAAACGGAGACCAAAACATGTACTTTACTACAGAGTAAAATAGGTCTTAATCGTTATGAATACCTGCCATTAGTTTTACTCCTGAGCACTGAAAGATAGAGTCGAGAAAAGTGAATGCTGTAACAGTACAAATGCTATTTGCAGGTGTTTTGGAGGTTTGTTCTGATAGCCAATGTGAGATTCCCAAGGGCTTGCTTTCATTTGTTCATTAAATCTTTTTCTTACCTCTTCTACCTGCTTTGCTCTGTTGAATCAGTCTTAATATCTTAATTTCTCTCTCTCTGGAATTATTATTTTTATTCTTTAGATGACACCTGTCAGGAGAACTGGTTATACTAAATAGCTTAATTATGTTTGTCTGTCTGTCCAGAATGGGCACTATAGCCTGCCTGCAATGCGCATATGTGTGGACTTTAGATTGACTATGGTTGAGCTGGCTCTGATGATGCTGGAGATGCAGTGTGAGGAGGAGAAGCTCAGAGTAAGACTCCGCAGCAGGAAGAGCTCAATCGAGAATGCCGTTGAGGATTATATCCGAAACGACACAGACTTAAGTGCTCTAGAACAGGTCAGAGTGGTCACTTGTGTGTCTTGCGTTTATAACTGTTTTTTTTTTTATCTACACCTGATTCAGCCCACGAAAGGCTAGCTAATTCGTTTGGATCGGGTTTATGTACATTAGCTGAAAAAAGGAACTGTGCAGGTGTAAAGGTATAAAAAGGTATTTAAAAAGTATAGACATTCAGTACTGTACAAAAGTTTTAGGCAGGTGTGAAAAAATGCTGTAAACAAAGAATGCTTTCAGAAATATAAATAATAATGGTTTATTTTTGATCAATTTACAAAATGCAAAGTGAGCGAACAAAAGAAAAATCTAAATCAAATCAATATTTGGTGTTACTACCTTTTGCCTTCAAACCAGCATCAGTTCTTCTAGGTACACTTGCACAAAGTCAGGGATTCTGTAGGATTATAGTCGATGTATGATCAACCAATTTTACCAAACAGGTACTGATGATCATCAATGTCACACGGAGGTTGAAACACAGTCATGTTTGGAACAACCTACCAGCCGAGTTCCTTCAAAAACTGTGTGCAAGTTTATTTAGAAGAACTGATGCTGTTTTGAAGGCAAAGGGTGGTCACACCAAATTGATTTGATTTATATTTCTCTTTTGTTCATTCACTGCATTTTGTTGATTGATGAAAATAAATGATTAACACTTTCATTTCTGAAAGCATTCTTTGTTTACAGCATTTTTTTACACCTGCCTAAAACTTTTGCACAGTACTGTACCTTCAAGGGTAAAACATGCTCCGAACCCACAATCTACCTTCCAACTATGGGGCCAACTCCCTATCCACTAGGCCACTGCTGCCCCATATTCACTATATAGTATGGTTTAGCTAGTCAAGATGGAAAGACTCTACCTTTTCACTGGTCACTCATATTTTGCCTTATTCATGAGAGTTATGTGTGATGAAGGTATCATATTTTCCTTCTTGTTGCTTTAAACAAAACACATGTTTATTTCTTTTTTGATGAAACTATCGTAGACCTACTGACACACTCAAGTCTGCTGGGTTTATATTAAAAATGCAGGTATATTTATACTAGCTGGTTGCCAGGGAATGGAATAATGAGATGCAGTTTGCAGGGTATTCAGTATGCAGCATTATACATATGGGATTTTACCAACTATTCTCTATTAATCCTGTAGGAGTGGCTGACCATGTCTCAGTCTTTGGGTCAGATGGCTTTGACCCAGCTGTCTGTGATCAACTCCCTTTCACTGGACTGCATAGAGACTAAAGCGCGCTCTCTTTGCATGCTGGGAAAGTGTCTAAGACTAATCATGCTGCAGAGGGACCTGCTCTGTCCAGTTCCTTTGTGGGATGGACCTATCATGGTAAAACATTCACATCTGCAGGAGCAATATAGCCTATATGGGTACAAAGGCAGTATTCACAACTCAGGATATTTTCATGCATATTCAACAGAAAGCAAGAAGACCTGTCTGTTGTGTTATATATTCTGGCAATGCCAAGTAAAAGGAAAATTGTGAATGTTTTTTTTTTTTTCAAATTATAAGCACTGTTTTTGTCCAAAATGCACTTGAGTCTAAGGCAGATTCGATAAAAAAAATATGCATGCTTCTTTTATATTTAGTGTGAGTAATTAATCCTGCTAAAACCAAAGTAGCCATGTAACAATAAGGGATTTCTGGACCAATAACATATACCTTGCACTGTATGATACCAATGAAGTGCATTATAAAATTAATTTTCCATCCCTACAATTAATCAGAATTGACTGAAATATGGCTGATAGGTTGAAGAGATTAAAAAAGTCCCATTGCTGCATCAGGTAGAGAGCAGAGAAGAAGGAACAGCAACTGAAAATGAAAATGACAAAGAGGCTATTAGAGGAGGACAGGAGGGAAGCACAGTTAAGAACAGAGAAGACCTTGCCAAAAAGACTGACCTACAGGTAAAGCAGATACCCAAAAATATACACACACACACACACACATACACACACACAAACATTTATACATATATATTTATGTAAAATGTATTTCTTTCATGGTCATATTGCATTCTGTGACACAAAATGTATGTAATGCCAATGAAGCTCATAACAAAATACTATGGATAATGACATTTTTTTATTTGTTTTATGAGGCCCTATAATAACACTGCTTCAGGTGGAGTTACTATTGCTCTTAACAAGACAAAATTAGCATTCAGTCTTTTAAAAACATGCTATTTTTCTTGCATGTTTAAGTTGAGGGTTTCATCAGCATGAATTTCAGACTTTTTGTCATTCTGGCAGGCTATGGTAGTAGATATGATCACAAACACATACATGCTTACACCACATATAAACCTACTGGCACTCATTAAGGCCTGTAGTGTCAATGTTTTGTTTTCTTTTTTACAGACCAATTGGAGGACAGTGCAGCAGAAGCTGGGCCAGACCTATGAGGTTCTCGCTGAGGCTTTGAACTTGGCTCTGCAACACAATCTCATCCGGGTGCTCTCTCAGATCTGTGTGGAGTTGGTGGAGTGTTACAGCCAGTATGACCCTGCTTCCTCTGGCCAATACCTTGCCCTGCTACAGGTGATGGGGAAACCTGCTCTTAAGAAAATAATTTAATATCTTAAGCCAAGTCCTTAATGTTTGCACCATTGATTACTGAAGCCATTAAATTATCGACAAATGTTTTTATTATTTTAGACATTTACAATGATATTATAATTACAATGAATATATTTTTCGACAATATCTTAGTTTTAATTTCATTATATTTTATGATATTTTAATATTTTATGTATTTAATATTCATGCTCCTATTGCACTCTTGCCTAAATGCTTGTAAGTGTCTTTGGATAAAAGTATCTGCTAAATGAGCAAATGTGAATGGAATGAGTTTAAAGTGACAGTTCAGTTTATACTGTTCTAGTCTCTGAAACCTTTTTTTTTTTTTTTTTTTTTTTTTTAGGCCAGGGGGTTAATAGTGTTTGCATGTGTATTTGTGTTTGTTTTGAGCTGCTTAGTTCTTACTGTATTTTTGTATCTGCTGACCTCAGAGCTGTAGGTGCTGTACAGAGATGTCAAGTGTTTTGCACGCGGCATGTTCAGACTCTGGCCAGTCTCAGTTGGCTGCCCTGCTTGACCTGCAGAAGAACCTGCTGTCCTCTCAACAACACAAAGGCAGCAACCTCCTCTCTGCAATCGATCATTCACTACATACACTCTCTAAGGTGCTGCTCTCACCTTCATGCATTGTAAAAAGTTTTTTTAAAAAAGCCTAGCATGAATGCATAGACTAATTCATTTTCTCTCAACCCTGTCCTTGGGGCCCACCAGACGTCCTTACGTTTGCTATAGGATTGCTTTAGGCACACATTATGCCTTTTTCATGGCTTGATCCAAATGTTTAGGGAGTTGAATTACAGCAAACACACGGGCCCTCTGGTGAGCTCCTTAGAGTCAGAAACATAGGCCTAATAAAGGAAAGCTGGTCCCGGTCGACACAGAAGAGAACACAAACTTTAATCCGGTTCTATTCATGCATGCTGTACTGTTCTTTTATTTTGGGTTATTTTGTGAAATGTAAAGTTCAACTGAAATGTATGTTTTACCTCAGCATATGTGTGCAGATAAGTTATCCACCTGGATAAGCTCTTAGAGTTGTAGGATTCACGCCTGGACAGTCTGGGTTTACTGGTTGTCTTTCCAGGCCTACCAGTATTTGAGTATAAATCCTAACCACCTAAGCTTCCTGGGAGAAATGCCACCCAGTCTCAAAATCCTGCTGCTGCAACACTCTGAAGATGGGTAAGATCATCAGTTAATATTTCACAAACCAAGCTGTGTTACTTTATTAGTTATTTAATTTAGATCAAGTCGAGTAAAAAGTTTAATTTTCCAGACTTTGTTATTTCATTTCCCACTCTATTGAGACTCCATAGCTTCTTTGTATATCCCTTTCAATTTCTGTGCATAAGCTCTAAAGCAGGTCACCAAAATCGTGCCCACGGTCACCAGGATGCCCCCAAGGAACACATGAGTTGCCCACGGACCTGTTTTAAAAATAACTCACCAGTGAGCAGCATCGAAAATTTAATTTTATCCTGTTTCTATTCTTCTTTAATCACATGTGCATTTATACAAATTTGAAAATGATAATATCAACAAAAAAGGCATTTAATACATGCTTATTATACATGAAGTATAGATAAGTTTAGGTAACTGGTAGCCCCTTCGTATGGCTCAGTAACCGTGAAGTAGCTCTAAGTTTCAAAAAGGTTGGTGACACCTGCTCTAGAGGGTATTCTCAGTGATGTTGGTATTAAGGATGAGCACATTGCGGCTAGCCACTTAATTAAAGTAAATGTGCACACATACGCACACACAACATACACACACACTTAAAATCTGTCTGATTCTGTCTACAGCAAGCATTATGAGATCGACTTTTCTCAAATATAATTAATAGATAGCAGTGATTGCACATCTATTAGGTTGTGTCTTCAAGAAGTAAATGAAATTGTTTTTTTTTATTCTTTCTACAGTTCAGTCTTATATGGGGCATTCTATGAGAAGACAAAAGACACTGATAATCAGAAGGGGAAGAATGTACAGATAGCAGGTAAAAGAGTATTACCTCCTTTTGGGAACAGGAAGTCTTCAATTATTATTATTATTTTTTGTTGCAAAGAATAAAAATACACTAATTCTAGTATCGCAAAGCAGAGTCCAAGGTTCTCCTAGAGATGCTTAACAACTGGAAACTAAATGCCTGGGAGGGGAGAGCACCCTGTTTCTTTTAGTGCAGTGAGAACGGAGAGGCTCACTGGGACCTATTACTTCTCTGAGCTGCCTGGACTGGTTTGTGTCTACCAAAGTATTTGTGTGCTTCTGCAGGTGGGTTAGTCTGCTCCAGAGTGGTCAAGGCTCATGTCCAGCCTCCTGTCCTGCTACAGCTACGAGACCAAGCCCAAGCCTTCAGTCGTGTTGCTGCACAAACCCTGCTCAAAGAGTCCAGGTGCCCCAAAAAGCCAGTGCATAGCAGGCATAACTCAAAACTGGTACTTATGCTAACATATAAACACACACACCCTATGTACATCATTAATTAGAGCTGTTTCCCTATAATAGTTACGATAATATGACCATACATAAAATATATTTTTGTCAGTATATAAACTCCCATGCAATGAATATGAATTCACATGCAATCTCTCCGCATCTTTAGCTGCCTGTCTGCTTTTTTCTTCTCTTGCTTTCTGTACAGGACTTCACAGATGGAGAGTTAGAGATACGATTGAAAGCCATAGTCAAGGAAATGAATGACTACCTGAATCCTGTTCTCTCTCAGTTCGACTTCTGCTGCTTTCGGTAATGAGGAAGCCCCAGTGTCTTTTTCTGAAGCTCTAGATGATGAATGTATGTCACTGTTTTATATTTTTGAAGGCAGCTGTTTTCTTAGGCAGCCATTGAATTTGAGGTTTTTGCATTGATCCACAGACTTCTGTAAATGTCAGCTTTCCTTTGAATAAGCTGTTTGTAAGTGTGCATTGTTTGTGTGTGTGTATGCGTGTGTGTGTGTGTGTGTGTGTGTAAGCATATGTGTGGTTGGTTAGGGGGTTATGACCTGAGCCAGTCTTCACGTTCCCCCAGGCTGCCTCTCATCGCTCCTCTCATAGACCCATTTTCACTTTCATTTCCTCTTGTCAGTGGAATATTTCTCCTTTTCTCACTCTGATTCTTGCTCTCCTCTTATCACTCTCTCTCAGCCAGCAATCTCCATCAGTATCCATCAGTGAGGCAGCCCGGCCCAAAGAAAAGGAGGATAGAGGAGCTGCAGATAAAGCTTTGCCTGGTAATCACTGCACTAATTGTAAAAGCACCTTTAAGCACATGCTAACAGGAGACGCAATCCCAGCACAGCACAGTTCAGTTCAAAAATTAAAATGCTTGTTTTGCATTTCTTTAATTTGAAGGACATTTTTTAATTACTTATGTAGTCAGTACAGCAGTTTGAGAAGTTGAAAATTGAGTTTTGTAAAAAATTTGCATAGATTTTAGACTTGTATTTGGCACTGCTGAAAAGCAAGTCGGCACATTTATGAAACCGACTATATCTGTTCCTTTGTACAAAAGTTCAGATTACATCCTGTGCATTGAACCACATGCTTGGATGAATCGTTGATTGGTTTGATACATTTATCATAAATTTAATATAAACTTAAAAGTTAATACATTTAGACTCTTACAAATACAGCTGCACTTAGGATTTTCAGCAGAACATATAATATTAAGTAACATTTGACATTGGAAAATATGGCTTAAGAGTTCTAATCATGACAAAGCTACAAAAAAGTACATGATACTCTATAACTCATCATTTGAATCCAAACCGATGATCAGACAGACTAAAATGCGACCATACCATCTTTCGACCAATACATAAAGCTTTGTTGAGTGAGAACAACAACTCATACATAATACAGATACAGAATGTGCTGAATAAGGAGTGAGTGACTCCAATCAGCAAACTTACAGTCAAAAGAAAGCTTTGTAGTAGTGAACCTCAAAGCACACCCACAAAGCACACTCTCTAAACAGCTTCCTGGGAAAGCAACCAAGGCAAAAGACTTGGCATAGCCTAAGACACACACACTCATCTTATTAGATTAGGTCCTATTTACTGAATCCAAGTTTGAGATTACAGGCAGTAACAGAAGGATTTTATAAAGAGAAAACAGGAAAGAGATACTAAAGCGTCACATGTCATACTCAAAACACACCACAAACTATCCTGCAATTTAGTGAACACTAAAGAATGTCAAGTTATGGGCTCATCGCTCACTTTTCCAGTCACCAAAAAAGAAAAAAAAAAAACATTTTGAGGACACTTAAAAACAGAGGTCCTAATCACACCCGACATCATCAAATGTCCTGGATGATTTGATCCAAGTGGACAACTCTGACAGTTGGCCAATTGATCCGTGGTATTTGAATGCCTCTTTGCAAGCATCCTTTTTGCAGTAGATTTCTGTTTGCAAAGATCAAATGTGTTGTTTTTTCAGTAACCGGTGAGAGGCAGCAGTGCACTTCTCATGAACTGTTTGCCAGTAAAGAAAGAACCATTAGTACTACAAAAACATGAACACTGAATAATTTTCATCAACATCTCACATAGTGCACTGCAGTGAATCTGGTTAAAAAGGCCTAATTATGCTGTCAGTTATGCTCCACCTAGACAGTGTTCGTTATTTATTTATTTATCATTACCACATGCTGCCTTTTAATATCTCAACTGATTTTCTCAGTTGAGATAGTAAATGATAGCATTTAGAGCCTGTGTGAGTACTCATAGGAAGAAACATAAAGAAAATGTGTGTGTGTTCATTGGAGGACAGATACACAGAAAAGAAGACTATACACACACTCGCACATAGGGGTCAATTTAACATCTCCATCAGACATTCATATGTTTGGACAGTGGGAGGACACCGGAGCACCTGGAGGAAACCCTCCCAAACACTTCAAACTTATATTATTAAATGTTCTACAAGTACTTTGCTTCCAGGTTTAAAAAGCCTGTTTTTAATGTGTCAAATGTTATACTTTGTCTGATGGACAACGAGTTTGTGAAAGCAACTATAATTTGCTGCTAAATAAGCTGTTTATATATACAGTACTGTGCAAAGGTTTTAGGCAGGTGTGGAAAAAAATGCTGTAAACAAAGCATGCTTTCAAAAATATCAATAATGATTGTTTATTTTGATCAATTTACAAAATGCAAAGTGAGCGAATAAAAGAAAAATCGAAATCAGATCAATATTTGGTGTTACTACCTTTTGCCTTCAAACCTGCATCAGTTCTTCTGGCCCCCACAGAGCCTTGATCTCAACATCATCCAGTGTGTCTGGATTAGATGAAGAGACAGAAGGATGTGAGGAAGCCCACATCCACAGAAGATCTGTGCTTAGTTCTCCAAGATGTTTGGAACAACCTACCAGCCAAGTTCCTTCAAAAACTGTGTGCAAGTGTACCTAGAAGAACTGATGCTGTTTTGAAGGCAAAGGGTGGTCACACCAAATATTGATCTGATTTAGATTTCTCTTTTGTTCATTCACTGCATTTTGTTGATTGATGAAAATAAATGATTGACACTTCCATTTTTGAAAGCATTCTTTGTTTACAGCATTTTTTCACACCTGCCTAAAACTTTTGCACAGTACTGTATATGATGTATGTATGTATGTATGCATGCATGTATTTATATGCATCCCCATGGGATGTGGTATGTTATGCTGTGTATGTTTGTTTGTGTTTTCAATAGACCAGGGGGAGTGTGTGCTGCTGTTAGCTGATAGAATGCTGCTGGAGTTGCCATTAGAAGCTCTGGCTGTTCTGCAGCAGGACAGAATCAGTTCAGTGTCCCGGGACTTCTCTCTGCAGGTTTTCTACACACGTCTACAGAGAGAGCAGCAAGGTAAGAACGTACATAAGCTCTACTGTCTGCAAATCTCTTTAAATCACTTGTTTACACTAAGGTCCTTGCACTATGTAGTCTCCTTTATTGTGTCCCACCTTGTAAAACTACCTGTTGGAACCTTGTACTATGGTTATTTTTATATGCAGTAAGTCTAGTAAGAAGTAGTAGATGTGTCCAAAACAGTATGATCTGTTTGAGACTAGCTGCTTGTAAAGTGCTACTCTGACAAGTTTAATGTTATAGGCTGACCTAGCTTAGTTGAACGTGTAAAAGAACATCCTACAGGATGGCTGTTGGCAGCAGAAGTCAAGAAGTATTTTAGGAAAGTCTAAATGCATCCTGAGGTATTTTCATCTGAAGCCTGTTAATCTCTTTCTACCCCTCCACCTCATTCACAAAGCCCCTTAATAAAATGCTGTGCTAATAGGAGTCCTTTAATAGGAACTGCACAGTCAGGATTTACATCCTCATAATCTCCTTTAAAATTCAAATGTGCAGCTGCGTTTATGGGACTGGAGGACTGATTTAAAATTTTATTTTTCTAATTAATGTATTCCTTTTCAACCCATGTGCATGTAAATTGTCAAATTAAAAGCAAAATTCCCACTTGCATGAACCCACTAGTCTGAAGAAAAAGCAGGAATGTTTGACCTATTTATTAAAAGTCCATAAAAAAAAAATCCCCTGTATATTAGAAATATTTTATGAAATGTCTCATACTGAGACAGTTTGGAATGATATACACTTATAGGTTTTACAGAGATGAGTATAGTATCATTACTACACTTAACATGAAACATACTGAGATTCCAAGTAGACTAAAGCTACTCTACAATTTTACTACCCTTCTGATACTATTACATCACCACTATCACTTAATCTCTAAGATACTCAGAAAGTGAAAGAGGGAGAGTTAAACGGGCCATTTGGTATGTCAGACCTATGCAGTGCTGTACTACATGACTTTAGGCTGTGTGATTGGTGGACTGTGGGCTGATGAAGCTCAGGGGCGATGTTTATCTTCTTCATCTCTGTCTGACAGTGTGACAGTATTTAGGTCATAAAAAGCCTTTAATTTTTGCTAATCAGTTTTTGATTTTTTAATCATAACTCAGGAGTTTTGTAGGCCATGAAATCAGATGATTATGAACTTGGTTTGTGATATTCATAGCTTTGTGTAAATTCTGATTATGTAATATATTTAAGCATTGTGAAAAGTATTGCAGCTGATAGATCAGAAAGTGGTCCAGAGTATTCCATACATATCATACAAAGACAACACTCTATCAGCATCACTTAATAAAGTCTGTCAGTAGTGCTGTGAGGACAAATGGCTTCCATGACTTACTAAACCAAAGGGCAGTGTGGTACCTTTAGTGGCTGGGCGATCTCAAGAAATAGAATTTTTAATATTTTCAGGTTAACACTTTCTCCACTTTCTGAAGCAGGTAAATCATTTTTGTTTTAATCAGATGTGAATATATCTCATGTAATATCAGCTTTAGAAAGTAAAGCTGCAAACACTGCAATTCGCTGTGAAATTAAGACTCATATATTCATATCACATATTGAGGAGTCTATTTGAAAAACTTTATTTGAGGAGCCAAGACATTATGACCACTCACATTTGAGGTAGTAAATGTTAACATCCTCAATGAATGGGATTTTATTTGGCTGGTAAACAAAGAGTTGGTTCTGCTTGTCAGTGTTTTGGATGCAGCAGACGTGAGTGACTTTCTTCTTCTTCTTCTTCATCTTCTTTGTCTTTCGGCTGCTCACGTTCAGGGGTCATCAGAGCAGATCAACTGTCTCGATTTCTTCCTGTCCTCTGCATCTTCCTGCTTCAAATCAACCGTCTGCATGTCCTCTCTCACCATATCCATAAACCTCCTCTTGGATCTTCCTCTTTTCCTCTTTCCTGGCAGCTCCATCTTCAACATCCTGCTCTCAATATAATCCTCGTCTCTCCTCTGGACCAAACCAATGAAACCTTGCGTCTATAACTTTGTCTCCAAAACATTTAACCTGAGCTGTCCCTCTAATATACTAATTTCTTATCCTTTCCATCCTCGTCACACCCAACCAAAATCTCAGCATCCTTAACTCTGACACCTCCAGCTCCGCCTCCTGTCTTTTCATCAGTGCCACCGTCTCCAACCCGTACAACATAGGTGGTCTCACTACTGTCCTGTAAGCCTTCCCTGTCACTCTTGCTGGTACCCATCTGTCATAAATCACTCCAGCATGAGTGACTTTCCATTTGAAAAATAAAAAATGATCAATCAAAGAATTTTCCTCTCACAAACAGTGAGTGCATATTAATAGTGATCCAAAGAGGGACATACCACAAACCAGCAACAGGCTATTAGGTCATCCTAGTTTTAACTAGAATGTAGGATGTAAAAATAGTGATTCTCATTTGTCTCATTTGTAATCCTCAATATGAGAGAAATTTGTCACAACACTGTGCATTGCATCCTACCACAAATGCTAAGCTGAAGATTGGTCTAGGTGCCTAAATTAAATCCTGTTCATTGTTAAAGATACCTACAAAGGGCACACTGGTTTTGAAACTGGACCTAAGAGCACTTCAAGGAGGTCAAGCATGTAGAGAATACACTATGGGAAGAAGGCAAGCTGGTGAAGGGTATTTGATGCTCTGGCAAATTATGCACTTAGAAACTCTGTTTTTGAGAATTTATTTCAAAGTCAATTTGTTATATAACCCATATCGCAACATAACTGCCTGTTGAGAACAATGAAAATAGCAGGAAAATCTTCATAATTCAGTCCTTTCCAGCCCATTTGGGCATAATGACAGTGCTGATTTTTCAATAAATAAATCACTTCTCCAGAAATATCATCAGATTAATTAAAAAAAATGAGGAAATCTGTTGATTGTATGATCTTTGCACCTCTGCTTTTTTTTAACATTCTAGTTGGTAATATATGCAAATGGAAAACATTTGTTCTTTTTTTGTTCCAAGGGGATCATGCAAATTTTTCAAAAGGTTAGGTCTTTTAGTTAACCCCCTCACAACCTCACTGCCAGTTAGTGCAAAAAAAGGCTTCAAATAAACCTGTAAAAAAAAAAAAACAAAAGGAAATCTTGCGTGGGTGAATACCAAGTACCTGCTGCAGCAGATGATTTAACAGAAGCACTGACAGGGTATTTGAGAGTGTACGTGTGTGTACATATGCAAATATATGTGGACATTGTAAAATTATTAAAAATAAGAACACATCCAGCCAGGATATTTCAGGAAAACAACTATGGAAATATTTGAAGGAACTAAAGGAACAAACTTTGCTGCCTTAGATCATCTATAGTGTGCCATAACATCTGGAAGACATAGGACCCAGAGCTGCTCCCCAAAAGGGGCTATTTGTTATGCGGTACAAGTGTTGGCTTGCAACTTGCTGGATGAAATATAGTATGGAAAAAAAAAAGTAATGAAATGTATTCTGTTGACATTGTATTTGCCTTTATGTTTTATTTCAAAGTGAAGTGAATATTTGAAGTTCTCTTTTTTTTCACACACTTAACTTCAGTAAACTCTAATTTGGCTATTGATGCTAAATGTCTTTCTGATTTGGGAGGGAGAGGTAGACTTTAGTTGGTTGTTGGGGGTTTCAGGCAAGGATAATGCTGTGTCATTTAAAGTCCCCAGTCAGACGGTCATTTCCTGTTCTAACACTACTTCCTGTTGATGACAGTTGAAAGTGACAATAAAAAGGAGACCAAAAGTGGAAAGCCAGCCAAAGGAAAAGGAGATCAAAGCAAAGCCATCAAAGTGGTGAGTCAAATAAATGAACGTGGCAGCAGCTGATAAAAATGTGGAATATTACTTTTACCTGTCCTCACAGCAGTCAATTATTCAACTGACCCTTTCTCTGCTTTTAAGTCAGCCTCACTTAATCAATTACATAATGTGTTTTCCCTAATGATGAGGGGGTTTGGGGTCCAAGATCCCAGCACTTTGTCTCACTCCCTTTTCTGTGCCTTCTTGTTAGATGCCCTTTTCATTTTTCTAATGCTTAGCTTCTCTTTCTTCTTTCTGCAAAATCCCAGGCAGTATAACCATTTATGTTAAAAGGTGTCTACAGTCATTTAAATTCATATTTGAAATTGTTTATCGGCATAATGTCACTGGCATAACGTTGTAATTAATGTCTCTGGGTCTTCTCATGCAGGCACTGGTGAACCGTGTCTTACCTCCACACTCTGTCCCAGTGGACACGCACAACTTCAAATGTATCCTATCTCTTTGCCAAGAGCTCACTGGGCAGCTGTGTTCCTTTAGATATGTCTTTAACTCCTACTGACACCTCTTGTCTCCAAATATTCTTTTACTCTTGTTGTCTATCCAAAAATCCAATGTTTCATGACTCTCTTGTGGATCCTATGGTTTTATACAAAAGGCAAATTATATTTAGTTGATTTTCTAGCTGCCCAGAAGGACAGTTTCCACAGAGAGAGCACTGTTTTGCACATTTAAATGCATGTCTAATGTTTATGTGCTGGAAAAAAAAGGAAAGTATGCATAAAATGTAGTCTATGCAGAAATTTAAATACTGAAAATCAGCAAAACTGAGGATTTTTGAGTGTGACTTTATATGGAACTTCACTGTTCATGGTCATTGAGATTATTTCCATTGTATCCATTATTAATTCCTTAAGACATGTTTAGATATTGTTGATCCATACAGTGATGTGGCAGATTGTGGTAAGTACCATTTTACATTTATTAACTTCCTAGTGCTGTCACAGACACACTGTTAACAGTAAGCAGTGCTCAGTTTGTACTTTGCATTTAACCCATCCAAACACATTGATAGTGAACACACAGCAGGAAGAGGAGCTCCAGTGCCTGTGCCTGTAGAGCTTAGCTCAGGGAAGGTGCCTGCCTCAGCACAACCAACTGTTCCCAGTCTCAGACCCACAAAATTCATGAGAATTTAGATGTTGTTAGTTATTTCAATGCTTTTTTTTAGTTTTTCAGCACCACAGCTATTACATGATAGCTACATGTCAGTCTGTATTATAATTAAATCGATGACAATGATTTCTCAGTTTTCTCTAAAAATGCTAATATTTATTTGCCGAAAGTTGTAGAGTTGGTATGACACCGAAACCAGAAACCATGCTTCTAGTCTAATAGAGGCTGCAGTTTTATGGCCAGTTCTAATGTATATTCAGGTGCACACAATTCCCATTAACATCCAGTGTCATCTGACTGTTTGCTGTTTCAAATCTTATGATTGTCCAGAAAGAAATGCCACCCAACCAAATAAGACATACTGAATAAAGGATGAGAAGATTCACAATTCCTTCAACAATCAAACATAAGCATGGCACACTACATAAACATTTGTTTGTTTGTGTTTGTTGTTTTTTGGTCACTGCACTTTAGACATAAGGAAATCCTTGTTTTTTAAAACTATAAAAGCTGTCTCCCCCAATCATGATATGTGAGTAAATCAGACACCAGGGAAAGCTTGGAGGTTCCATTACTGAGGGAATCTCATGAAGTTCTCATGAAGCACAAACAACAGCCTAATTAAATCATTTATCTAAGTCTTCAGGGACTTTTGGTTCTGGCAGAGCCTGAAGGGGGGGAAAAAAATAAAGGAACTAAAATGAAGTGATCCATTTCATTAAAAAGTGTAATTACTTTGCCACTGAGAAGATATTAAGCATTTTTCTTTTTATGGCCTGAGAGCCTCATCAGACAACACTGGCCATAAAGAACACCTCTACCAACAGCTTGAATGATTAACAGAATAGTGTCCTTGTATGGATTAGCTGGGTGCATGTTTGTTGCCCAACGTTTACTTGCCCTGGATGTGATTGAAAATGCCATCGAAAAGTGCTTGTATTATGCTTAACTGGATTTATAATACCATGTCAATAGGAGGTACCCGCAGTGGTGCAGTTCTTTACAGAAAACTGTCTGAGCCAGGAGATTTCTTTCTATGATTAATGCTCTGTTTACTATAACTCAGCTGAGTGGGCCCTTGACTCCCCACTCTCCATACCTTTGCCTAGCTTCATGCATGCAGGCCATTACTCTGTTGTTCATTGGTGTAAAATTAGTTGTGTAGTTTTATATATAAAAAGAAAAAAACATTTTCTGAACATTTTTAAAACCATTTTTTATTTAAACTGGATGCAGCCTGTAACACAGTGACAGCTCAGCCATTTTTGGCTTCCAGCTGGGCTATTATTTACTCAAATAACAGCACTAAATTGCTTACGTAGACAATGTTGTCCGTGACACAAAATCCGTGTTTTAAAGGTGCGCCATTTCATGTCTAAACTAACAGGCAGCATTGAACCAACTTTAGTTTTGTTTTTGTTTTTTTTTGTTTTTTTTTACTTTCTTCTCATCAGATAATTAATAAACTTTTCCTGTCTTTAACTTAGTGTGTTAGAGAACTTACTTTTTTTATTATTTTAACCACTTATTATATGAGTAGGGCCAGTCGAAGAGCTGGAACTCATCCCATGTTCCTTGAACAGGTCTATGTTAAATGCTTAATTCCTGTGTTAGCTGAGGGAACTGTGTAACTATATAGAATTTAATTCTCTTATTTAATGAGTATTATGTCCCATAGAATGGACCAGTCCAGCAGTGAGAATGAAAAAGACCTTAGAGATGTACTCACAGCAATTTACACCCTTATGGGAAGGTGTCATTGGCAAGGAGCACTCCTATAGGTGAGAAACATACTAGCTTCTTGTGTTCCAAAATGTACAACACCTTTCTTAAACATGTTCTCTCTAATGTTCTAATATTTTGATTTCTCTCAGCGATGCTAAAATGGAGCATCTACTGGCTAACTGCAGTTCTTTTATCTTCTATGGCACAGAGCGCTTTCTTGCCCATATTCCACCTGCCAGGCTTGTAACCCTCAACCTAACCGGTACGTTCCCCAGAGCTGAAATTAATCATGTTGGAAACCAGCTCCAGTATTCAAGTGTTCTAGTAAAGTGTACATCAAACTGAGTCAACCTATTTCTGTCTACAGTGTGATCCTGTGTATAAGAAAATTAGTACCTTAACAAATTTGACTTTTGTTAAGGTTCCTTATGAGAAACAAAGAATTGAGCTCCTTCTAAAGGGACTCGTTAAATATTATGTTGCAAGGACAGATATTCAGAGTGTTTTGATGTTCAAAAGAAATATTTAAGGGCATATTTTTAAATAATTTGACATGTGAAACACTGTTTTTCTATAATAAGTTAAATATGTTTGATTTTTGTTTAAATTATTGATTGACAAATTGATTGAAAGTTTGTCCGTTTAGAATTTTATAGATTTGTTCATAAAAATGATCTAACATCAGCAGAAATGATAAAAGACAAACCTAATTAAATCTTTCTGGCATAATCCCCTTAGCCATCTTTAACATTTCCAGTGGAGCTTGGAGGACTAGATCATTCTTCCATAGTAGGTTTTAAGAAGTGCAATGAGTGCAATGAGCTTGCATTTTTTTCCCAACACAAAACTAAACATTCGAGACAAAGGACTGGCTCCGTTTAGTCAAGCAGTGAAGCATCATTTGCATCAACACTCAGAAAAAAGAAAATGTGTCCTTAATGTCAGAATACATTTCTGTTTAGGATGTGTGCTGCATCCTAAGCCTTCTTCTTGCAGGCTTGACCCTCTGCCAACTTTTCAGCTTTTGAACATTTTTTACCAATTCTAAGTGTCTGTCTTCCCTCAGAGATGTTCCCAGGATTACTAGAAACTGCTGTTATCAAACCCATCCTGCCATCAAGAAACCTTGTTGCCGCTACATTTAACCAATATATGGCTATTTTAAATATAATTTATATTTAATTAAGAAAGTACTTTTCAATCAACAAAACCCTTTGGTTATTTCAATCAGGCTACCATCATCCATAGTACTAATACAATTCTCAAATCATCAAAAATATCAAAGTAAATAAATGCCTTGTAAGAAATAGTAATAACTATTAATTATTAAAATGTATTTAAAAATATGAAAAATAATACTGTATCTTGTCATTGCAAATTTTTAGCATCAAGAATCTTGAATCTTGATTAAATTGTGAGGCACAATAGGCTCTGGCAGTTCTGTGAACCAGTGAGCAAGTAAATTTAATGCCTTCCTCTTAAGGAAGGGAGTGATTTATTGATATCATATAATGCTTTTTAAAATATAAAACATTCTTCTGCCTTACACTGAAATGGGCCTGCCAGACTTATATAAGTATGAAATCAAACCATAGACCTTAGCCAATTTAACGCAAATCAATCATTCTTGTCCCTTGAGATTGCATAAATAAAAGACCCCTCTTGAGTTATGTTAGAATCAATGTGACTTTATTGTTGGGATTCTCCATTACTTTTCATCATGTATGTGAAAGGCCATCTGTTGAAGCACATTAGTCATATGAAACCTAAAATTTGGCCAGAGCACATTTTAGACCTTAACCTATTAAATTTTCTATGAACATTCAGTTCTAGTTAGTAATTATTCAGTTCTAGTTAGTAATGATGAATGCATTTGTCGAAGAATACTTAACAGAAAATATTACCTTGGTTGCTGCTGGTGCCAAGGTGGTGAGATCCACACATGAGATATTTGAACTCATTTACTTCTTTCCTTTTGGGAAAATCTGAAGAGCTCTCATTATACAACCAACAGTGAAAAAAATAATCCAGCAAGGACTAAATATAATACTTGAAGAAGAGTCACCAAATATGTGTGCTGTCCTTTCCATTGCAAAATTGATCTGTGCGTTTGAGCTAGGACCATCACAACTATAACTTATTAAAATGAATTACTGTATTACATTGTTGCTTATAAGCCTGATGAACAGACTTTGCTTTTTTATGCTTTTTAGTTATGATTTTAAAAGTTTGTTATTTTTAGTAAAATATTATTAGATTAACGTATATGATTAAAAGGCTGTCATGAAGAATAGTAAAAGCTAAAACCTAAGCTTGAACCAAGATTAAAAAAATAGAAAGCCGAGCAAATACTTTCACTGCCATTTTTTAACTTTTGAGATATCGGTTGTATGCATTTGAAGTTAAAAGCCTGCAAGCTCTCTTTGGATTTTTTGTAATATTCTCTTGTGATAGTCACACTAGAAGCAGAACAGGGTTTATTGTGCATTTAAGTGTTGTTATTTGCCGCAGAGGCCCTATTATTTTAATGGCCATCACATGAAAAAAACATTGCTCAGCATTTTCACTAAGGAACACAGCAGAACTGCTCTCCCAAGTTTTATTAGTTTTTTTTTTTTTTTTTTTTTTTTTTATCATCAAGTTTTCTTACAGAACATAAGGGCCTGGATTCGCTGTTTGTGACAAATTGTGAAGACAGGCAATGTTGCCTCTAGATATTGCCAGTTGTATAATTTTCCACAGATAAATTCTCTTCAACTGTTTTTTTTTTTTTCACATGGACTTTCCCATATAGCTTTTTGCAGACAGCATTATGTATTTACACAGTCTTCTTTACAGAATGCCAGATGGTTATGCTTTTTGATCTGGTTCGGAACAACACTAGTATGCTTCGCCAGTCTCAACAGGATGTCAAGAAAAGGTGAGAATGTGCACAGTATGCCATCTGCACAGTATTTTATAACATCTAGGACCTTTGTTTTAAATTCCTAAAGGCTTATAGAGGACATGTGTGCTCTTATATGATGTAATGTTTGAATGAGTGATATGATAAAGCAGCCTCCAACAGGCTTGATCAACCTTTCCTTTGACTTTTCTCTCTGGTTGTTCAGTAAGGCCCGCTTGGCTCTGGAGGCTCCGTTAGAGTGTGTGTATTTGCTCACTCTTTGTGGAGTTCGCTCTGTAATGCTCAACCAGTGGTCCACTACTACCATGAATAATGCTCAGAATATGGAAGCCGTCATGGAGAGTAAGTCTTTTACATAACGGAGAGATAAATAGATGCACATAGACCAACACAAAAATACTCATACATATGTACACACACACTGAAAGAGAAAAAGTGAAAGTTAATTTTTTTGCGAGGTCACAGCACAGCACACAGTGAACCACAACAAAATTGGACCTCTGCATTTAACCCATGCAAACACCGTGCAGCAGTGGGCAGCTTTTGAAAGCGCCTGGGGAGCAGTGACGGGGATGGTACCTTGCTCAAGGGTACCTCAGGGCAACCGACTGGTGAGGGAATCGAAGCCACAATCTTCCGATGTGGGGGCAACTCCCTGACCACTAGGCCACTACTGCCCCAGACCTCTGCATTTAACCATGCACACAAACACTGTGCAGCGGGGGCAGCTATGAAAGCGCCCGGGGAGCAGTGATGGGGACTGTACTCCCTAACTCCCTAACCCTCTAACCACCAGGCCACCGCTGCCCCATGCATACACTTATTAGGTAAACAGTTTTATACTGACGTATAGCATGTTAATAAGTGTCTCTTTTTGTCTCTTATGTAGATCTTCTGAAAAGAGGACTGACATCTGGACAGACTGTCCATGCTCTGAGGATGAGTGCACCAAAAGTTACTGAAGGAAATGATAATGCTTTGACTCAGAGAGGTTAGAGTGCATATATACTAAATTTTATGTGGGGCGAAGAGATTTTACACAGTGTGTGTGATGCTGATCAATTAATGTGTGTGTCTCATTAGCTGCCTGTGATTTATCTGTTTATTTATCTGCCTGTTATTTATCTGTATGAGTTTTCTATCGCTCATCAATTTTTTTTACCCCCCAGAAAGTGCTTGTCCTCTGGATGTGGAACCTGTACAAAGCTGGGTTTTACCCTCTGCTCTCAACTTCATCATTTATGGACTACCTAATTTAGTCGTTACCTGAACCTCCGGGGATGTTCTGGATTCAATTCCAGAGACAGACCACTGCAAAGAATGTTGAAAATAGTCTAATAAAGCTATTGCCCTTGGCCCAAAATACTGACACAAACAAACAAATACCTAATAAGAGCTACTGTTGTTTTCCCATAGCTGTTACTGGTATTCAGCCTTTTCTTGGTCTTAATAGGATCTGCTAGTTTTATTGCTCTCAAGAAAAAAATAAGCTTTCAGTAGATTTTGACCACAGTGCTTTAGAGCATTTTGTAGAAGATGAAAAGGTTTCTTTCAGTCACCTATGTTCTGCCCAAAAGGTTTCAGGGAGAGTGGTTGAGCTTATAGGGCATTCAGCAAGTAATTAAATAAAGTAGAATTTAAAGCCATGTTCATGTCTAAGACGGTCTGCATTTAGGTTAAGGCCAATTCTATTAAATAGAATCACAAGTGTGTTTGTTTAAGCTTATGAATGGATTCACAACCGTTTTTAAAAGATCAGTATATTGCTGTTTTACAGGTTGATGTGCAGGCATGGGGTTTTGTCATGTTGCATTTTCATTTAATAAACTCACAAATGTATAGTGAGCTTCAGTGTGTGTGTGTGTGTGTGTGTGAAAGGATAAATGCTGGCCACATTTTAGACAGACCATTCTCTGCTTTTGGACACAGGCTTGTTGTCTTTGTGCCGGACTGTTATCTTGTATCTATAGGTCACCTTGTCTCGTCTTTATAATGTTGTATGAAGACAGAGCTCTTATCAAGCAAAAATGCAAAGAAAGGGGCTATTTTTCACCAAACACAAGCAGAGAGTGCAGGACTGAGTCAGAGTCTTGAATTAGTGTAAAAACCCAACAATAATAATTCATCAGTTAAGGGATGTTTTATTCTGAACAGTTCTATTTCTCTGTAATGTACAAGTGTTTATTAAAGTCTGCAAGCTGCTAATTTAAAAAAATCAACATTATGGGCCTTACGAGAAACATGAAGCAAATCGCTCAGCGGAAATCAGTGATTCATTCAATTAAACGGTGCCTAGTTAGGGTTGATTGATAATGCTAATTTAAAGGGATGTGTTTATCAGAATATGCAGTGCAATATGAATATTACCTATAATCCTCTAATCCGCTGTTTCTCCGTTTAATTCGACTTACATTTTAATGAAAAGGTTCGTAATTGGGACATACATTTTCATCCACAAAATCCTCCAGCTAGGAGTGAGAGAGATAATGTTTTCTTTTTAAGAGGGCATTGACCTCTGGCTTTTAAAGACTGGAATTCATTAATTCAAAGCAGTGCCAGTTAGGAATATGGAAGTGTTTCATACATTTTTTAAGGGCTCCCAAAAAAAAAAAAAAAACATTAGAAGTTGGGGAGACACAAGAATGATGCCCACATGAATAAGGGGAACCTGCTGTACGTTTTTCGTTTGCTCCTGCAACCGAAGCTATCATTCATCATTTCTGTTCTGATAGAACAGGCAGTTGAGTACTTGCTGCACAGTTAAAGCCCCTAATAGATGCTTATCTTTATTCTCCAAAACTGCTGAAACTAGATATTTTGTCAGTGACTGAGAATACATTGTTTTCCAAGACTTTGATAAATATGGTCCTTATAAGAGTTGGTTTACATCTTTTAAACATCAGGAAATTTGTCACCAGATTAACATGCTTTGTTGGTTGCTAGGCAAATCGTGGATCTAAATGTACTCATTCTGTAGTTCTAATACTATTCAAGAGTAAAGATGTGTCTTGTTGCTTGGACACCCTTGCATCAGTATAACATTTGAGTTTGCTTCTGGTGGCCTGGCATCAGCTGGAACATATTTCTTTAACCACATCCTGTTGAGTGTGTGCCTAGAACAAAGACAAGGATGTTCTAGCTTTAGAACTCTTGACATCAGCACTTGGCTGTCAAGGTAACCTCAGGAGCCATTTTTTAGTTGGGGTAGTAAAGAACTTGTCCTTGTGAGGGACTTTCATCCTTGCTGCCACTGGAGAGAGGCAGGCAGAAGCCACCCAGTCTTAATAAATGGCAATTTAAAAGACTTTACTGGGCTCTACATAAACAGGTTTCTCAAAGTGTTCAGTGCACTTACCCTGCCACATGGTGGTTTCCCTCTTTTTTAGGTTGGTAACACTGGCAACTGCTTTTGAGCTTTACCATGGGTTTCCTTTGCGTCCAAGCTTGCTCCTGATTGTTTAACATGTTAATTTGTTTTTATTTGACATTGGACACCAAAACATTAAATTTTAGTTTGGACACCACCTGTCCTAGGGCATATTGTCATAGGGCTCTTTGTTCCACTGAAGGAAAATCTTAGGGCTGCAGCATAAAGTGATATTTCTGAGAACTGGGTCCCATTTTGTCTTTAGTGGCATCTTGAAAGAATTTGTTAGTGTAGTTTACAACACACCCAGCCCACACCCCAATATGATACATATCAATCATATAGGAATTGATTGTGCAGGGCAGGGGAACTGCAGCACAAGGGCTTTGAACCACTGGTACTGGTTCTATACTTACATCTGTTATTAAATATCAGAAACTTAACATTTCCTGGTGAGAATGAAACCGAAGTAATAATCAGGGATTCACCAAATTACATCACTTCATTATTACCCCCACTGCAAAGCCCAGAGCGGGTCATCGCTTTTTAATTTAATCACAGCATCTACACACTTGACGTGGGAATGTTGCTTCTATATTTTACAGCAAGTGACAGAATCACATATTGGTGTTCTGACACACCGAATCTAGTAACTGCATCACTGTAAATAGAATTTTGGTGAGAGCACAGAGAGCAGTAATTACATACTGTGCTGGTGTTGAAACAATATAGAGAGACCTCAGAACATCAGAGAGTAGCTGGAAATAGATTGAAAAATAAGATGATCTTGATCAATCTAATGATCAGAATTCTTTGAGCTTTTTCTTAGAGCTTATGGTCTCTGAAGAGTAAACAACTAAATGAAAATCTAAAATGAAAAAAGATGCGTCACTCTCAAAGATATACAGTCGTTTTAAAATCTTGCCATAAAAGCTTTAATGCAGCATATTTCAATTATGTAATTGCAAGCTTTACATTATAAGCACCTATCAGATTACATACACCATTCAGCAAAAGAACATTGCCTAGAACATCAAACTGCTGCTGTCTGCTAATCTTCCCATAGTGCATCCAGGTGTGAATGATTGATGAAGACAGATTCATCATACCAGGCCACCTCCTTGAAATAGTGCAGTTCATGACCATTTTGGATCATTTTAGTGGAAGATTGCAGTCAGCATGGGCATTCTCCACAACCTGTGGCTACATAGCAAACTGCAGGACATTGTGTATTGCAGTCCTTCTTGCTTTGTGCATCCACATCTTTATCACCAGTTCAGTTGTTGTCCTTCATTGGACCACTTTTGGTATGTACACTGACTAGAAGTGTTCCACAAGACCTGCTGTTTTGGAGATGCCCTTATCCAGTTGTCTAGCCAGAACTATTTGTTCCTGGTCAAAGTCCCTCAAATCCTTTCACCTGCCTGTTGTAAAAACAGAACCATTTTTATTTACTTAAATTGGGAGTAGTTTTAATGTTATGTTTGATCAATGTATTGTTTGTTGTGGTTTTACTGCATTCATTTTCTTATATTTAAGTGATTAGGATTCCCAGCTACAACCCAGCTACAGGTTGTATAATTAATTCTGCATGTTAGTAGAAACTTATAGATTAAGAATTAGACTGAAACTGCCCATGATTAATGAAACTTCTTACGTTCAATTAAGAGCCCAATATCCAAGAGTTATTCGTCAATAGTGCCATTCCTCACAGTTAACATCGCATCTGCGAGATACCACCCATCCAATATCACCTTTTCATGACATTGCCTTTCTAAACATTTATGCCTGAGTTAAAACCAGTGTAATTTTTGCCAGATTATTCATTACACATCATTAGATCACTTCTACAGTGTTGCTGGGGTCTGCTCTGTTTCAACTTAGAAAATGCAGTGAATCAGTGTCATTATTCCACAAAGGAGGTTGATTAAGTTTTATGTCAGACTATACACACTCACTTAGAAATAAATTACACTTCAGTATCAAATCTTCAGTTTCTTTACAAGTGCAGAATATTTTACCTGGATTTGCAACCCTTGTGTTGTAACCCTTCTGATTTTCATTGCTATTCCTTTTTCAGGTGCGCTACATCATTGGCCTGATAGACTGCATGTTGAAGTAAGTGGCTCAATGAATGAATGAAGATACACTGAACACTGACTGTCCTAATTATAGACCTTTCCACATTTTTCCTTTTTTTCTGTTTTAGCCTTCTGTAACATTGAACCAGTTTGCCTAAATATGTTTTCTTGCTGGGGCTGATCCCTCTGTAAATGGCTATTGATTTCTGACTTTGTGTGTGATGAAGAAGTTGTTTGGTCAAATCTCCTAAACTCCTAACAGCTCTTGAGTTGGCCCTCAGAAATCTGAGCCTGTATTGCTTTAGATAAGCAGGAGCTCCAGACTCTGCAGAAGGATTTCTATTAGCTCATCAAAGCCAGGAAGGCCCAGAAGAAGTGGGAGATGTTTCGCAAGCAGATGTTACTCACCATCAATCATCCACCATTACATTCCTAATTTTGTTGTTGTTTTTTATTTATAAAACATCAGTTCTGTGAAAGAAAATTATATGGTAATAAGACTTGGGCAGTTTCACCTGTTCAAGTCAGAACGCTTCAAACTTGGCTTTATGAGCTTTTAATTGTGATTTGTTTTAGATTTCTGCAAGTTTCTCAGTTTACATTTTCTCTCATGCAATACTGTCCCAGTTTCTTTTTTTTTACATAAACATTGATTATTTGTTTATTTGTCAATACTAATATATTAAATAGACTCTATATGTAAGGCTATATGTGACTAGGCTTGGAGAAAACTCTTAAATTATCCAGTCCAGTGATGTCCAAGCTAAAGGGACTCAATAGGGACCCCTTAGCTAGGCATAATGTGGAGCAATGCAGTTAAATCACTTTAGAAAACCAACATGAAAATTGGGTCATTTACAGATTTTATGAAAGAGAATGTTAGGAGAGTTCCTGATGGAATCTACTCTAGCAAGCAGGCAATACAAAATTAAAATGCAAATCACCCCACCTCTTCTGCACCAACAAGAAGAAGCACTATGTAAATAGATTTGCATCATACAGGCACCACATGCAGAGGAAAAGCTTCAGATCCATCACTAAATCAAATGTCTCAAATTTAATTTGGTGCAGTTTTCTAGTTGCTGAAGGCTGTATAATATCAAGTAAAAGCTTCCCCAAACCTGGCAGTAATTTGCATATCGCTCTTATCAGATAAAAGCAGGTAATACTGGTGGATATTTGGTGTTAAAAGTGCAGTGTTTATCTGTTGGGGCAACATCAGGAAGCAATAGTGAGCTAATAAGCCAGTTTTGTAAAGTTAAAAACATTGCTCAAGACAAGCTGGTCAAAGCTTTTTTCTTCTTCTTTCCGCTGCCCCTGTTTAGATCACAGCAGATCATCTATTTCAACTTCTTCTGGTCCTCTACATCTTCCTCCTTCACCTACTTCAACCGACCACCTGCATGTCCTCTCTCACCACATCCATAAACCTCCTCTTTGGTCTTCCTTTTTTCCTCTTTCCTGGCAGCTCCATCTTTAACATCGTCTCCCAATATAATCCTCGTCTCTCCTCTGGACATGTCCAAACCAACGCTACCTTGCTTCTCTAACTTTGTCTCCAAACATCTAACCTGAGCTGTCCCTCTAATATACTCAATTTTAATTCTGTCCATCCTCGTCACACCCAACAAAAATCTCAGCATCTTTACATTTGCATTTACATTTACAGCATTAGGCAGATGCTCTTATCCAGAGCGACTTACAACAGAGCTTTGTTTCCACATTTGAACTTCATATTACTAACCAACTATGACCAACAACTGCTGATTAACTATTACAGCCAAGCAACAAACTTATTAACCCTGTGACTAGAACAAAAGAAAGTGTCATTAGGGGTTTTTTGAAGAAGAAGAAGAAGAAGAAGAAGAAGAAGAGAAAAGAAAGAGCAGAGGTAAAAGAGGTGAATGAATAGGACTGTTTGGGAACATTATTCTCTGAGAAATTCCTTGAACAGGTGAGTCTTTAATCGATGCTTGATGACAGCAAGGGATTCAGCAGTTCTGGCCATCAGGGGAAATTTTTTCCACCACTTGGATGCAGGTCTTTTTCTTCTCTTCAACAGTGGAGGTTCAAGGCGAGCAGTACTTGATGGTCTGAGAGGACGAGAAGAGACATGTTGTTTGATAAGTGTTGTCAAGTAAGAGGGTGCAAGACTGTTATTAGCCTTGTAAGCAAGAGTAATTGATTTAAACCAGATATGAGCAGCCACAGGGAGTGTGGTAAGAGAGAACTTAGGACGGTTAACTCTTTAACTCTGACACCTCCAGCTCCACCTCCTGTCTTTTTGTCAGTGCATGTCAAACAGGTCAAAGCTTTAAACTATATGTCCTGGATGAAATTGAGAAAATGGTATTTTTTCAGTCTTACCTTATTAGCCCCAAAACTGCAAAATCTTTAAATAAATGGCTGAGTCTAGGGTTTATTCAACATAGGAAACAAGCGGACCTGCTGAGTTGACACAATCCGAAATACATTTAGAAGAAAAAAAAAGTAGAGAAACAACTTTTTTTTTCTTGCAATTATTCTTGTGCCACTCAGCAAAACTGCACAGGAAAGGTTTTAGTAGCAGGTTATTTGCCATGTTAATGTGAGTGATAATGAATATAAGTCTTAAGAATGGTAGACAAGAGAGAAGTTGGAAAAGCTGCGTTCTACTGCTAAAGGATCTCAAATGATGACATGCTGTGTCAGGATTCATAATTTCTTCTGTTAATGTTTACTTTTACTTAAGCAGGTGATAATATCATCCATGGACTGTATCAGTATCAGACCGTAAAAGGAGGTAAGTCTGTGAAATTAAGAAGCTAAAACTGTTTCCAGTTCATTGAATCATTAAAAAGAGAAAATAAACCCTCTAATGTGCTGCATATACAGTTTGAAAAATCTTTAAATCCAATCATTTAGATCAAATCACAGTAAATAATTTTCAGACCTTCAAATGTGCATCATTAAGCAATATTCCCTGTAGCTCATCTGACTTGTTTCTAAATCAGATTTCTAAATTATTTTATGCAATTGGCAAAATATGAAGAATGTAATATATGCATGTAAAAAAGCATAGAATTTTAACTTGCGATTAGTTAATATTACTAATGACGACAGGACACTGACAACGCAAACAGCCCATTTCTGGTATTAATGTCATTTTCCTCTACAGTGAACTTGAAGCAGCCGTAACTGCTTGAGCATGTAAGAAAACAATTAGTAATCCGTTTTCTTCTTCAACAGCATGATTTGGATTTTTGTTTTCAAACTATGAGTAACTGAAAATGACTGAGACGTTTCACTGTTAAATTCCAGGGTTTAACAAACGAGTCATTGAGCATGTTTAGATATAAAACATAAATGCTGTATGTTCTGACTGGGGTTGGTAGAGATACATTAGTATTCTAGAGGAGCCAGAGGGATTTGGAATGTGAAATCTGTATAAAGACTAGGCGACAAGAACACCCCACACTCCTGTTTACAAATTCTAATTGAAAATTTATTGGTAATAAATAATTTTTCCATTTCATCTCACGCTGAGCTCTGAAGTGGAATAGAATCTCAATGGCAGAATGGAACCTTTCACTTTTTATTGATTCTCTTTGGCAGTTGCAGTTCTGAAGAAAGTGGACTTTGTTCTGGGACTTGGAAAATGTTGTATGTTGTATGTTGAATATGTTGAGATGTTTAAGCAGTATCTGCCGTCTGGGGGAAAAGAGCAAAAATGGTCTTCTGTGATACTTGTATAACCTTTCATCTTTTTCCAAACATGGAAAACGGCTTGTGAGTTGGTTATTACTGTAGTTTTATCTGTCTGTGCTTTAGACAGTAATGGGGTTCCATTGTAAGGCTAGATATAATGTTTCTACAGAAATGTAGAAGGTTCTCTCGACCATTTTCATTCATTTTTTTCACATTGTTTCATATCAAATGCCACATTAACATATGCGGCTTTTACTGTGAACAGATAAGAGAGATGCACATGAAGACTGATAGAGTAGAGAACTGCCGACCAGACAAATACAGTGACTTTCAAGAGAACTTGCACAAGTCTCCATCTTCACAATACAACATATTCTGAAGCTCTAGCTGAAATGGTGCAGCAGTTTTTGGTCCTTTTTTCTCTTCTGGATTACTTCTTTTCTTTCTAAACCTGCATTTCCTATCTTTCGCTGAAACTTTGCTTGAAATTTCGTGCTTTGCAGTTTATCTCTTTAGAACTGGTTTTCTGGCCAGTTGCAGTCTTACACGATCTGATAAGTATGGCTTTTCCTCTCCTCCCCTTCCCTCTCTCTAAATCCCTATTGTCCAGTCCGCCAACAAACAAATGAATTGGCTTTGCCATCATTAATTAGCTGCTGTGGCTGCTGGGCTGGCTGCCCTTTTCCTTGCCTTTATCGATTACAGATGAGCAAAGCTTTTTTCATTCTCTCTGCACTTCTGACTTAGTGCACTCATTACAATATATGAAAAGTTTTGGTTTAATTTAATTTAATTTGGTTTCCATTGGTGCTGGTTGCTGAAATAAGAGTTACTGGCCAGTGTGGCTTCAGACTGTGCAGCTTCCAGTTTTCAACAGCGGCTCACTTTGCTGCTCTCCCATGAAGCCTGAACTGGTGAACCTGAGCAACAGTTACTGCATGCACAGTCTCTCCCATCTCAGCTGCTGAAGCTTTTAAATCCTTAAGAGCAGTCAAAGGTATCTTGGTGGCCTCCCTCACTTGTCTCCTTCCTGTGCGGCCACTTGGCTTATGGGGATGGTCTGCTCTAGGCAGATTTGCACATATGTCATTTTTCCTCCATATTCTTATGATGAATTTAACTGAACTCCAGGGGATGTTCAGTGACTTGGATATTTTTTGTATCCATCCCCTAACTTATACTTTTCAATAACCTTTCTCTGAATTGCTTGAAGTGTTCTTTTGCCTTCATGGTGTAACTGAAAGCAGGAATACTGATAGCAGTGTCTGAACATTAAGCTACAAGCACATAATTATATATTCATTATACGACTCTTCATTATATAATTCCCTATTGTATCTGATTATTTGAAAGACAAAGCTAAAATCTATAGATATTGTTCTCGGGCTAATAATGTGCAATCCTAACGCATTCTGTTTTTTGCTTTGTGAATTAGACCTTTTTTTCTTACTTTTTTGCTTAACTCCCCACTTTTAAAGGACGACTACTGACATTTTAATTTAGCCCCAGACTAAATGCTAAATGCTTGTTATGTCCACACAGGGGGGCCATAAATGTGGTGAATTCATTATCTGCACATTTAATGAAGCAGGTCATTTCAAATTCTCAGGCACTGCAGGAGATTCATCTGTAAAAAGGGAGAGTTTTGCAGCAGACCAGCAAGTAGACTCTTATCATGTATTGAACAGCAGCCTCATGCTTCTCCCCTGTGACTCACTCTTTATTTCTCCCCAGCTTTTTCCCTGCTAATTCACATAACCGGTAGCAGTTTCACAGGCAACTCCATAGAAGCAAAGCAGCTCAGAGAAAAGCTAAAGGAGAGCAGCAGATAAAGGGTTATTCTGTTTGTCACCTTCGGAAACTCCCTTTACTGAAGGATCTTCTACTCTCTTTCTGCAGCAGTACAGTGAAGGTTGAATCCAAGTTTATATTCTCTTCACTCTCTAAAGCCTGCAAAGACAGAGAGAGAGGGCAGAATGAAACCAGTTAAAAAACATTTCAAATAAATTTGTTTACATGAATTATTCACAATTACTCAGTTAAAGTAAAATAATCTATACTTTTTAAATTAATTATGCTTGATTCATTAGCACATATAACTTAAAATTACATAGTTCATTTGAGCCCCTGCATCATTTTTACCCCGTTCATAAAAATTAGACATCCACAAGATCACCACTAACATGGTGACAGTGATAAGTGAGTGTAGATACAAAATGTTGTTGCTATGCAACAAGAAATAAATCGGGTTTGAAATCAGAAGATGAATATGAGATCAGATTTTCAGTTTTTATTTCCTGGTATAGTGGCAGCGGTGGCCTAGTGGCTAGGGCATTGGCTGCATGATCGGAGGATCGGGGGTTCGAACCCCTTCCCAATAGTTTGCCCTGAGGTAGCCTTGAGCAAGGTGCCCTCCCCGTCACGCTCCTCCTGCGATGGGCTGGTGACCTGTCCAGGGTGTGTCCCCTGTCCTTCGCCCTTTGTGAACTGGGATGGACTCCAGCACCCCCCTGCAACCCCACTTGGGAAAAGTGGCAGAAAATGGATTTCCTGGTATTTACTTCTAGGTGTGTTGTAATTGGCCAGTTCAAACTTTCCACTTTTTTCTGAAGTTCGTTGTTCAATTATCTGTTTGTTTTGGATAATTTTGTTACTGAATGTTCCTCTCAATTAGTTTGGATGCATTTCTCTGTAAATTGTTTCTCCAGACTTCATTCTGCTGCAGTGCTTGTGAGAAACATCAGTAAAGATGACTGATCTTGTTCCAGGAGCAGCTCTGCAAGTTCAAGCAAGAATACTAACTGTGCTGTGCTTCACAGATGAGTTTTTTTTTTCCTTTTCCTTTCTTAGTCAGTTCTCATATCAATAACAAAATACATAATTAGAATAGAAAGAAATTCCGTTTTCATATTATTCAACAAAATTGTACATTTGAGTGCACTGTACACTTATAGGATAAATAGGTAAAGAAAATAAGCCTTTATTATTGCTTTGTTGTGTTTCTATGTTTGTGCATATGGGTGTGTTTCTGTGTCAGGGATTATGCAGGCATGCAGTCTCTCTCTCTCTCATTTACTTTTACGGCATTTAGCAGACGCTCTTATCCAGAGCGACTTCCATGTCCTAATTGCAGGGACAGTCCCCCTGGAGCAATTCAGGGTTAAGGGTCTCGCTCAGGGACACAGTGGTGGTAGTGCTAGGTGGCATTCGAACCTGGGACCTCTTGATCTAGAGGTCCATAGGCACCACCACCCGTGGTCTAGTGGTAGGGTACTCTCTCGCGCTCTCTTCCTCTGTCTTCTGTCTCTCACACGCACACATACACACACAAAGAAAAAGAGGTTAGCATCAATCGAAATCATTACACATTTCTTATATCAATTGCTTCATCAATGGCAGTCGAAACAGGGACACCAATCAGAATAGAAAATAATTTACAAATGATAGGGGAAAAAAGCAAAGTCTGCAGTCTGGTAGGCACAGGAGGCACACCAGAGTGCTGATGTACTACAGCAGAGATACTTCACTTCTGCTGCTCTGCTCACAGAATACCATGCACAGTGTGACTTGCTACAACCCTGATGCTCCACTATGCACTACCCAGCTAAACATTGGGAGACTCATACACACAATCGGCACAAACTAAATAAAATCATTTAAAAGCCCTCAGAATCACTGCCACCCATGGTAAAGTTGAGCATATTAAACGTCAGCACAACCTTTGTTAATCAGATTGATCTTACTTAACATGAGATAAACTGAAGCTTCCAGTGAGATTGAATTTTTAGAGAAAACCAAAAACCATTTTTTTAAGTTTATGTATAAGTATACAAGTATATGTAAAACTCCTAGACACCCCTGCATCTGCTTTGTGCCCTCTCTTGCCAAGTTAACACTCAACACTGAGTCTGCTGCATGAGATGAAAGAAATTTTGTCCAGAATCTTCAGGGTATTAAGTGTTCTCTTCTGCACTCTTTTCTCTTTTGCTCACATCCCCTATTTTCAGACGGGTTAGGTAAAAAGCTTGGTTTGAATCATTATTCTGTTTGAAGGTAGGAAGGAAGATAAAGGGGCTGAGAGTTTGATCAAAATCTCCTAATATTTGAAGGAGTCTATGGCGACATGTATCTTTACCATGAATTTTTTGTTCGAGGGCACTGGCATGAGAGCCCATATTTTCTGCACTCTCAGGAATACGCAGCTTCAGTCTATCCTCCTCTGCCCCATTCAAGTCAAGTAGCCAAATAGTCAAGTAGGACTTTATTGTCATTTCAGCCATATACACAGTACAGTAAAACAAAATAATGTTCCTCCAGGACCCTGGTGCTACACATAAGGCAACATAAGACACAACATAAGACACAAGACACAACATAAGACGAGAGAAGGCAACAAGTGCAGACTACAGACAGCACAACAGACAGTGCATTCATCTGTCAGAAGACCACATTCCCTCCTCTTTCTGAAACAGACCTGGCCATAATATGTTGTAGTGATGTCAGATGAAAGTTCAGCAGATTAGTCTTCGTCTGGAATTTAGATTTCTGTCTAAGGGGTTTCGCTGTGTCTCATTATGAAACACCCTGCTCTCGCTGGACCTCTCCTCAGCAAGTGGCCATTCACCCCTCTCCTGCCAAGAACACAGAGAGAACGAGGGGTAGGGAGGGAGGGAATCAACTGTTCTTTTGTTCTGAGCTGGCAGGCCACTTACAAAAAATAAACTGAAAGAAAGTGAAAAAACACAGCTTGCTACCTGCATAGCGTAACCCATGTATCTGACATCCAGATACTTACTAGCATGCTGGTTCTCTTACCAGTAGAGGGTGGGGAAAAAGTTAGACCATTAGGTTTAGAAAACTATTCACAAATTAAATAATCTCTATAATGCAAAGTCCTGTAGTTACATAAAGCAAATGTTAAGAAGCTTTAGATCAAGTTTTTGGAACTTCAGTTTGAATATTTTTTTCTATTTATTATATATATTCCAACAAAAAAGGTATTTCTATGTACATTTACAGTCACTCTCTTAATTACACAATATGTACCAGTGTACGTCTATTGATTATTAAATCCAACATACTAAACACTTTCAGAAAGTTGTGAGGATAAGATGAGCCACAACAAAAGGTGGCTGGAACATGTCCACAGCGTCCCCGCTATAAATGATGCCTATGATTATGTGATTCTGAACCAGCACATCACTGTCAGCAGCTTGTCAAACTAGCTTCTAAATCTCATAGCACATCAGTCCTAATAATTCTGCCTTTCAACCTTTTTTAAAGACAATGGCACATTGAGCGTGAAAGCCCCCTTCCATAAAAATATTCCTGTCTCTCAAATGAATGTGTTTTGCACCCTAATCATGACTCAAATTAGGGCTATTTTACTAATTGTGTTCATGTTTTTGTCACACATTTGAATTCTCATTTCAATTGCTAAATTACAGTATTTTGAGTCCTTTGTCAGTCACATGTCTATTTAAGATATTTTCATCCAATTTCCTATTTGAAGCACATTTTCTTGCCCTGTGTGAGTCTTTTAAAAGGCTTTTTTAAGCATTTGCATTCACTCTTGTTAATACAGTCACAATATTCTCCAAAAGAGTGAGCATAAAAAAGAAATGCATCTCCTTTTTCCCCCTTTCCTATTATAGGGTGGCATGGACCTAGGCACACAGTCACGGGGAGTAAAGCGTGTTTGATAAAGGTATAGGACTGCTGAAGTATAGGAGTATAGGACTGCCGAAGAAAATACTGAGTTTTAGCTGACAGCACTCACCCCTTCACATCACACTGTGTCCTCCATTGTCAAAACTGAAGAAGAACTGCCTGAAAGGTAAAGGGAATTCTCAATGCATGTGTTTCATGAACTGCTGATCATTTGTAATGAGACCAGGGATGGTTTTGCTCAGCAAATTTACTGACAGCTACAATAATCAAGTCTGATATTACAGTCACCTTCAAAAGTACTGGAACAGCAAGGCTATTTTTTTTTCTTTTAAATGGACACGTTTGGTCTAAAGATCAAAAGATGAGAAAGATCTGGAGTAAATTAAAGTATGATACTTTATGACTGCCATTTTCACTTTTATGCCATTTCTTGATGAACGGACAATGTCATCTAAGTTCACCTGCAACAGAGGTTTTTATTAACATTTCACAAACACCTTTTTCTTTCTCTTGTAATGTTGCTGCTTCAAAGACAGGAGATGTTCTCAGCCTTATTTGTTAAGGCTCTTTCATTCTGTCTCAGAATGACTACAGAGCTCGAATTCAGGGCAGGTTGCATCAGTGTTAGTCAGGTTGTTGAAACCTGTGTGGAGACTCATGCACCACATTGCTGGCTCAGCTTTGGCTTTGGACTGTATGTTATTGACTTTTTGGGTGTCACTTCAGCAGAGCAGAAAGTTACCATAATGAAGCAACTTTCATGCAGTGCAAAAGAGAGAGAACCTCTGCATCAATAACCTCAGCATCAATAGCACTGGGGCTTTCAGAGCAGTGGCTAGAGGTTCTGGTTGAGATCTGAATTGAGAGTCAGTAAGAAGGGGACTGGAAGCTGAGCAGGTGAGTTCTATGTGCCAATCTGCTGGGTGTCAATCAAGGTGATTCAAGGTGATGGTGTGCGTGTGCAGGGGTGACGAATCAGTTCTGACACATTGAGGACGCAGTGCTGCCTAGCAGGCAGGTAATTGTACCAGAGTCAAGTCCCATGGGACTCTCCATCTCCATTTTTCTCTCTTTCCCTCCCTCGCTCACTCTTTAGACAAGGAAAAGGTGCTCATTTCTTTTTTCCTTCTTCCTTGCCCTTGTGGAAGTACTGCAGCTTCCTTCATGGTGTAGAACTCCTCCACAAGGACACTAAGCTACACTGGACTATTAGAAGTGAGAGAAGGCAAAATAAGCCAATATAGGAAACTACAGGCCTGTGACAAGAGAGTCAGTGCATGACCTACAGGGATAAAAAAGGCACACTAAATTTAAAGACTAGTTCAGAATCAAAGTATCAGGGTAACTTTTTTTAATTTGTGCTCTCAAACCGCATATAAATACAGATGCTCTCTGGAGCTCTGTTGTTCACTGTCAACCAGTTCTCATAGCAGTACCACATTAATTTTTTTGCGTTTCAGAGCTCTGCATGTAAATTTAAAATGTATTGTTTATTATGCAAATTATGCAACAATTGCATCATTCATCGTTCTCATAGACCTTATCATTCAAACAGTCAAATGATTTGTTAGCCGCAAGTGAGGCTTTAACAGTAAACATTATCTTGTTGGATGTTTTGCCCAGTGGAAAGACCTCTAGCTTATCTTTTCAGTCCCTTTCTTCGCTGGTTTTATGATGGACAACAGAATATGTCTGTGGCAGGCCTGCATTTATCTATTTCAGAGCTCAGCTTTATTTCTTGCTTTACCTTGTGTTATGCAGGAGAGGCATTTCTCAATGGCTATCTGAAAGTCCTTCAATATCATAGGCTGTTTATTTTGGAAGATACAGAAGAACCACTCAGAGTAGTGTATCATCCTAGGACCTGTCTTTGATAAGTGTGCTCTTATCCCCAAAGCACTGCTCTATTTTTTTTTTTATCTCTTAGCGTCTACACTGAAATGTGGATCCTGCCGACACTGTCTCATCTCTTTTTCCAGCTTCAAATGAATCTATGCTAACCAGCTTCCAACAGGATGAACAAGTTTGTTCAGTTCATACTCATACATTTACTACCTTTTCACCTATGTAACTACACAGCACTCTTCATGAAGGATCATTTACTGTGCTCAAATACTAGGAACTTCAGGAAGAGGTAATAGTGTACTAAATAGTGTAATAAATCTCCCAGCTTCAGTTTTATGTTCGATAGTGAACTCATGTGAACTAATGAGGGTAAGGTCTGTAAAGTACTTTGCCATTGACTGCACCATGTCTTATTCCACCAAATTAACTCCACCAAATTTATTTTACCGTAATGAATTTTCTGGCTTAGCCCAACACATAACATCTCAATTTGATCCTCACAGTCATTTCTTTTACTTGTGATTCCTTGCAGACAGCAGGTGCCTCTCTGCCCTCAGTAGAGGGTGCTCACCAGGGCAGGAAGCCCAGGAGGTCCTCCACACATCTGCGGGATCTGATGCTGGAGGAGCTGGAGAGACAACTGTCTTACATTGTCCTGCCTTACATTTCCCTACCTGTCCAACCTGAGCACCCTGTCATATGCTTTCTCCAAGTCTGATCTTCTCTGTACTTCTCCATCAACACCCTAAGAACAAACATTTTATCTGTTGTGCTCTTTCTCAGCATGAAACCATACAGCCGCTCAGCTCTGTGCATTACACTTATTCTTGAAAATCTGCTCCAGCACTCTTCATCTCATTTTCCATGATAATGTTTTCCAGTCTGGTCAGTCTGCCATCTCTCCTAAAGACCTCCATGCTTCCATAGGTATGTCATCTCGAACTACAGCCTTTCCGTTCTTCATTCTCTTCATCACTGCCCATACCTCCTGCTTGCTTATTCAAGTCAAGTCAAGTAGGATTTTATTGTCATTTCAGCCATATACACAGTACACAGTGAAACGAAATAATGTTCCTCCAGGACCCTGGTGCTACACACAAGACAAGACACAAGACACAAGACAACATAACACACAACATAATACACAAAACGGGGCAACAAGTGCAGACAAGACAGACAACAACAGACGGCACGACAGACAATACATTCATCTGTAGAGGGCTGCAGTGTTGTGGAACAAAGCAGCCCAGGTAGATTATAGTGTAGCAGTGTGGTGGAGCAGTGTTATTGATAAAGTGCAGAGTGCAACATGAGATAAATAAATAAATACAAGATGATAATGGTGGACTGGGTAGACATTGGCGGTTTAAGAGTTCAAGAGTCTGATGGCCAGGGGGAAGAAACTATTTCCCATCCTGGAAGTGGAGGCCCGTATGCTGCAGAACCTTTTTCCGGATGGCAGGAGGGAGAAGAGAGTGTGGGATGGGTGGGAGGGATCATCCACAATGCTGGTTGCTTTGCGGATGCAGCGAGTGGTGAAAATGTCCTGTACAGAGGGCAGAGAGATCCCGATGTTCTTCTCAGCTGTTCTCACTACCCGTTGTAGGGACTTGCGGTCTAAGACGTTGCAGTTCCCGTACCAGGCAGTAATGCAGCCGCTCAGGATGCTCTCAATGGTTCCTCTGTAAAAGATGGTGAGGATGGAAGGTGGGAGATGGGCTTTCCTCAGTCTGCGCAGGAAGTAGAGACGCTGCTGGGCTTTCTTTGTAATGGAGTTGGTGTTGAGGGTCCACGTGAGGTTGACAGTGATGTGAACACCTAGAAACTTGGTGCTCTGGACCAAGGAGGTGAGGTGTTGATAATAAATGGAGTGTGGTCCCGACGTGGTCTCCTGAAGTCAACAACCATCTCTTTAGTCATGTCGACGTTCAGAGACAGGTTGTTGGTTCTGCACCTTCTCCGTCAGCTCTTGTATCTCCTCTCTGTAAGCTGCCTTGTCTCCACCGCTGATCAGACCCACCACAGTTGTATCATCAGCGAATTTGATGATGTGGTTTGAGCTGTGCATGGCTGCACAGTCGTGGGTCATCAGTGTGAACAGCAGTGGGCTGAGCACACAGCCCTGGGGGGCTCCTGTGCTCAGTGTGATGGTGTTGGAGGTGCTGCTACAGATCCTGACTGACTGGGGTCTCTCAGTCAGGAAGTCCAGGATCCAGTTACAGAGGGAGATGTTCAGGCCCAGCAGCCTCAGCTTCTCACTCAGGTGCTGAACTGTAGTCGATGAACAGCATTCTGACATAACTGTCCTTTCTGTCCAGATGAGAAAGGGCCAGATGGAGGGTGGTGGAGATTGCATCGTCCGTTGAGCTGTTGGGACGATACGCAAACTGCAGGGGGTCCAGTGATGAAGGGATATGGGACTTGATGTGCCTCATAACCAGCCTCTCGAAGCACTTCATGATGATGGGTGTGAGTGCGACGGGACGATAGTCATTGAGGCAGGAGATAGATGGTTTCTTTGGCACTGGAATGATGCTGGTGGTCTTGAAGCACCTTGGAACAACAGTGGTGCTCAGAGAGATGTTGAAGATGTTAGTGAGAACATCTGCCAGCTGTTCTGCACATCCTCTGAGCACACAACCTTTCCGTGGGTTGACTCTGAGAAGAGATCTTCTCACCTTGGCTGTGGTCAGACAGAGAATCTGGTCGTTTGGAGGAGGGGTGGTCTTCCTCATTATCGTGTTGTTCACTGCATCAAACCGTGCGTAGAAGTGGTTCAGCGCATCTGGGAGGGAGGGGTCACCGTCACAGGCAGGTGGAGATGTCCTGTAGTTGGTGAGGGCCTGGATGCCCTGCCACATGCACCGCATGTCACCAGTGTTTTTGAAGTGGCCATGGATTCTCTCTGCGTGAGCTCGCTTCACCGCTCTGATGGCCCGAGACAGGTTTGCCCTTGCTTTTCTTAGGGCGGCCTCATCCCCTGACTTGAAGGCCTTGTCCCGGGTTCTCAGGAGTCTGCGCAGCTCCGCAGTCATCCATGGCTTCTGGTTGGGTCGTGTTATGATGAACTTGGAGACAGTAACATCCTCAATGCACTTGCTGATGTAGCCAGTCACTGAAGCTGTGTACTCCTCCAGGTTGATGGAGTCACCGTAGGTTGCAGCTTCCCTAAACATGTCCCAGTCGGTGCATTCAAAGCAGTCCTGAAGAGCAGAGATGGCTCCTGTGGGCCAGGTCTTTACTTGCTTCAGGGTGGGTCTCACGCGCCTGACAATGGGTCTGTACGCTGGGATCAGCAGCACAGAGAGTGTGGTGTCCGAGGTGGGGGCGGGGCTCCACTCTGTACGCGCCGGCCATGTTTGTGTAAACACAATCCAGTGTATTTTCCCCCTTGTTGCAAAGTTCACATGTTGGAAAACTGACCTGAGATTTGCATGGTTGAAATCTCCGGCAACAATAAACAATCCGTCTGGGTGGTAGTTCTGGAGCCCGCTGATAACTCCATAAAGTTCAGCCAGCACGTTGTTAGCATTAGCGCTGTTAGCGCTAGCGCTGGGTGGGATGTAGACCGCCGTAATAAACACTGTAGAGAACTCCCTGGGCAAATGAAACGGTCTGCACCCAACTGTCAGCACCTCCAGCAGTGTTGAACAGTGTGTAGAGACCAGCACAGCGTTTGTACACCATTGTGTGTTTACATAAACAAACAGCCCCCCTCCGCGAGTCTTGCCGGACAGTGCGGAGTTTCTGTCCGAGCAAAACGCAGAAAGTCCGGCGAGTTGGATGGCGGTGTCCGGAACACTGTCGCTGAGCCATGTCTCCGTAAAAACAAAAACACAGCAGTCTCTGTACTCACACTGGGTGTTCAGCTGGAGTCATATACAGTCCAGTTTATTATCCAGGGAGCGGACATTGGCGAGGAGGACGGACGGGATAGCCGGTCGGCTAGCGTTAGCCTTGAGCTGAGCCCAGACCCCAGCACGCTTGTTGCGCTTCTGTTTCCTCTCACACCGCTTCCGATGTCCTCTCAGTCGGCCAGGTACAGCAGGCGATCTCGGGGACTGAAGGCCTGGTCTTCTCAGCACGCCGAGCTCCCGTAGTGTTCGCTGGAAGACTGTATCCTGGCTGATTTCTGAGCTCCAGCAGTGTTTGGCAGTTAAATTTAAGAGCATTCACAGATGTGACGCTCATGTGCAAGTCTTATGGTGAAAAGTAGTCGGATGAAAGACTTTTTTACAGACTTACCACCACAGTTTGGACCCCGTTACCGCGCCGCCATCTTGGATCTTATTCAGTGCACTTCCTGGTTCAGTATCCTCATGTCACCTAATCTTCCCTCTCTCTCATTTTCTTCATTCATCAGCCCCTCAAAGTACTTTTCAATTTGCTCAACACACTCTGTTCGCTTGTGAGTACATTTCCATTTCTATCCTTTATCGCCCTGCAAATCTTTCCCAGCTCTGTCTCTCTGTCTAGTCAATCAGTACAGATCCTTTTCTCCCTCCTTACTCCTTACCTCTCATACAATTCACCAAACACATTATCTTTAGCCTTCACCACTGCTTTCTTCACCCTGTGCTTCATTTCCTTGTACTCCTGTCTATTTTCTTCATCTCTTTGGCTAACCCACTTCGTCACCTGCCTCTTCTTCTCTATACACTCCTGGACTTCCTTGTCCTCCTTCTTCTGTCCAGATGTCTCACCTAGTACCTTTCTAGCTGTCTTCCTTACCACTTTTGAAATAGTTGCCCAGCAATCTGATAACTCCTCAGTACCTACCTGTGCCTGTGTTAACTCCTGCCTGAATTCTATTTTGCAGTCTTCCTTCCTTCTTTTGCTTCCACCATTTGATCATCAACTCTGAACTCACTTTCCTCCTCTTCTTGACCTCTAAGGTCATCCTACAGACCACCATCCTATGTTGTTCAGCTACACTCTCCCCTGTCAATACCTTACTGTCCAATTTCCTTCAGACTGACCCTCCTGAAAAGAATATAATCCTCCTGATTGCATCTTTCTACACTCTTATACGTCAGCCTGTGCTCCTCCCTCTTCTTAAAATAAGTATTAACTACAGCCATTTCCATCTTTTTCTTGAACTTCAAACTCATCACCCTATCTGACACCCTCTTCACCTCCAAAACACTTTTGACATGCTCTTCCTTCAGGATATCACCTACTCCATTCTTACTTCTTACATCCATCTAAACCATGCTAAAACAATTTAAACCCGGATGCCCTTCCTGACGTAACTCTCCCCATTTATCCAGGCTTGTGACCGGCACAATTAAATACACTGGCTTGTGCACCCATAGTAGCTGGTTTGCTTAACTGGAATTTAAATAAATATTCCCCCCCTCACTGCAAATATAGATGTTTCACAACTTTAGTTTTCACTGGAGCTATGAGGCAAATGTAGGTTTAATGTAAAGTAGGTCTTGGTCACCCAAAGACAAAGCAATAGATGTCTATTAAGTTAACCTTGAAGCTTCAGTGCAAAACCAAAGAAGCAAACCTCAGACTTTTGCTGGTAAATTACATGAGGGAAAAAAAACTGTGCCAAGACTCTGCTCTGTCACTTGTATTTCGAAAAATAACTCTTACAGGAAACAATCTCATTTCTCCTCACAATACTCTCATTTAAATGAATCCTCTTGATGTGTTGTTGATGCAGAAAAACAATATGACATTTGAAATGAATCCCAACACATATATTCTCCCTCTCCCCCAGGCAGCGGAAAGTAGTTTTTTCACGTGTGTGGACTGAAGCACACTTACCCTTGAAGGGACAGCTTCATCACACACCATTAAACAGATCTCTTGCACTCTGTCTGCTTGCTTGGCTTCATTTACATTAACAAGAGAAATTCAGTCTATGCTAAGTACTTTTTGGGGGCCTGTCTGACGTGTCACATGCGTCATTAATCTTAATACTTCAGAGGAGGTACACTGGGCCATGAGGATAAATGTCATTTATTAACGTGATTTCAGGCACCATCACTCGCAGCATGGTCATTATATCAATGAATGTCTCTTAAAATTGAAACTGCTCTGAAATTATTTCCTTAATCCAGCAATCAGATTCAAGTTTTGGTGATTAACTGTATTCAACTAGGTAATTAAAGACAGATCAATTTGACGTAGAGGAATGTTTGAACAATCTCTGTTTTTACCACTGCTGTGCTTATGTGTGGAATGTCTTGTTCAGGATAACAACATACAGTAATAAATCTGATACACATGATACCACTTTTATGGGCGTGTGAACTTGTCAAAAGAATTTTTTTATTGGTAATGAATTGTCACATGCTGTGAGCAATCTCAAACAACACCCCCACCAGATCATATGCCGTACCAACATTTTCAGTGCCTTCAACCATCAAATAGGAGTATTTGAGCATATAAGTGTTTAGGTCGAATGCCAATCTCCTTAAATTTGTTCTGAACGTATACTGCTGGAGTCTACAAAGGCACATGTTTTTAATTGTCAGTGGTTTTCCTTAACAAAGTAAAATTCATTCAACCAAAAAAGGTTAAGAAAACATTTGCTGAGAAATCAGTTTAGAGATAAGAGGTTTTGTCAAGAACGCTCTATTCAGACAAATGTCTGTAAAAAAGAGTTCGGTTATAGGCACAGTGGGACAGACAAATGCTCTTACACAGCTGGCTGCGCAGGGTCGATATGGAGCTGTGGGCCAGAGGAGTGAAGAATTGCACTTCAAGGAGAAGGGAGGGAGAAGACTGATCACTCCAGCATCTCACGTGTGTATCTCTGAGGTAATTAAAGAACGGAGGTGTGTGTGTTTCCGTCCCCCCTCTCTCTTTCTGTCTCTTTCACTCTCTCACTAGCGGATGAGTATGAAGTAAGAAGAAGAGCTGTGAATGAGCAGCAAGCCACCAAGCTGCTAAAACTATCTAGGCAGATGTGGAAGAGAAGGAAAGTATCCTCAGATTGCTCAGAGCAGGTTTACTGCTCACAAACATGTATGCTACCTCCGGGAGGAGCAGAAAGAGAAACGGTGGCTTCTGTGATCTAGTTAAAGGAAGACTGCAAGTTCAAAAAAAAGAGTCTTCTTGTCACTGTGGTGGACCTACACTAGAATTAGTCAGTGGTCCTGTGATGAAGAATGCCGTTATTAGCAGCCCTAGTCAACTTAACATTGATTTCAGACACAGCGTAAGCAATACTTGAGGCTACATTATTTTAGCCCTGCACCCTCTTTAGTCTGTACAGCAGGCCCTTAAAAATACTGTTTTTTCTTCAGCATTTTACATGCTGCACTTCATTACATCTCATTAAAAAAGAATAATTATCCATACAACATGTGTTAAATAATAAATGTTGTCTTATTGCTTAATTCTTGCAGGGAAGCACACCACAGTCCTGCCATCAAGCTAGGAACCTACAAAAGCAGTTACATAAGTAAAGTCAGAAAAAATTATTATTCTGAGAAAAAAAATAGGTTTGGTCATGATTATCTTAAATAGAGTCCATCAAACTGTTGCACATTAGTCGCATAAAGGAAATCAAATGTGTCACATTTTTAATTGGTCTTTCTGCTCCACCTAGACAGCATTATTATATTGTTTGTTTTCCAAATAAGCCTACATATGTCCCAGTGTCCCAATAACATATTGATTTTGAGCCTTCTGCCCTGCTGCTGAATATAATGAGTGTAGGTCTGCGGTTAGTACCAGCATGTAGTAATGGTCCTTGTTTGCTGTGTTTATGTATGTCTCTCGATCTTTCTTATTCTCTCTCTCTCTTCTCCTCCAACTGCACAGAGTGTGAGAGAGGTTGTTGCTGATAGTTTTGGACACAGTGCCACGGTCCCAAAAGCATTCATTGTCTTCATCCTCCAGAGTAGCCCAGCAGAGCCTCTCACACTCAAATAGAACTTTGGAGATCAAAGCAACTTTCACTAGCTCGAAACTTCACTGCTTGTATGACCAAAATTCACAGCACATACACCTATATGCACTTCTCAGTCATAACGTTAAAATGACCTGGTAATTATTCCCTTTTGTTGCCAACTGACCAAGGCTTAGACACTACAAGAACTCCTAAGGATTTGCTGTGGTATCTGGAACCAACATGTTGGCACCAGATCCTTTATGTGATATGATGCAGGGCTTCAATGGATCAGACTAGTTTGTCCAGCACGTTCCATAGATGCTTGATCTGATTGAAATTTTGAATATTTGGAGGCCAAAGGAACACCTTGAACCATGCCATGTTCTTCAATGCCACAAGCCAGAATTTCACATTAAAAAAATCACCCACAGTATCATGCTGCCTTTGCTGTATTACATTCTCCAGCAACCAAGAACAAGCACTTGGCCATCCGCATGCTTTAAAAGGAAATGTGATTCATCAAAGCAGCCAAACTTTTTAAATGATTTAATGTTACAGTTCTGATGCTCTCAAGGCCAACATGGACACTCACCAGTTTGCAGTTGCAGCCCCAAATGAAAGTAAATATTCTTTTCATTGCAAGGTCACAGCACTCCACAACCCATGCAGCAGGGGCCAGCTATGAAAGCACCCAGGGAGCAGTGATGGGGATGGTACCTTGCTCAAGGGTACCTCAGGGAAACCTACTGGTAAGGGGTTTGAACCCACAATCTTCTGATCCTGTGGCCAACTCCCAAACCACTAGGCCACCGCTGCCCCAGCAAATGAAGCAAGTGTTTTAACACCAGTCTATTGTAGCCAGCATTTAAAGCAATTTGTTCTGCAGTAGCTATTCTTTGTGATCAAACAAGTCAGGCTAGCCTTTGTTCCTTCCTTGAACACCCATAACTCTGTTGCTCACTCACTGCTTGTCCTTCTTTGGATCACTTTTAGACACTGGCCATTGTATACTGGTACATACTATTGCATTATTGGAAAAACTGATTCTATAGCAATTAAATAAAAAAATCTGAAAATAAGAAAGTTACACATGTAGCATTTTTTAACCCAGTGAAATACAGTGTCATTGCGTCTCTTATTGGTCCTGGTCCCTTAAAACCAGGTGATTTCAGATAAGCACCTCAGATTAACTTCATAAATAAAGTGGCCACGGGGTTCTGGGGGAACCATTATTTGCACACATACATACAAATACATACACACACACATTATTCTTCTCCACGGTGAGGTCACAACAATTGCCTTTTCATGCTAATTTCCTCAAGTTTCAGTCATAAATTAAATTAGTAAGCTAGGAAACCTTTTCCAAAACACACTGACATTAGAAAGAGGAGGTGAGGAATGGGAAGAATAGAGGCAAAGGTTCAGATTGAGATGACAGAGGTATGAACAGAACTGTTCATTAACTATAGAGGGAAAGAGTTAAGTGTTTTGAAAGAGCAGAGAAGCAGTATGGTTTGTTGGTGTGTGTGCTTTCAGGTGGGTCATCAAGGATCACCATCATTACATATCTGCCTCATTAAGCTTACTGGTTCAGGAGTGAGAGTGGTTTTTCCCTTCCTCTCTCTTCTTTTTTACTCTCTCTCTCTCTCTCTCTCTCTCTCTCTCTCTCTCTCTCTCTCTCCCTCTTTCTGTGCTTGCTGCTATCTCTGTCCACTCTTTTCTCTGCCATACAACTATGAACTTGACACTTTAACAGGCAGAAATAGACAGAGGCAACCAATTAGAGAAGTTTGAAATGCTTAATGAGAACAATACTATTTTCAATAGGCCCCTAAACTGAGAGGCCTAGCAACCTAACAATGTACATTCCTGTGTGTGTCTTAATAAATACTTTAATTTGTCAAAAGAGCTAAATTTGTCAGAGTCAGACAATCAGCAAGTCTTTCTCAATATCACAGCTATCCTGACCAAAGCACTGGCCTGTTTCTTTATTCAGGTGTCGGGAGTTTGTCTGCTCAGGCTGGAGTGGATGCCTGTCTGTCTGAGCTGAGCAAACCCCTGACAAAGCACAGAGCCATTAACATGCTGCTAAGACAGGTAGAGCAGAGGGTCATGCAGGTATTGGCTATTCGTTCTTACACACAGTACTGAGTGCTCACTTTATTCAGACAAATCAAACAAACAGAGCTCTTATTTTATCATTCAGAACTCTAAACAGGATCAGTTGCTATGGTGATGATATTGGTCTTAATTATCAACAGAATAACCAAGAAGGAATGGCTTCCACATCAGCTGTTATAGACATGCTCGATATCCTCTCATAGATGTTCAACCATATGAAAGCAGGTGAGGAATTCAGTATTACCTGTTGCTGTATAGCTGAAAGGTTGCAGCTTGAGGAGGAAAACATTAGTCACTGGTTAACATTATTTTGAAACGCAGAAGGTGTAAAAGTGAAATGTTAGTAAATTCTCATCTATAGTTGGTAGACCCGGATAACAGATCTGTTTGATCATTTGAAACTGGTGAATTTCCACTGGTAATATTTTTGTGCTTCAGTACATTTCTTTCCAATATGCATGACCCATTATTATTTCATAGATACAATGAATAAGATGAGAGTGATGAAGAATATGATGATGAAGCCCTGAAGCTGCTAACCAGCAAAACGTTGGAGAGGCTGGTGCCACATATCAATCAGTAAGATAAATACCTGAATTAATTCTTAAAATGGCAAACAGTGTTCTTTTGAGCATCAACCTTTTGTTGTGTAACTGAGTAACATTTCTGGGGAACTACTTTGTTAAATGAGGTGTGAGTGTAGAGTTTTTAATGTTTAAGCAATTTCAAGTTAATGTTAAAAATCCATTTCAATTAACGGTTTTTGTAGATCTATGTATCCAAACTAAAAACATTAAAGAACTGTTACTTTAGGGTGTGTTTAGTCTCCATTTGAATACTGGGAGATTTTGCTATTTAACTAGATAACTTCCTGCATAATTTTTTTCCTTTTTACATGATAATGTACTGAGTTTCTGCTTTCATGCACATCTCTGGTTCAGTAGGTTTATTAAAGAAACAGATGCCCCTCTGAAACAGAGTTTCAGTTTTTTTACATATTTCATCTCTCACCTGCTGAATCACACCAGTGGCCTTGAGAGGTTACAGTCATGGACATGAAGCTCCACTACAATTGCACTGTTATCAGGATTTAAAGACTCTATTGACCTGAAATGAGTGAGCACAGGCCTGTGTCCCTCCAGGACTGGTGGTCGACACTTTAAGCCTATTTACACTTAGACACCTCATGCATCTTGGGCTGATAACTATCTGATGATGAAAAAGGAGATGGATTGCCAATTAATCGCTTTAGACATCTTCAGGAGGGGTTTGAGATGCAGCTCAGGCAAGTCTCCGTTTATTTGTCATCTTTACATGAAATCGTAGAAAAAGCTGTAGCTCTTGCCACCTTTTATATAGTGAGTATCATGAAAATGACGGGGATCTACTTTTTGTAAATAACCGCACGAAAAAGAACATTCTGTGGAATAACATTCTGGGGATGATGGAAGGGAAGCCCAAGGGTTTGTATGGAATACAGGAAAAATAGCACTGGTGTAAATCACCTTTTTATCTATTGATCAGCATGTATGTGGCCAGATGCAAATAGAAGATCTTGTCTGGAAATTTAAATATTTAATTTAAAAGTAATTAAACACAGCCAGTAGAGCTGATTTCGGATGGATAATGCCATACATGCCAAATATGAGGAACATGCTCATAACAGGCTCTAAAAGGAGTGACCACTTGTTGTGGTGTTCTTACAGGAGAAACAGACATTTCAAATGAAAGGTATATGTGTTTTCTAGACTCGCTTCTTTTTTTGTTTTTAATATTCACTGATGAGATGACAGTGCTCAGTGGTCATGAAGGCAGTTTCTGAAAAACCTTTCTAGTTTACAAAGAAAAGAGGGAGATGTCTTGCTGCTATGGTTGTAACTTGAAATTGCTTTTCTTGAAGACTCCTTAACACATAACAATGTAACTGTGATGACATGTTTAATAAAAACACTTCAGGAGGCCTAATAATTCCTTTCAAAGTGATTTTTTTTCCGGAAAAAGAAATGATCAAGCAGTGAGTCTTAAAGAAATTATAGCAGACAAGACCAGTGTTCATAAGAGTAGGATGGATTAAGGGGTATGACATACTGATCACCTGTAGAGAGCGATCTTTTCAAGCTCTTACCGCAAAAAGATTTCTTTTTTTTTTTTTCTTCTTCTTCTTCATCCTCCTCTTTTCCTTCTTCCTTTTCTTTATCGCCTTGTTCTTCTTCTTCTTTTCTTTTTCTCAGCCTCCTAATGTCCCTTACACCCTTTAAAAGCAACTAAGAGGGGACTTAATTGTTCCATTATCTTTAATTAGTTTAATGGTCCAGGAAAAAAGAAGTACTTTGAAAATGTGTTAGTGTTCATAGTTTTGCAGTTTGTGAAAGTTTTTTTTTTTCTCCAAAGTGTTTGGCAGACATAAAATAAAACTGATGAACATGTCAGCCAGACTGGGATCTCGCCGCAGACTGCAATGGGCTGAAGTAAACAAAATATTACTCGCTCTCTTCTCCTTCATCCCCTCCTCTCTTTCCATTGACCCCTCTTGCCTGAGAAGAAGAGTTTGGTGATGAACTGCATCTGTCATCACTGTAAAAAAAGACTCTCTGTCATCGCAAAAGATTTATGTGACAGCCAAGGCAAAACCTTACTCTGTATTATTAAAAATGCCCCACAAACTCAATACAGCATGAAAAATAAGCTGTCTGTTTTTTGTTTTTTTGGGGGGGTTTTTTGGACTGTACAACTGTTTGTATAATCCACTCTACAATAACGCGCACTAATGAACACTGATACTGACAGCTACCACTCGGTGTCCACCCGCTAACCCAGGCTGTCTGGCCTGTAGCCTCTCTGTGCTTCTGTTCACTTTTCTCACTGCTCATGTTGCATCAGTGTGCTGTCCACGTTTCAGTCAGTGCCAACAGAGAGATTACTGCAGATTGGAGAGATGACCCAATTAAACACAGTGGTCTTTTCAGCTCAGGCCGAGTTTAATTTACACTCTTTTTGAAAAGCACTGATACCATCAATGACATTGATAAACCTGTTATTGTCTTGACAAGTTCACCATGTGAAAAACCTTTGATTCCTTAATAACTCCTTCACTTTATACAACATAGAAAACAATGACAAGAGACCAGATTGTTGAAAGATTTAACTTAGTTTGGAGAGGAGGAAGTGGAAAGCCGCAAAGCACAGAGACATTTCAAGGTTTTAAAGTTATTGTTTTTATGAACGCTTTTGTCATGCTGTGGTGGATTGGACTGGACATGAATGTGGAGTCAGGATTATGGAAAGGGGTTTTATTGAACATAAAACACACAAGCATGAACCAAACGCAGTGCTCACAAGGCAGGAACACAAGCCACAATGACACATGGGGCAGCGGTGGTCTAGTGGTTAGGGGAGTTGGCCCCTAGATCGGAAGATTTGGGGGTTCCTTACCAGTAGGTTGCCCTGAATTACCCTTGAGTAAGGTACCGTCCCCATCACTGCTCTGAAAACTTCAGCGTGTATAACTATTCACTAAGTCAGTACTTTGTAGAGCCACCTTTTGTGGAAATTACAGCTGCAAGTCACTTTGGATAAATCTCTATGAGTTTGATTTTTGCCCACTCCTCAAGGCAAAACTGCTCCAGCTCCTTCATATTGGATGGTTTTCGCTTGTGAACAGCAATCTTCAAGTCTCACCACAGATTCTCAATTGGATTGAGGTCTGGACTTTGACTAGACTATTCCAACACATTTAAATGTTTCCCCTTAAACCACTCGAGTGTTGCTTTAGCATGCTTCGGGTCATTGTCCTGCTGGAAGGTGAACCTCTTTCCCAGTCTCAAATCACAGGCAGACTGACACAGGTTTTGCTCAAGAATATCCCTGTATTTAGCATCATCCATCTTTCCCTCGACTCAGACCAGTTTCCCAGTCCCTGCTGCTGAAAAACACATCCACAGCATGATACTTCCACCACCATGTTTCACTGTGGCGATGGTGTTCTTGGGATGTGTTGGGTTTGCACCAGACATAGCATTTTTTTCAGCTTGAAAAGTTTAATCTGACCTGACTGAAGAAGCTGCCCAGGGAGCAGTGACAGGAATATTACCTTACTCAAGGGTACCTCAGGACAACCTACTGGTAAGGGGTTTGAATGGTGGGTGGCCTTCTCTTGGCAGGTTTGTTCTGGTACCATGTTCTTTCATCAAAGATTTTAATATTTTTTATAACTGACTTGTACTTCTCAACAACTTTGTCCCTGACTTGTTTGGAGAGTTCCTTGGTCTTCACGGTGTGATGCCTCTTGCTTAGTGGTGTTGTAGCCTCTGGGGCCTTTGAGAAAAGGTGAAAGTGAAAACCCTCTGTCATTGCGAGGTCACAGCACAGCTCACATGAACCACAACGAAATTGGACCTCTGCATTTAACCCATGCACACAAACACCGTGCAGCAGTGGGCAGCTATTGAAAGCACCCAGGGAGCAGTGACGGGGATGGTACCTTGCTCAAGGGTACCTTAGGGCAACCTACTGGTATGGGAATCGAACCCACAGTCTTCCGATGTAGGGGCAACTCCCTAACCACTAGGCCACCACTGCCCCATGTGTTTATACTGATAGATCATGTGACACTTAGAATGCACACAGGTGGCCTTCATTTCACTAATTATTTTGAAGGTAATTGGTTGCAGCAGAGCAGGGCAGCGGTGGCCTAGTGGTTAGGGGAGTTGGCCCCAGATCGGAAGATTGTGGGTTCAATCCCTTAACGGTGGGTTGCCCTGAGGTACCCTTGAGGAAGGTGCTGTCCCTGTCAGCTTGCTCCTCCTTGCGATAGGCTGGCGACCTGTCCAGGGTGTATCCCCATCCTTCACCCCCCCGTGACCCTAATTAGGACAAGTGGCCCAGGAAATGACTGACTGACTGGTTGTGCCAGGACTTTTTAGAGGCTAAATGGGGTGAATACATATGCACATGCCAATTTTCAGCTTTTGGGGTTTTATTTATTTATGTATTTTCCTCATTTCACTTCATCAACTTAGACTATTTTGTGCAGATTCATCACATAAAATAAGGTTAAGAAACATTTTAATTACAGGTTGGAATGTAACAAAATAGGTAAAAAGCCGGGGGGGTTGTAGAAAAAGGTAGAAAAAAGAGAGAATAAAGATACAGTGTGGTATAGTAATGATTTTGGCAAATTTTGGCACATTTGGTTTATTTTTGTAATATAATAACCTTCACTTAAAGAACAATTTTAAGTGAAAGAAGTTAACTTTTGGTAGCTCATCAATCTATACTGGGCTTTATAGCGTGTCCGATAGTCTGTCCTGCTCGTTTAGTTTTGCTGAGTGTAATAAGTGAGCCAGTGTGGGATTGGGGAGCAGAACATCGGTGCGGTGGTGGTGTCATTTAATCTAATATAATTTATCTTCATTCTCTGCAGCTATATTGTCCCTTGACATTCTGCCCCACATTTTATTTATGGCACTTTGGTGGTGGAGTCCCAGCAAGGTGTAAATGGGACATGGCAGGAGGGACATGCTGTAATAGCTGCATAATGAACACAGAACTGTTTTAATAGAAGTCAGCAACGCTGCTTTGGCCTAATGTCCTTCAAAAAATTCAGCTCAACTGCAACCACCCAGAAAGAAGCGTGGGAAACTCAAGAATCTTACTAATGTACAACTGTATGCAGCTAATTGGTAGAGAAAGCAAACCTGCACTATCAAAATCTTGAGTATACCTGCCACCTGTCACCTGTATACCTGTTCTTAAAGGTAAAGTTTTTTTTAAAGAACAATGCCCTGAAATATATCTTTTAAAAGAACAATGCCCTGAAATTAATCTTTTAAAAGAACAATGCACTGAAATATAGGAGACCCAGACAAATTTTCTATCAAGTCCCTCATATAGAATCTAACACAACTGTAAATCTATGATTTGCACTTGGCAAACTACTAGTCAGTGGTTTCATCAACAGAACACAGCAATCCTAAATTAATGCCTCTTTAAAGGCCTCCCATCCATGGTAACAACTGTTATAATGGACCTACACAACCTGCAGCATGATACATTTATTATTAAAATGAATAAATAATACTACTCAGTAATACTCAATAATACTCAACAAAAACTAAGTTTTCATTACAAGTAATTTTTATATTGGGGCATTATAGTTATTGTTATTGATGCTGCTGCTTTTGGTGCTGGGCGTTGTGGGTTTCTGCCTTGAGCTTTGGTTTTCTAAGACAGTCAAGTAAGACATGCGGATAAGGTGAACTGAAAACATGAAAATGGCCCCAAAGTGTTAAAGTGTTTGCCTTTGTGTCTTCCCTGAAGTGGACTGGTGACTGGATGGTGTTTCTCCTCCTGGACAAGGTACTAGGATAAACATTAGCCCCCACCTTTGATAAATAAATGAATAACTACCATTAGAGCAGTTGAAAGGTATGGAATGTATGTGTGGCTACAATGGGATCAGAGGCACAAGAAAGTTCTTGGACTACACAGAAAGTAAAAGAGCTTGATTTAAAAATGGATGAAACACATGCAAAGTATATATATGTTTGCACACGTGACAATCCAAAAGGAAATATATTTCTATTGCATTCAATTCATGCCTTATGATGACCATTTAGTTGATTTTTTTAGTACTCAAACCCAACTTTTGTCTACTGTAAGTTGACCGAAGATCATTTCACACTAACACGCCACAAACGAAAGTTCTTCAGAGGTTTCCCTCTCTTGGGTGCATCAGTTTGCACTTCCTGTGCTCTCTGGTTTGACTGACTCGGAAGGTCCAGCTCAGAGAAAACTGTGGAAAGTTACAGCCAGTCAGCATGTTCCCTCCAAACATAGATGAATAAACATGCACCTGTGAGTGAGAGCGGAAAGAGTACTGAAAAAGACACTCCTCTCACTTGTTCAAAGGGGAAGAGAGATAAGAGAGTTTTTTTTTTCTGAAAAGTTGACTCTTCTACAACCACTGTTGGTTTAGCTGAGTATCTGAATGTCAACAGCAAATCCTACAGCACTACTTTAACAATAGCTTGGCAGTATGTTTGCAGTGAACTTTAGAGTCATCAGAAGTTGAATCCAACCAGTATTTTGTCAAAGCTATGTTCCCATTTTTTATTTTTTCTGCTTGTTTTTTAGTACTAATAAAGAACATAAAGTGCCAGAAAAGGGAACTGTTGAACACGTTCAAGAGTCATTTCAGTGTAATCAGTTATTATTTACACCAATGGTGCAGATCTAGCCACATCTAGTCAGGAGTGTAACTTATACATGTTTGAATACTGATTAAAAAAAAAAAACAGAAAAGCAGTCACTATAAAATGAGGTATATTAAATTCAGCTACAATGCCCTAAACCTATAGGTTCGGGATTACAAATGTACGTATATTACAAATAGTGTACTGTAGTGATCTAAAACAGTGAAATACAAAAAGAAAAATTGTAATACAAAATTCAAATCTCATCAAATCATAAGGATAAACAATTAGGAATCTAAGGTTTATCTCTAATAATTGCTTTATACTTTGTCTCAGGTAACAGCACTACTTGGCATTCGACTGCATTTGTTATTGAAACATAACTTTTATGGCTGTTATTTTTAGCTGTTATCATCTGACACTGTGTATTGAAACATGTTTATATGTTTATACAGTGTACAATATCACACATAGTCATTAGATGTGTGTTTCACAATATTTTTTTAATAGAAAATCAAATGTATCCATTGCATCTTGTCATTAAAGGGGAAGTCCTTTCAGTCTTAAAGTCTAATCTATGTGTTAAACAACCCTGAAACGGATTATTTGCTGTTCTGTGATGTGCTTTGTGTGAGTATGTGATCAGTTTTTATGCGTTGGGAACATACACTTTACCAAAAGGGCTGGGGAGACTTCTGATGTGTTATTTTATTGAAGCCATTAAACATGATCTAGAAATGAGTGAACATATCCATCTCCATTTCCATCTTCATCTGTCTTAAATCATTTCCGTTCATGTTTCAACTAATTTCATCACAGGTTCTGCACCAAGTACAGGTGAAACAGGAAACAGTTAACATGCAATTTTTGAATTTGTGCACACTCTAAAAGAGGCTGTTGAACCACGTATCTTTTTTGTTGTGCATTTACACCACTGCTTTTAGCTTTGTATGGGTATTTAAAAGAAATTATTACATTTCTACTGTTTATTGCTTCAAAAAGATGCTGCAATTGTTGAATGCCGCTGCTGGGGTGAGGCTGTTAGTACTGAATGGTCATCAGGGTACTTGAGTTGAGGAAGGAAGTTCTTAAGAAAAAAATCGCCTTGTACACTTTGGGGCTCTGTTGCTGCTACATTGGGCAGACTTTGTTCTCTGGAATGGGCAATTGGGTGTAGGAGCTACAATCACTCTGCTGCTCATCAGACTTTTGCAGGGCATTCCTTGCAATGGGAATTCGGGCAGCTATGGCGGACATCTCTCCAGTATTGCTCTCACCAGTCATGCCTGCGCGCTCTGTGGTCTGGTTCACCTCCACCGTGGTGCTATCACTGCAGGTGAACAGCTGGACGAGGCACTTCCTGAACTGTGGAAAGATCATGTGAACAGCAAAAATGAGTGAGTTTATTGAGCTGACCAGTTCTGCTATGTGAGTATATCTTATCCTTTGATAAAATAACAAAATACCAGACTCTGTCTCCCCCTCAACACTGAAGCATTGATGATGACCAACTCACTCTGGGGCTTAGTCATTTTCAGCACTTCTCTGGAAACATGCCATGTGTCAGTCTGCTTCAAATCCTCCACTATCGTTTCCTTCATGACCCATCAGTTCATTCTTCGGCATCTGGATTAACCTTGATCACATGCAAGGATCCAGCTTGTGGACTGCAGTTGTGCATTAAATATGATCACCCCAGCTCTTCCCCAAACTCAGTTGCCAGTTGGTACCCTCAAGGTTATTTCCGTTCCCTACTGCTCCCTCGTGTACCCTAACATCTGGATCTCCAGTCATAAATCTTTCAAGCTCTTATTTTTTATCTCTTAAATTTGTTTCATCTCTGGTGGGCAATCCATCATAATTATCATGCAGCAGCAGAGATGGTAGATTTAAAGTATAACCCTGCTTCCTGCTTTCATCACTTTACATGACTCCCCAGTCAATACTATGAACGTCTTCCCATGTCCTTCCTCACCAGCTCCTTTATCACCTGATTACAATATATGCTATATATATATATATATATATAATTTTTTTTTTTGCTTTTGTTATTAGAACTTACATTAATTCATTATTCATTAATTATTTGTACGGAGCACCATTCTTAGCAGTAAACCTTTTTTCTCATTTTTTTTTTCAGATTCTCATCTTCAGGAAGTAGGTTTTGTACAGTCAGCAATCTTCTTCCTGGAAAACTGGAGAGCTACCTTTCTGCAATGCCCGCCAAAAGGTCCTTTTTTATCCTACCAATCCAAACACCTGAGTCACTAAGAATACTAAATTCTCCATATGGATGCACTTGGAAGTATGTTGTGCTAGGCACTAGGAATGACTGGCCATCATTGAATTCCCAAGGACTGACTGATCTAACCGATCAAAGTCATGAGTTGACTTTTATAAGATGAAGCAAGAGCACATGATTTGGACATTAATTCAGGCAAGTACATCTTCAAGAAACATCTTTGTTTTAGAAAGAATTTGGTTAATGGAAACTGCTTGGATCAAATAGTGCGGTATCTGGTTGTTTCTAACTGCTTCTACATGGGAACTAGCAGTGCAAACAAACTTGAGAGTCTGGCAGTACCAATAACATTTTGAAATATGATAAATATGTGCCTATAATGTTTTAATACATTTCTTATATACATTTCTAATAAAAAGTATGAAAAATAAAATCATATGCAATATATAACTGATTTAGAGTCAGTTCTTAGAATTTTAGTACATTCTGTGTTTACAGATAACATCAGCTTTACTTTAACTCTAGTACATAAGTTCAGTTTGTGGAGCCTAATGTACAAGTTCTGTTGCAACACAAGTCTAGGCTAGAATAAAGCATGTAGTCTTCAAAGACAAAAATAAAAGTACTGTACTTTAGCGCCTAGTGAAAATGTTCACTAATTGATTTTGCCTACAATTTAGAACACATTCACACACACAAAGATACTTTTAACAGTGTCAGGAATGGGTAATAATAAAAACTAGTCAAATATACCTATGCCTATGAATAAAAAAACAAACAAAACCTTACAAAAGAACCTTAATGATCCACAATTACATTCCCAGGATTTGTGTTTTTGTTTATCCATGACTCAGCACTGGGCAAGATGAGAGCAGTTTTAAATGTTACCTACTTAACACCAGAAAAACGTTCCACACATGGCTCAGTCGATCAGATTGTAGTAGTGAAAGCAAATGAATCATTAATTGTTTCCACATTACCAAACCTATTTGACAGCTGACCTCAGTGTAGCCTTTAGTTATCATTAGCTTTGCGTGCAGAGCTGGACCTGTAAAAGATCCCAAATTAAGCCAATCAAGGCCACTTTTCATCACTTTAGCTTTTAGGTCAGGTCAGAGAGTTGGTCAAGGGAAAGTTCTAAGTACTTTAAAGCATACAAATACTGCCTTGTGGCTCTTAGACCAAAACTCTGAATTTTCAAAATACTGACATTGCAGGAGAAAAAAAAATGATCTGAAAGTTTAAAAATATGTTAATGTAGCAAAAATTGATTTCATAATATTTTGCACAATTTTGCTGTTTTTTTTAGATTTTTTTAGATTTTTTAAGAAGGATTTTTCAAGGTTAATATTGTTACAATTTTTTGTAACATTTAATATACTTTATGTAATGTAGACAACAAGACAGGCTTGAAATGTATTTACAAAGAAAATCAGGTGTAATTAAACCATGTTGTTGGAATTTTATTAATGAGGTAAAGACGATGAGAGTGGCAGAATACCTGTTAATCTTTGGGGAAAGGTACAGAATGATCGATATTTTTTTTTAATATGGATCAAAAGTGATCACATCAAAAGGATAAACAATAGCATCCACGTACATTTTATTCCTCAAGATACAAAGAATATAAATGTACCTTTAAAGGAACAACATGGACATTGATGCACAATTCTGTGACTTCAATGAGTTTAAAGACATGCTAGATGTTTCTAGTTATGCTTTTTAATATCTAAATTGTTTTTTTAGGAACATAATATAAAAGCCCAAAGCAATTGCAATGTAGGGGAATATTTATAATCATTCCATCTGTAAACAGTAATTATTTCACTCACAAAAAGATTACTTGTTCTCAAAGCCATGCTGTTTCTAAACCCTAAGCTGTAGTTTGTTCTCCATATTTTTTGGATAAATACAAATGGTGTCCCCTTTGTAGAACTGCCATACAAATGATAAATTAGAGCCAAAATAAGCATTGAATTTTGTTCAAAATGTGTTAAACCAATTTAAGTTCTTAAGAAATGTTGCACAGAGTAAAAAACTTTATTACAGTATTGCTGATCCTAATCAAACTGAACCACAGTACCGTCCTGGCAAAATAACTCAAATCCATTAGATATTACATTTTTTAAAAGTAATGTGCATGTTAAAAATTTATAGATAAATTGGTGCATGTCATCTTTCAGTCCTGTCAAAATAAACTAATAGTTCTGCACAACTGGGGTTCACCAGCAACTGAGAACATACATCATCCATTATGCTAGTATATTGCATGAGAGGAACAGAAGGTGAAAATAAATATAACATAAAAAACAACATAAAGACAGAAAAAGGGCATACAAATAAAAAAAAACAGAGCCAGGCACATAAAGGAGAGAAATGGCTTATAGGACAAAGAAGATGGAGGCATATGTATACTACAAGAATATAAAACATATAAATTATGGCTAGATGGGCCCATGCATTACAGCCCATCAATATTCCTACATGAGGGATAACAGACAATCCAGGTATACAGGAAATCACAAGTGCACTTAGTAGAGCTCAAAAAGCAGATCTACAGTCAGCTAAAGCCAAAACAGGTATCTCAGCCATTAGGTTTGTTCTCCATGGGATTTAGGCAGACATAACCAAACAAGTCAGAAAACTGGTGAGGCCTTCAGGAGCTGGACAGAAAATCTTATAACTAGATTAACTATCAACATAATTGGAAAATAAAATCAGAGGTTTTATTTTACATTGGGTAGGGACAATTTTGTGAAGACAAAAACACTGTTCTCTACCTCTGCTACCTCTTCTAAATATGCAAAGCATGCTAAAAAGACAAGAAGGACCAAGAAGGGCATAGAGTTTGTATGAACCCAATCATGAATATAAACCCAATCATAACCTAGGTTTAACATCTAGAGAAAAACACAATATACATAATTCCAATACTTTTTAAATATTTATTTTTAAATATGTTCAGTTCAGAAAATAAATATTAAAATGCTTAAAAGGAATGTAAGTGTTTTGTCTTAGAGAATAGAGAATACTATTTTTATTTATTGCTAATGTAATTTGACATGGGCCATTAAAACTCTTACATATAATTACAGTACTGTACAAAGGTTTTAGGCAGGTGTTAAAAAATGCTGTAAACAAAGAATGCTTTCAGAAATATAAATAATGATTGTTTATTTTTATCAATTTACAAAATGCAAAGTGAGCGAACAAAAGAAAAATCTAAATCAAATCAATATTTGGTGTTACTACCTTTTGCCTTCAAACCAGCATCAGTTCTTCTAGGTACACTTGCACAAAGTCAGGGATTTTGTAGGATTATAGTCGGTGTCTGATCAACCAGTTTTACCAAACAGGTGCTGATGATCATCAGTGTCACACGGAGGTTGAAACACAGTCATGTTTGGAACAACCTACCAGCCGAGTTCCTTCAAAAACTGTGTGCAAGTGTACCTAGAAGAACTGATGCTGTTTTGAAGGCAAAGGGTGGTCCCACCGAATATTGATTTGATTTAGATTTCTCTTTTGTTCATTGATGAAAATGAATGATTAACACTTCCATTTCTGAAAGCATTCTTTGTTTACAGCATTTTTTCCACACCTGCCTAAAACTTTTGCACAGTACTGTATATACTATATTACACTATAATAATGCACTGTTGTTTTTGATGGGCGCTTGGATGTTTTGTACAAGTAAGAAAGAGTATGTCAAATATAAATTCAAGTCTTTGAAAATTATAAAGCTGGTGAAAGAGGTTGTACACTTAACATAACACTTAACACACATAACCTTCTATTGGACAAGAAAATCAGAAAGAGGGAATTTCCTCCAGGCTTAACTAAAAATGTTGGCCTTTTTCAAGGACATTTCGGTATATTTTTGTCTCATGGCGCGATCTCAGCTGTTATAAATACATTAACCCATTTATCAAGGGGATCCTTAACTAGGGCAGTCTTAACCACATGGAGTTTTCCTACTGTAGATTTATCTACAGTTGCAATCTCCACCAAAACTATTAAAAGTAGATGGCAAATTTATTTGTTTATGCAATTAAATGAAGGCATTTGAGTTAGAGAACACAGAATGATTATTAGAAAAGAGATCAGATTTTCAGCTTCGTCAAATTTTAATCTAGATATGTCATGGTACCTGACTGCCCAGTTTTTCAAGCGAGCAGAAGTACTGGAACACAAGACAGGCGTTTGTTTTAACACAGGTGTGTCCTGTCAGAATGACTGTTTAAAATGTAAATGGCTCTTGATATCTACTCTCAGGTGATGCTTTAGATTTCACCTGTAAAGACTGCATTTATAGTTAAAAAGGGAAAACCAACATGAAGACCAGAGAGCTGTCTATGGGGGAAGTGAAGTGAAAGTGACTATTTGTCATTGTAAAACAGCACAGCATGAAATTCAACCAGCAGGGGAGCAGAAATGGGGACAGTACCTTGCTCAAGGGTACATCAGGGCAACCTAATGGTCTAGGAATCTAAACCATGACCTTCCAAGCCTGGGGCCAACTCCCTAACCACTAGTTCACAGCTACCTCAAAAAAACCTTTGCATTGGCCAGGAAAAGCATGCCAGTGAGAAAATTGATCATGCATTTTATTATTAACCTTAATTCATTATAAACATTTTCTTTATTATTCTTTAGGGAACCAAAAGTGGTTCTTCTATGGCACAGACAGTCCTCATTTTTGTGTTTGGATACTGATTTAGTCTGTGTGGGAGGCTTTGGAATGTACCTTTAAGAGAATTTGAAAGATATTATTAATATTATTTACAGGTACAGTGTAATGTAAAGGTTTTAACTGTTTTGTCAACTTATTTAAACCATCCATCATCTGCCGCTTGTCCTAAACAGGGTCGCGGGGGAGTGCTGGTGTCCAATCCAGCGCACACAAGGCGAGGACGGGGGACGCACCCTGGACAGGTCGCCAGCCCGTCGCAGGGAGGAGCGGGACAGGGACGCCACCTTGCTCAAGGGTACCTCAGGGCAACTTATTGTGAAGGGGTTCGAACCCCCAATCCTCCGAGCATGTGGCCGACACCCTAACCACTAGGCCACCGCTGCCCCTCTTATTTAAACCAGAGAAGGCAAAAAGAACAATTGCAGACAGTGGCATTACTATAGAAAAAGTTTCTATTTTGCATGTGATTGTCAAATCCAAGAAATATGCTTGATATCTATTTTAATTTTGAAAAACTTTAGTTTGACAAAATGGTTCAATGGTCAAACTTTTTGACAAATGGCTGCAGACATCAGAAATGGGTCTAGGAAAGTGGATATGATAAGTCAACACAATTCTTTGCTAAAAATGGTATTATAGAAGAAAAATAAACTTATCAAGGAGAGCAGCAGAGAAAAATAGGTGTTATCTGGTTAAGTGAGTTGATATGTTTTCCATGGTTATGCATTTCTATTTTAGTTTTAACACCCATATTTTAGTGAAGAACAAGCAAATGTCTACCAAGAACAGTTGCATAAATTAAAAAGTCCTGTCAGCCTGGCTTCCTTTAGAATGTGATCTGACCATAACATGCCTGATGTCTCCCAGCCTGGTGTCAGACAGCGTGACAGGTTTGCTCAGCCTTCGACTGATATTTATTATCTCCTATGATCCTCCATTTCTACAAAAGTGCATCATGAAATGTGTCAAGTAGCAATAAATGTCAAAAATCAATTTATTAGACCGTGTGCGTGTGTGTGTGTGTGTGCGCGTGTGTGTGTGTGTGTGTGTGTGTGTGTGTGTGTGTGCGCATGTGTGTGTGTGTGTGTGTGTGTGTGTGTGTGCTATGGGTACGCCATGGTCTATAATATTTTATAGAAAAATATTAATTCAAATTTAGACTCATAACGAAGCCTTTTATTTCTGCAAACTGTTATAACAATGATTAAATATTACTGTAATAACAGTATACAAAAATAAAAGGTTTGTTGACTGTTTTTTTATTGTCTTTTTTTTATTATTATTTAAGCTGGACCTCTTGAGGGCCACTGAAGATTTAAGGGTCACTGAAGCTTTAAGCTTTAAGTTATATGGGCTATCAGTTACGAAAGGTTGAAAAGGGGACCTCTGTATTATTAGACTGTAATCTGAATTTAATCCCACAGAGTTGAATTAACGCTGTCACGGATGAGGTGTGTTTTGGGCACAATAGAGGGCGCTCTGTTCTGACTGAGCACACCTGAGCTCATGAAGGCACAGGTGTGCCTCACTGGGGCTGCTATTTAAGCCCCGATGAGTCAGAACAGAGCGCGACTCATTCGTTAGGCTCAGCCTACACTCTATGGTGGTTTTGGTATTTGGTAATCTGGGTAATTTGGTTTAGGCTGCAGTTCCTTGGTTTTAGTATTGAACTGCAGTCCTTTGATCTTGTTTTGTAAATATAGTTAATAAAGTTATGATCCGAACTACTGGCTCAGCGTTGGCGTCCTCCCCACACCCCACCACCATTACAAACGCCTACAGTGTTACTTTAAGTTGTTAATGGGCACATTGTCCTGTTTTGGTGAAAGAAATAAATTCTTTGCAATTTTTGCCTGATTGTGTGGGTTTCCTCTGGTTGTTCTGGGTTCAGATGCTAAATTGCCCTCAAGATAAGAATGTGTCTGTGTATCTTCCCCAGATGATATAGACTTGAGCACCAGCTACAACCCTAGTCAGGATAAGCAGTTAAGACAATAAATGAAGGAGTGAATGAGCAAAATGTAGCAAAATGTCAGAAATGACTTTATGCTCATAAGGATTAATTCAACAGTAATCAATTTTAACAGTTAAAAATCTTTCTTCATTGTTTAGCTTACACCTTACCTGTTTGTTCATAAAGACGTAAATGACAGGGTTGTAGACTGCAGCAGTTTTGGCAAAGAATGCAGGAACAGCAGCCAGTCTAGGGTCTAGATAGATGGTAGGATGGGCAGTAACAATGATGGAGAAAAGTGCGTATGGGGTCCAGGCCACCATGAAAGCCACAATCATCACCACCACCATTCGAGATACCTGCCGCTCAGGTTTCCTCGCATTCCCCAGCCTGCCATGAGTGTTGGATACCTGCAGAAGGAATTTGCTATGTGTAACTTGAAAACTTGATATGAGAAGCAGACTTTGTTTTAGGTTTGACAGCTATTCACATATCCAGCAGTAAATGGATACTGTAAACTTGCTATAAAGCTCCACTATTAGAGTTTGTAGACATTGCTTTCTTAAAAGTGGTAAACTGTTATCACTTCCCAGCCTTTTGGCTCAGATATTACAACACTGTCATGTTGTTTAGTTTCATTTTTGTTAATATACATTAAAGCATTTGTTAGTCCAGTGCATATTAATCCAATACACAGCACATGGTGAGAATTTTCCCAACGCACCAAACCAACCTTCCTCAGCTTCCTCAGGAGCTTCCCATAGCAGACGATGATGACACCCAGAGGCAGGATGAAACAGGTGATGAAAAAAGTGATGATGAAGGTGTGATCATGAGGATTTCCAGAATACCTGTTCAGTATAATTAAAAACAATATGTTAAAATGAGTTAACATTAACTTGTCTGCACTTTTTAGTCCTTTCTCCACTTGTGGTGTGTTCTATGTAATGTTAGATGTAGCACCAGGGTCCTGGAGGAACGTTGTCTCGTTTCACTGTGTACTGTTCTCCAAGACATCACTTTCAATAAACCCTTGTGCTTCTTCTGTTTTGCCTTGTTATGCCATTTCTGTCTGGTTATCTCTGTCACGCGTGGTTGCACTGATTGATACACCAACGGATCATTGCTTCTGTGTGTTATTGTTTCATCCAGTTAGACTGAAATCTGTCTTGATTGTGAGTAGACACGTAGCAATGCTGACAAAAGTAACAAGACTGTTGTGAAAATGCAATATAAAATAGTCATATAAAATTAAGATATTTAAATATGATAAAATGTAGAATGAAAGCAAAAAGTCAGAAAAATAAATTGTTAAAAAATATTTTAAAAAGTAATGCACAGATACCGGAAAACTCTACCTAAGTTCAGTAACAAAGTATTGGTTATTTCCCATCTCCGCACATCAGAACTGTGGGCAGTAGTCAAATCTGAAATACAGCAAAAATACAGTGCACAGGAACACAGGAGCATCTTTTATCTTTTTTTTTCCTTCTTTTTTTTTTTTTTTTTGTTAAACACAAAGCCAAAAATACTTGTTTGTGTGAAAATATAATATATGATGATACCAGTTTCACTGCTAGAAAACACTGTCCTTATTAAGTGAAAAGTGAAAAGTGAAAGTGAAAGTGACAGCCTTCTACAGCCTTATCCAGCCACTACATCCACTGTGTTTGATAGAAAAGGATAGTTTAGCTGACATGTGAATCAACCAATAACACATCCACAAACTCATGTAAAATAAAGTAGCGGTGATTAAAAAACAAGAATAACTCCCTACTTACAGCTTCAAACTAAATTTCAGAATAACTCTTAAAGAAGGCCAGATCTGTAAGTAGTTGTGAAATGCTTTAATGAGCCTTAACTCAATAAACTCAAAAAACACGTTCTGTTCTTGGTGGGAAGCCTAGGAGAACTTTGTAAGGAGTAAGGTTCTAAGTGCAATGGATATTTTAGCATGTTCACATCAGAGAGCCTGTGTATTTTAGTGTGCAGAGTGCCCAAGACTGAAACTTACTGAAGTTCTCTTGTGTAATGAACATCTTGCACCTCAAACAGCAGCATCACGTCCTGGCCCCTTTTAGTGGGCAACCATCAAAAACTTAGCTTGTGTTTTTATTCTTTTGTGGTAATGATACACTACTCTTTTACTTCTTTTACTAAACTAGTCACTAGTAAAAACTGTCATGCAACTAGTATTTAATGGAAGTTTGACAAAGTGGTGCTTTTACTTAGCTATTCTATTTTCCAGCATGTCTTTTATACAATTTCACTAGAATTTTTGACCAAATGAAGGAAGTGAATTCTCATGATAAACACAGAATATGTACCGTAGACCGTTTAAAGGTTAATGTCAGGCCTGGATTCAATCCAAATGTGAACAGATCAAAAGTAGAGGTGAGGCAATAGAGGGCAAGCGCCACTGAGGAAAACAGGCCCACTGCTCCAAGAGATGGAGGAAAATTCCACATGGACACCTCGTTCAGTACAGCCCTGGCATCTAGGACAGAGGCTTTCAAACAGATGTCAAAAACCCAGCTCTGTAAATCCTGAATACTGGATGTTATCCAGGGAGCAGCAGTCTGTTACTACGATGTTGCAGACAGAGCCTGGCATTTATGTGAATATCAATTGTCAGCATGGGCTCCCTTTAATAAGATATGTTGAGCTTGTAGCAGCAAGAACCAACACGGTACCATCACTCACGTCCTTTGATAAAATGTTTATTTTTAATATTTTGAGTTAATTCAACTTCTAAGAGTAAGTTAACTGAAAATCAACCTCACTTTTAGGAAATGATCTGTAATTAAACATTCAAACCACCAGGTCACTTAAAAACTTAAATCCTATTTTTTAAGAAAACACTTTTAAGAAAGGGGCCTCCATTAAGACTTACTGTTTCCCCAGTCTGAGCCGTTCATCAAAATGATATATATAAAATAAACAGATAAACTCACAGATGAATATACTATCTAATTATTTTTGTTATTTTGAAAGGACACTTACAAAGTACTGAAAAAGAGCTGCCTTATGTAAGATCCAGGTCGGCACGGATCTTCTTTAACCTTTACACACCATATCGACACTTATCTTTTGTTCATTTAGATCACACCACTGTGCACGTGTCACTTAGGGGATCAAAAGTTTCCCATCAGTATAGACTTTACAGTTCAGCAAAAGCAGTTCAGCGAAACACAATGTGCATGTGTGGATGGACCACTTGGCATGAAAACTCCTTCTCTAAATATGTGTGCGTTAGTGAGAGAAAGAGTGGGGTTTAGCCTGACTGCCATGCTAAAAAGAAACAGGACCAGATAAAGACAGGAGAGAGGGCAGGCAAAAGCTCGATTAGACACAGACTGAGTTTGTTCTGCTTCTTGATTTATATTAAGTATGGCTGCAGGAAAGTACTCACCAGTTAGGTTCACAGGTGGTGCCAATCTTGCTGACGGTGTAGCTGCTCCAGCCCAGTACAGGCGGGATGGTCCAGATGAACGAGAAGGTCCAGACGAAAAACAGTCCCAGCGCTGCATGTTTGCCCCGCAGACGGATGTTTCCCAGTGGCCGGCAAATCACAAAGAAGCGTTCGAAAGCAAGAATGGCCAGAGACCACAGAGCCACAATACCTGCATGAGAGAGAAAGTCTGGATATCAAGTGTGTACATTAAGGAAAAGGTTGGAATAAAACTTTGCATCTCTGAAAAAAAACTTTACAGGAGAAAAAACATTCTTGACTTTTGATGTAAGTTAAGTTAAAAAGACTGCATTGATAAGAATGATCATTTTGAACCATTGCTGTTGATCTGTCAGGGTAAATGTTTCTGGTTTGTGTAGTTATGTAATTTTTGTACTATTTTTAGGCAAAGTTTCGTCATTACAAAGAATTTTAATGTTCAAATGATCAAACTATTTGAGTGAAAAGCAGAATCAATAAATATGTGAATTTCTTAGTCTACTTCTTTTGCTTTAAGTACAGTGTGCTCTCTCAGCTGCTCTGTCCAGGAGCCTAGGATGAGCAGATCAGATTAACCTGAGAGTCTGAAAACACACTTTAGAGCTTTACAATAATCACATTTGCAATAAGAAGGCTCACTGCCTTGTTTTGGTATAGAATGGCTGAATGTAAGTGGTATTTCTATTGAAATGATCTAAAGAAAACACATAATTGAAAAAAAAAACATTTTTTTTTTTTATGGTTTTTCATCAACATAGATTAGAACTATATTTCTGCCTTCATGGTTAAGTCACGTTTCTCTAGATACAAAGAATTTCTTTGTTCATTTTTTTGCACAAAAGTCTTCAGTGTACACACACACATACATGGATGAACTGGTTTTTTTTGTTGTTGTTTTTTTTGTTGTTTTTTTTTTTTTTTCATTTATAAAGAATGACCTCTAAGCAATCTAAATTTGGACGCTGCTTTTGATAATTTGATCATTTTCAGTTCACTGGGTGATGTGCCCGCAGGCATGTTAATGTGCTCCCTAATGATTATCGATTAGCCATAAGCGCCAGGGATGCTGGTAACTATACTGTAGGAAACAGAGGGAAGAGATGTAAGAAAGGTTGGATCGAGTTTTAGCAACAGACAACTGAGGCTGAAGTTTCCGTTGCTGTCAAAGGCAAATACTTATAACTGAAACTGAACAGCTGAGGTTTGAGTTTCTTACTGCACACCAAGAGAACTGGCCATTCTTTTCTCACAGCCTGCGTTCCGAAATAATGTGAATGTCTCCATTCTGTCCAAGTCCTGCTCAGGACCAGTACCTTCACATACTTTTTTCCATTATTTGGAAAACCTCTTTCAATAGCTACTGTTCCTGAGACAACTACTTGCTCAAATGGGTTCAGAATAACGTCCCATCTGTAATACCTGAGAAACCCTTTTTTCGCAGATGTTTACATTTACATTTACAGCATTTAGCAGACGCTCTTATCCAGAGCAACTTACATGTCCTAATTACAGGGACAGTCCCCCTGGAGACACTCAGGGTTAAGGGTCTTGCTCAGGGACGGTAGTGTCAGAGGTGGGATTCGAACCTGGGACCTCTTGAGCCACAGGTCCATAGGCAAGTATCCTACCACTTTACCACCGCCACCCAGATGTTCCTGAAAAAGGCAGGGGTGTCATGTAATGAAAGCTTAATGGCAGCATAAATGAAGGTTTATCTTTTGCACTCTTGAAAATGCAGATCTGAGGGGAAGTACTGCTGTTCCACAACCACAGCTTCTGCACTCCTGGAGAACCATTAAGCATGATCGTTAGTATTTGTGGATTTTGTCTAATTCTGCAGAAAACCCAGAGAAACTAGCAGGCAAAGTTAGGGTATGCACCTAAGGAGCCGTGTAAGTAAGCCTTCCAGAAAGTCAGTGTGAAATCATGCAGCACGCATGCTCGGAAGGACAGCTCGGCTTCGATCACGGTCTTTTTCTCAGAGAATCCTTGAAGATGTCTGGAGTATGTGTGAAGTATGTGAACACTGGCCCGGGACCAGCACCTTCAAACGATCTGAAGAGCATCCGCTGCTGCCCCTCAAAAGTTCACAGTGGCCTCAAAAAGTTGACTCACCTAAAAAAGTGACGGCGAAGCCCTCCAGCACGCACGCCCACCTCCCCAGGAAGAAGTAGCCGCGGTAGTTGGTGAGCACGCTGATGGAGCCGCCGATCAGGGACACGAGAAAGTCGGCGAGGGACAGGTTTACAATGATGTAGTTGAGGGGCTGGCGGAGCTGCTTGAACTTGTAGGTGACGAGCATGACCAGAAAGTTCTCGGACAGAGAGAGCGCAGTGACCAGGAGCATCCAGGCGGCGAGCACCGTGAAACTCCACGGCGCGACGTCCCGCACGGGGCCCGAGAACGGGTCTGCAGACGGGAGGACATCGGCCACCTCCGCGTAGCTGACGCCGTTGACCGGCGTCCCGAATGTATCCATGCTCTCAGCGCACTCCTCCTGATGAACGGAGTGAGTTACAGAACCGCGCGCAAAGCGTCACACACTCGCGCACACGCTGCGCTCGAACAGCGGCGCTCCGGAGCGCGCGGCATCATTCTTCACTGCAGCGCGCGGGACAAACTGAGGTCCATCACCGCTGGGTTAAAGCGTGTGTGTGTGTGTGCGTGTGTGTGTGTGTGTGTGTGTGTGTGTGTGTGTGTGGTCTCCTCTTTACTTGGACCTGTGGGCTGTGCGTCCCACTGGCGTGAGTCTGCGCTCTGCTCCAGTCGGATGTGTTGACTGTTGCGCGTGTCGCGCGCCTTTATATAGGCTGTTAACCGGCCACCACGCGATAGCGCCAGCCTCGTGCGCGCCCTCGAGGAACAGCGGCGGCGACGCACTCATCCTTTTCACGACCGGCGGGGGGCGCGATCTCCGAGGTTCGCCTGGACAGGCTGAGTGCGCGCGGTGTGTGTGCGTAACGGGGGATCCGAATGCGCACGGAAGGGGGGCTCACACGGTATGCAGGAACAGCAGGGAGGCCATGCAGGAAAAGAAGGGAATGTATGCAAAAAAAAAATGGGAAAGGCAAACGGGAAAACAGGGCGTGTATGAAGAAAAATCAGGGAGTGTAAAGGAAAAGCAGGGCGTGTTTGCAGGAAAGCAGGGAGTGTTTGCAGGAAAGCAGGGAGTGTTTGCAGGAAAGCAGGGAGTGTTTGCAGAAAATGCAGGAAGAGCATGCAAGAAAAGCAGCAAGTGAATGCAAGAAAAGCAGGGGGTGTAGAGTTGCAGGCCATATAGTTACAGGAGTGCATGTAGAAAAACAGGGAGTGTACGAGGAAAAGCAGTGTATGCAGGAACAGCAGGGAGTGTACGCAGAAAAGAAGTGTATGCAGGAAAAGCAGGGAAAGTATATAAGAAAAGCAGGAAGTGTATGCAGAAGAGATCAGGGGGTATAGAGTTGCTGGCCATGCAGTTACAGGAGTGCATGTAGAAAAGCAGGGAGTGTATGCAGAAAAGCAGGCCTGCGTTTAAGCTGGAGTTTAGAAGATATGCACAAGAGAAACTCTGTAGAGTTGTCACGCCATCTTTCTAGATTCAGCCTCACACATGTGGGGAATGGTTTAATAATCGATTTGAAAAGAAATGCTTTATGTCTCCCCAACTTTGTGTCTCTTGAAAATCAATCCATTTGCTTCATGCAGCTGAAACCTGCAGCAGCTCTTCTTCTTCGAATTTATGAGACAGCAGAGGAGAAATTGAGTCCACTTTATGACTTTATGAGCTCAGCAAAAACACATGGATCGAAATGAGTGAGTGAAGGGAATAATGCAACCTTGAGATGGTTTCATTCGCAGTGATTACAACAGAGAAGCTCTGCTGTGGGAGTAAACGGACGACAAGGTGCTGATGACAGGTCGATTGTGGAGCCCTCTGTGTTTCCCCATGACATCAAAGCAGACCATCTTAATACAATTTTGTGTCATTTGTCAGTGCTACAGCTCTCCTGAGGCTGGCCCAGTCTTTCTGCATAAAGATGAGATGAGGAAACTGCATGAATGAAATAAAGGACAGCCCACTTTTCATTTTAAAAGAATTTACTTGAAAGAACACTTCATTAGAAAAAGCTTTTCGGAATAAAAGAATGATATATGTTTCCATACTGTTCATTCTGCAGTGCATGTTGCTGCAGAAGGTGATTGCTGCTGATGGAACCTGTACACCAGACCAATTTAACCATCATGGTTCACCTGCATGTGTTGCTGCCCACTAACCAAGACTAACCAAAGCTACCCTGAGACACAAACAGAACTGTTAGTATTAAGCTTTTTTTTTTTTTTTCAAAGGCAGTACTGGCCATTGGTGCTTAAATCTGTATACTCTGTGTAACTAAATGTATTAGACACCTCTTTAGTCACTCTTTGTCCTTCTTGATTATACAACATGGAGGATGGATTCACTTCTTCCTCCAGTTTTAGGGAGTTTTTTCTTCCTTTGGCTTGCTCTCTAGAGACTCAGACTTAGATTCCATAAAGCTGTTTTGTGACAGCTTTATGGAATCTAAGTTTTACACAGTTGTAAAAAGCACTATATACATACATTTAAATGGACTTAACTTGAGTGCACTGTTTGCTGTGTGATGGGTCAGAGCATCAAGGAGAAATCTGGAAATTGGTCTTCTTTAAATCAGCTCAAAAGACATCAAGTAATTAAAAAGGGCCTTCTTATTACTTTTTTATTTATTATTTAACTCCAGCTCTGCCACCTGTCCTTTCATCAGTGCCACAGTCTCCAAACTGTGCAGCATATCTGGTCTCACTACTGTCCTGTAAACCTTCCCTTTATTCTCGCTGGTACCTGTCAGTCACAAATCACTCCAGCCACTCTTCTCCACCCATTCCAACCAGCCTACACTCTCTTCTTCACCTCTCTTCCACACGCACTGTTACTCTGAACTGTTGATCCCAAGTATTTAAATTCCTCCACCTTTGTGACCTCTACTCCCTGCAACCTAACCACTCCACTTTCCTCCCTTTCATTCACACTCATGTTTGCCTTTGACCTACTCACTTTCATTCTTCTCCTCTCTAGAGGATATCTCAATCTCTACAGGTTCTCCTCAAACTGCTCCCTACTCTCACTGCAGATCACAATATCATCAGCAAACATCATTGTCCACGGAGACTCCTGTCCAACCCCGTCCGTCAACCTGTCCATTACTATTAGCAAACAAGAATGGGCTCAGCGCTGATCCTACCCTGATGTAATCCAAACTCTACCTTAAATACACTCCCACTGCAGATCTCACCACTGTCACACTGCCCTCATAGATATCCTGAACTACTCTCACATATGTCTCTGCCACTCCTGACTTCAAAACATACAAAACCCTGATTCCTCTCTAGGCACTCCCTCTATAGTTACTACAGCTCTGCGCATCACCCTTATTCTTGAAAATCGGTACCAGTACACCTTATCTCCACTCCTCAGGCATCCTCTAACTTTCCAAGATTGTGTTAAACAATCTGGTCAGAAACGCAACTGCCTCTCTTCCTCTTCTTCTGTATACACTCCTGGACTTCGGGGTTCCACCACCAGGTTTCCTCATCCTCCTTCCAGATGTCATACCAAGTACATTCCTAGCTGTCTGCTAGGGTCGCCTAGTGGTAGAATACTTGCCTATGGACCTATGGCTCAAGAGGTCCCAGGTTCAAATCTGGCACTACCTGAGCAAGACCCAGTCCAGGGAGACTGTCCCTGTAATTAGGACATGGAAGTCACTCTGGATAAGAGCGTCGTAAATGGCGTAAATGTAAATGTAAATGTCTGCCTTACCACTTCTGCAGTAGTTTCCCAGAAATCTGGTAGCTCTTCAACACCTCTCAGTGCTCATGTTAACCCTTGCCTGAATTCCACCTTGTAGTCCTCCTTCTTCAGCTTCCACCACTTGATCCTTGACTCTGCCCTCACTTTCCTCCTCTTCTTGACCTCCAAGGTCATCCTACAGACCACCATCCTATGCTATTTAGCTACACTCTCCCCTGTCACTACTTTGCAGTCTCCTATCTCCTTCAGACTGACCCTCCTGCAAAGAATATAATCTACCTGTGAGCATCTTCCGCTCTTATATGTCACGCTGTGCTCCTCCCTATTCTTAAAATAAGTATTAACTACAGCCATTTCCATCCTTTTCACTAAATCTACAATCCTCTGCCCTTCAGCATTCCTCTCCTTGACACCATGCCTACCCATCACCTCTGTTCCCTTCACCAACATGTCCATTAAAATCTGCACCAATCACCATTCTTTCTTGCCTGGGTACACTCTCTATAACTTTATCTAACTCACTCCAGAATTCTTCTTTCTCCTCCATCGCACATCCAGCTTGTGGGGCATAAGCACTAACAACTTTCATTATCACACCTTCAACTTCCAGCTTCAAACTCATCACCCTATCTGACACCCTCTTCAGCTCCAAAACACCCTCCACATACTCTTCCTTCAGGAGAACACCTACCCCATTCCTCCGTCTACCCACACCATGGTGAAACAGTTTAAACCCTCCTCCAATACATCTGGCCTTACTACCCTTCCATCTAGTCTCTGGCACACACAAATATCAACCTTCCTTCTCTCCATCATATCAGCTATTTCTCAGCCTTTACCAGTCATGCTGCCAACATTCAAAGTTCCTAATTTTACTTCCACTTTCCTCCCCTTCTTTCTCTCCTCCTCCCTCTGGACATGCATTCCTCCTCTTCTTCTTCTCTTTTGGCCAACAGTAGTCCAGTATCCACCAGTACCCTAACAGCACTGGTGGTGGTCGTTGTTAACCTGGGCCTCAACTGATCCAGTTTTGAATTCTGTTTCGTTGTCTGCATATTGCTTTGGCAAAAGTTTTACACTGGATTTATCCGGGCTTGGGACCAGCATGAAGAAATACACTGGCATGTGCATCCCTAGTGGCTGGGTTGGAGTCAATCAGAACACAAGGCACAAATATAGGATACAGACCCGCTAAAGAGCTAATCTAAGGCCGATCAGGGCCACTGTGCTATTATTGCTAACCATTCACATAAGAATTACTCCCCCTGGCTTGATATCATTATACTGTTCCTTTGGCCTCTTGGCATGCTTCAGTGTAACTACTTATGGACCAGCTTTTCTCCAACATGCTCACCTCCCTTTGACCCTCCTATTACATCATTAGGGGTCTCATGACCAACATGCGGATTTGGGTCACAAAACCAACACAACAGAAATTCTCCTTGTGCAGAGCACAAACCCTTGTGCTCACTGCCCTGACACTCCTGTAAGTGCCCTTGTAATCAAAACAGTGTTGCTTTTTTCCTCTCTGAGATTCCTTAGTTGTTTTGACCCCTAGTGGATGAAACCTGCGTCTGAGATCTTTGACCGTTTTGCCACTTTGACTTAAGGGTAGTGCTGAAAGCAATTGAGTAATGCGTTTCAGTGAGACAGCACATCATTCTTAAAAAGGAAAACCCTTTTTGTAGCACAACAAGAAAAAGTACATAAAGACAAAATGAACAAAAAAGTGAAATTTGATTAAAAAAAAAAAGAAAAATGATGCAAATTGTGTTTTAGGATTAGAGGCAACTAAATATTTCACTAAAAATCAGTCATCCACATTCTGTGAAGAATCAGAAAAAAAATGGCTTCAAGACAATGACTTAAAATATACCTCACAATCACTTGAACTAGTTGATAAAAGAAAAGATTAAGGTTTGGAAAAGGCTCTCACACTGTCCTCACACATTACTGGAAATCTGTCTTTAGATTTAACATGGCATTCATACAAGGTGGCCTTATATTAAAACCTAAAAATACACAAATGAAGAGAAAGCAAGTCTTTCCAAATACTGATTTGAATGTTTTTCCCCTTTTTATTTAATATAGCAAATAAATAACACTCAAGCATTGAAAGTAGGTTAAATAGCTTATTTAAGCTTGTTCTAAGCAGAGATGGAGTTAATCTCTTTTACTGAATAAACACAGAAAACTGTTTGACTAAGTGCATGATGTTCATACAGTGGAGAGCTGTAGAAGCTTTGAGTATTCTACTACCACCTCCACTACTCCTACTGCTGCTGCTACTACTACTACAATCACTACTACTGCTACCACTTCTGCTACCACTACTGCTATTTTTTTTATTATTACTAACACTACTACTGCTACTACTGCTGCTGCTACTACTACCGCTACTTTTATTACTACTACTACCCCTACTACTGCTACTACTTCTTTTTTTACTACCACTGCTACTGCTCCTGCTACTTTTATTACTACTACTACTACTACTACTAAAAATAATAATATACAGTACTGTGCAAAAGTTTTAGGCAGGTGTGAAAAAATGCTGTAAAGAAAGAATGCTTTCAAAAATGGAAGTGTTAATCATTTATTTTCATCAATCAACAAAATGCAGTGAATGAACAAAAGAGAAATCTAAATCAAATCAATACTTGGTGTGACCACCCTTTGCCTTCAAACCAGCATCAATTCTTCTAGGTACACTCGCACACAGTTTCTGAAGGAGCTCGGCTGGTAGGTTGTTCCAAACATGACTGTGTTTCAACCTCCGTGTGACATTGATGATCATCAGCACCTGTTTGGTAAAACTGGTTGATCAGACACCGACTATAATCCTACAGAATCCCTGACTGTGTGCAAGTGTACCTAGAAGAACTGATGCTGGTTTGAAGGCAAAAGGTAGTAACACCAAATATTGATTTGATTTAGATTTTTCTTTTGTTCGCTCACTTTGCATTTTGTAAATTGATAAAAATAAACAATCATTATTTATAGTTCTGAAAGCATTCTTTGTTTACAGCATTTTTTCACACCTGCCTAAAACTTTTGCACAGTACTGTATTTAACGATGTATAATTATATTAATTACTGCCTGTTTTTTAAACAGTAAAACTGGGGGTGCAATTACCCTCAGCACAAAGACTGTTACAGCCAGCTTATATCTTTTTAACTAACAAAGGTCTGCTGGATAATAGGAGGCTATATAATGGAGGAGCCTGTCAATGGAGTACAGTGTCCCAAATCTGTCAGGATATATAGTCTTACCTACACCAAGGGATAATTTATCTTCTGAATCTCAGAGCACTCTCAGAAACACCAGTTATGATTATAAAGCACAGTGCAGCTTACAGGCCAGTGTTTTCAGCAGCATAAACATGCAGAATTTTACTGGAATGATGCCTCACAAGAAAAGAGGTACAGAATATTTTCCCAGATAACCTAAATACAATCAGTCTGCCAAGACATTTTAGGTCCTGATTTAGCAATGAGGTTAGTCTTGTAAATTAAAGCTTGTGTCCCACAAATTTGTATCAAAAAAAGTGTATTTAATGTAAAGTCCTTTAAATATACTTGCTTATGTAGTGTCTCACAATGTATGACATGCTATCTATGAAAATCGAAGAAACAAAGCAGTCTCTACTATGACAGGTGATGATGCTACTATTTTCATGAATGTATTTTCTTATTATTAAACAAATAATAAGAATAATAATATATTTAATAATATTAAACAAAATGGAAGAAACAAATCAGTCTCTACTATGACAGGTGATGATGCTACTATTTTCATGAATGTATTTTCTTATTATTAAACATTATTATAACTATTTTTTCAGCAATCCCATAGTGGCAGATTTCATTTAACATGTACTAAGTAATGAGATTCTAAAGTTATCTAATTCTGGCCATCACTAAAGGAGAGAAGGACACAGTGTTGAAACTTTTTCTTCCTTCATCCCTTTGTGGATGCCTGCTCTGCCCCTCTTTGATCCTGGCTCCCTGTCACAGCTCAGTACCGTCGGATAAAAATGAAGATTTATAGCCTCTGATGGCTCTGCGGTCCACCATGGCTCATTTGCAGGTGTTCAGTGTAACCTTTAAAAAGTTAACTGTGTTTAGTGTTCCACCACTGTTAAAGAGCACAGCACTGAAGCATTTCTTCATGAAATAACTAGTCAAAGCACAGTTGTTTTCTCTAGGTTTTTCTAACCTCATTCTCATTCCAGCCACCAGCATATCCATCAGCTTCCTGCAAAGGCTGAAATATTATCAGAATTTTTATTAAAAAGCCTTGAGGAACAGTAGGTTACTTTTTGATTGCGCAGTTTGCTTTCTCACTTTTAGTGGACCACACTGCAGTTCCATCCATCTGTCCATATTTCCATTCTTCCATCCATCTTGCTAATCCTCCATGATGGGAACCTGGTGAGGAACACTAATGAATTAGTAATTCAATTAATTCATTCACGTCACATTCCCTAGAAGAAATGTTAAATGTCCTCTGTCGCTGGGGTCAGGGTCAGCGAGTGCTTCCACCTTTTTTAAAAAATGACTGCTTATCTAATTGGCTGGATCGTTTTTCCACATTTTCCATTTCTGAGATTCTCACTGAAGACCACAACTCATTTTCCATGCTGGTGTACAAAACTGACACTTGACCAGGCTGTAACAGATAATAGAAAGGTTGTGGGTAGGGAATCAGGAGCACAAGCAGTGATCTGTGGAATTGGCTGATCCAGGCTTTTCACTGAGTTCCCAGGATTGGAAAAGAATGAGGGACTGGGGTTGCAGGGAACATGGGAAAAATGCCAGGATGGATGGATGGTTAGGGCTTGTTTATCCTCTGATGGTAATCTCCAACTTTCTTCAACTCTAAGGCAAGCTCCCTGTCTGTCTGACAGAGATGTGTTGTATTCCGTGACCTTACTGTCAGCAAGTAAAGGTTATTATAAAAAAGGTCTTCAAAATGCTGACCATAACATCCAGTAACATCCAATTCCAAGCAAAGAAAAGGTTAGATGTCATCATTTCAGAACAGTTTGTAGCACCTTCCAACAACAGTTTGGTCAGCAAATATCTGAATGTCTTCCACAACTTTTCACAGTTACAGTTTACACAACAACTTACTTTATTATGCATTCATTTTACATTGTAACATGACATTTTTACACAATTTTATCTTGATGGTATTTGCTGTTGTACTTACTTCTGAATTGTAAACTAATTCAGAAAATGATCAGCCTCTTTTCACAATCATGTTTATTTTGATGATTTGTAAATGCATTATTTGCTTTTTATTATTGCTTATTCTGTAAAACACAAATGTTTTAAATTATTTTTTTTCTTTAAATTCACCGGACAAGAGATGTATAATTAGCCTCTCGATCTGCAAATGTTAGAACAAACCATCAGATGGAACAATTATTCCTTCACTCTGTAAAATGTTACAACTATCCCAAGAATCTGTAAAATTTACATCTATCCCATCAATCTGAAAAATTCAAAACTCTACATCAGAACTACCACATCTAATCCGAGCTACACAATTTAACATCAATATAACAGAAATTAAACCAAGACATTTGGTAGATAGTATTTGGTAGAAAGTATTTCTCTACCCCCAAATCTGGCAGGACAAGATTATTAGCATTTAACTTTGAATTTCAGTTATGAGTGTGGGTGCTAATGCAACGCTAAACATAAGAAATTCTCTGAAAGGGCAGTAATGTACCAAAGTAGCAGGTCAAAATGGCCCTTTGAAATGCAGCTCTTGGTTGTTGAAAGACAGGATGTTGGCTTCACTGGTTTACCTATTAATATTGTGGCTTTTAACAGCTCCAAATGCAAAAAGAAAATTAGCATTACACTTTAGATGAGTTTTAGTAATGTGCTTTCTTCAAATCTATTGTTCTTTAATCTTTCATTTATCTGCTCCAGCTCAAATCTAAAACACCTGAATCAACTTTTTAAATGAACTGATGATCTGAATCAATTGTGTTTAATCAGGTTGTAAGTGAATCGTTTAGGAAAGTAGGTCTTCAGCATTAGAGCTGATGACCAACACAAATCACAGTGCTCAGAAATCTAATAAAGAAAGTAAAGAACTAAAGAACTACTAAGTTCTTTAAGAAAGCATGAGAATATGAGAATCTTGATGGTGCAAGATCTGACAACCGGAGATGCACCTGAATCAGGAGTGTAGAGCAGTGCTTTTTGAGCCTTATTCTGAAGCTGAAACTGTAACTGGGACATGAATCCTAACCTGAAATTGAGGTTTTTCAAATAAAAAAGCTCTACCCACAGCTGGGACAGATAAACCCAGACTATGTTCTTTTACAGATTACAGCAGGAATATCCTGTTCATTTAGTAAAGAGCCAAGACACTAGCATGCACACTTAACTCGCACACATACACGACTGAAGGTAGTGTAGGAGGGTCGACCTCTGACTTTCTGAGGACTTTCTGAGGACTTTGCTCAGCAAGGTGGACCTGGAAGATCATGCTTAAGTAATCTGATTTGTAAAATTCTCCTAGAGACACTCAACACTGCTGCCACACTGATGCAGACACACAAGCTGACTTGATTTTACAGTTTTGTTTGTAGAGAACAGAATAGATTTGCTGCATGTGTACAGAAGTAAGATATCAGGCACTTTCTAACAGTGCCTTCAAGATTTAACATCTAACAGATGCTGCAATTGTGTATTCAAATTTACAGCATGTGGCATGTGGTGGGGCACAGATTACTACCCGGACAAAAACTCTTGGGACAAAAACTTGGGACAATTTACAACATGCTTTTAATCTGAGCCCCTCGTGGCCATAATGATTTAAACAGAAGAAGAAAGAAAGTGAAATTTCCTGGTACTCCCTCAGCTAGCATTTGGGAAAGGTTAATCCCAGATCCATGCCAAACCTGTGTGTGCATCCATGCGTGTGTGCTTCAGTCTGAAAGGCTTTGATTCAAAAGTTTAATAAAAAACGAACAAATCCGCATCTGCACTTCATTTTTCATCATCAGAAAGGTTACTGTGCTTTGTATGCAGTCATGTTACAGGATGCATAGAGCTATTAGGATAATTAGAACATTTATATTAGCTGCCTATACATCAGTGATGTAGATAACTGCCAAATGCCACTACTTGAAAAGTTAAATTGCGTTATTTAAACTTTCAGTATGATTCAGAATAAACTAATCTTATCATTGAAAAAAGATAAAGAAAGTATGTGAATGAGATATAAATGGTAAATGGTTGATAATACAACTGCAGTTAAATATGTCACTGAAAAGGTCTCTCCTCCTGTACCTTACATGATTCCTTGTCTTATTGGTGCTATGGGGAGGTGTAAATGAGAGTCTCATAGCACTCTCTTGAAGGTGCTACATGTAATCTGTGTGTGTCAGGATGCTAAGGCTAGAAGGTGTCTGGCTGTCTCATGTAGGACATTACAAATATGCAAATAACCAGCAGTAGCATCTGCTGTATAGGTAGGGGGGACACTTAATACCAACCTGAGACATCAATAATGAGAGAGGCCAAACTGGATGGAGGACATTGATGTACACAAACACAAGCATGCTCATAGACAGACAGACAGAAGTACACCTACACACACACACACACACACACACACACAGAATTGGAGGGTGGAAATATGTGTCCAGGCTCAGAGAATGCGTGTATAATTACATTATTTTGCATATTCAACACATATGGCTCAAAGTGACCTTATAACTCTCAATCTCAAACACACACAAGCCCCCCCCAGACACCCTTGTTAATACTCAAAGGAACCAAGGAGATCAGTATCTGAGGCAATCACTAAAGGAGAAGGTAAAAAAAATTACTATATTTAATTGCATCTTGAAAAAAAGAGTTCTTTGTCATCATTCATTTTTGTTGTGTAAGTTTCGTAATACATTAACTGCAAACGACTCACATATTGACTTTGTGGAACCTTGTATCTTCAAAATGGCAATGTTATTAATTTTCTTATCATTTTATTTCTCTCGTTAAAAAAAGACACGGGTGAAACTGATTTGAAATGATGGCAAAATAATTTTGCGTAAATATATATGTGTTGGAGTCAAACATAAATATTTAATTTAATATTTAATAAGGTTTAATATTAGGATTTGATTCAACTTCTGCACTGTTCCAATTGATGTACCTTTTAGGTCCAAATTAAGAAAAAAAGCTTTACTCTGTTTAAATCAAGTGCTGTGCATGACCTTCACTCAGTGGTGCTCAATGATCACAGGAAGTATGCCTTATTTCTCTCAAGGTCATCAAATAATGCAAAGGAAAGGCCATGAGAGAGTGCTTAGATAAGTGGTGTGGTCAGACAGGCGGTGTCGGTTTGCCACTATACGCAGTGTTAACCCCACAGTTAGTTTAACACAAATCTTCAAACAAAGCACTATGCCCTTTATTGTTAATTGCATTAATTAACATTCATTTTATAAATTTCTTTACATTAAATATCAGGACTTTTTAGACCTTTAAACTTTATGGCCTTTATTGCCATCAATAGCATTTGGGTAAAGCACCGACTATTATCATTTTCTATTATCACAAATTTTCATTCAGTAAATTTGCACACATTGAATACCAACATTAAATTACAAATGAATATGTCTATTAAGAGTGACCGGCATTATTCAAGGCATAAGGTAATTATAAGGAAACAAAATTGCATAACATCTTGTGCTAAAAGGACAGTGGTGGCCTAGTGGTTAGGGAGTTGCCCTGGATCGGAAGTTTGTGGGTTTGATTCCCTCACCAGTAGGTTGCCCTGAGGTACCCTTGAGCAAGGTATCATCCCCGTCACTGCTCCCCATGTGCTTTCAATAGCTACCCCCTGCTGCACATTTGTGTATGGGTGAAGCGCAGATATAAATAGTGCTGACTATAATAAGATGGCAAAGTGAGTCCAGCTTAACACAGGGGACGTGGATGGCACAAAGCACTTTAATATTTTTATTATTATCTCATGTAGAGACATGTCTTCATGAAGATCCACCTGTACTTATACCTTCCCTCATCTGTCTTGAAATAAAATCAATTTAAAGCTTTGCCAATATCTTCATTGTGACAGAGTCAGTCATTATGAAAGGTACATAGTGTTAATGTAGGCGACCTGAGGAAGTGTTTCTGAAACTGCTGAACCTTTCAGCGGCAGAATTGAGTGATGATCATTTGCATCTTGCCCTACACCCAGGCTCTTTTTCTTGTTCAAAAAAGCTGACTTATGACTGCTGAGTAATAATCCGTTTCTCAACCCAATATGCAGCATAATACAACTGGCTAAAAAAAGACTGAAATTATCCTAAAATGCATCAGGTGTTCAGACAGATCAGACTATTCATATGGACAAGCTCTTCAGATTATTATTCACAAGTGATTCCTAAAGAAGACATCAAACAAAAAATACCATGCACACATTTTCAAGGCCTTGGTATTTGTACATCTAGTATAGAAATAGGTATGGGTCCTTGCAGTGCAGAAGATATGTGCATGAGAAAGAGAGGGAGGGAGTCAGAGAGTGGAGGGGGATAAATATTACTGAATATTTGATAAGGACATATACGCTTCTCTCCAGGAATTCTTCATGCCATCCACCTGTCAATCCACATATGGAGCAGAGCATTATCATGTACGCCATAAGACTGGATAATGTGTATGAGGGTACTGACAGAACAGAGAGTGAAGCACAAGCTGCAGAGAACACGCTGGACGCAGAAAGAGTTAGAATTAGGAAAACTTCATGGCAGATAAAAAAAGAGAGAGCAGAGACTGATTTCTGTTTCAGTACAGAGTCTGGAGAATTAAGTGTGACAGCCTATCACTTACAACTTCACATGAAACAGTGCCTTCACTGGCACTGGCTGTATGAGTTTAGGATTTACTTTTTATGGTTTGAAATTGAAATGGCTGTTTATTTTGCAACTGACCTCAGAAAAAATACAGTGCTGAGCAAACATTAGAGGATACCTGTTCAAACTCCCCGTCAAAACAGCCATAAAGATGTTTGTTTTTCAATGTAGAAAAAGCAGGAAGCATTGATGATTTACCTGAGACACATTTTAATTATGGAAAAGAGGGGTCCTGGATCCCATCCCGGTGCTCGAAGGTCAAAAGAGAAAGTGAAGGTGAAAGTGACTAATTGTGAAAGCCAGCACAGCACACAGTGAAACACAACAGAATACAGCATTTGCTTTTCACCAGGACACACATGTGCAGCAGGGGGGAGCTATTTAAATTGCCCAGGAAGCAATGTTGGGGACGATACCTTGCCAAGGGTACCACAGGGCAACATACTAGTCTGGGATTCAAACCTACAACCTTCCAATCCTGGGTGGGATTGCCACTAGGCCACTAGGCCACTAGGCCACCACTGCCCCATATGGCCATCGCTGCTCCATATACATGGAGAAACACCCAAGTCAGTCCATGCAGATCAGACACATAATTATATGTCTACTAAATGTTGTAAATGTAAAAATTAATGAACATGTCACACTTAGGGGCAATTTAGATCTGGAATCATAGCTCCAGCTGCTCATCTTAGGAGAATGAGAGGATAACTTCATGATACCAAAAAAACAAGCTCATCTATGAAGCATAGTGGAGGTAGTGTGGCTTGGTCTTGTGTGGCTTTGAGTCATCCCTCAAAAGAACTTAATGCTGAGATAAATTAGTGGCTTATTAAGATTAGATGTTTAATATATTACTACATTTGCTTGTTTATTTACAATAAATTGGCCCTAAATGAAGTCCCTTACTGAAGAATATCTGAATATATATCTATACTTTTAGAGATTTTAGAGACTGGAGCTCAAGTGGTAAAGCATCGGACATCAGAGCAGTGTTTCTAAACTCTTATTTTCACCATTAACTGAACTTTAACACACTTCATCAAAAAAAAACTATTTTATTTATGCCATTTAACACAGCTGTCTTGGTCTTCCCTGAAAGTGAACCAGCAATTACCACAGGACAAGAGCAAAACATGTGATTCTAGAAATACAATGGTTTTTAAATGTTTTTTTTAAACAACAAGGGCTTCAAAATAAGTTTCTGAGAACCACTAAAATACTATCAAACTTAAAAGTTTTTAAAATTGCAGGCCATTTATTCACAGTATACAGTGGAGGGTTCCTATTACATTTCAGGGGTAGTACTTTTTAGAAAACCCTCATATATTTATCCATTAAGGCTTGTATATGTGTTACATTACTTAAAGATATTATGTTTCCGGGGCAACCACACACTTTGGCCTGTATTCTGCCTGGAAAACGTAATTAGAACAACTGCTTGCCTCAGAAATCACTTATAATTAAAGCTTCTACTTGCCTTTGGGTTGCAATCTACCTAAACAAAGGACACCAGCCAAAAGTGAAGCTAATAAACAGAGCAGCAGTAACCTTTTTATTTGAACTAGGTGAAGAGGTTTTATCTGGTCTGCTTTGGGAGCTTTGTTAGCACTGCAGGAAATAACAGATTTTTGAAAGCTTTGCATGGTGGCTTCCCATAAAGCAAGCAAAATAACAGCATGATTCCCTGTGGTGGGATGAATCAACACAGGTGACCTGGATTGAAATATATGTGCATATGCTAAGCCTGTCACATGTTCCTTCTGTCTAGATTGAGTGCATGATCTATGAGCAATAAACGTCATTTGTCGCCAAGACAATGCCAACTCAGAAGATGGCCATGAGCTATTCTTGTCTCTTTTACTGGACTAATAAGTCTTTATTACCTGGGCAGAGTAGAATATGCGATCTGAAAAGCATTCTAACCATGTGCCGTCTCCACATAATGAGTAAAATCAATTCCTCAGGAGATGGAGGACAACCAGGAGTCCAACCTCAGCTCCAGGTACAAACGCTCACAGCTGGGCAGCTATCATGGTGAATCTGTACCAAATAGTTCATCTCTATTAAGGAGCAAATGGGCCGTCATCTGTGCAGAGAGGCGTTCAGATGGGGATGAATGAGATGTGGTTTCTATCTGCTGCCCTCTGCTCCAGTCCAAATGCGAACAAACACAACAGAGTCCTGTCATCACTACAGAGAGTTCTTAGTAAATTGATAACCTGGATGTTAATGAGTCTCTTAACAGCAACTGTGCGGCATTAATTAAAATCAAAGACAGCCCAAAGCAGTTAGTTAAAAATGAAACCCTTAATAAGAATAAGCACACTTCATAAATAGGCTGTTTGAGGGGTAATTGGCTATGCAGTCAAAAGATTATACAACCAGATGACTCTTTAATAGATGACTCTTTACCAGCTACAGCCTTTGTGCATTTTTTTCCCATAATGACTGATGCAGGACTTGAGTCTTATTAGCATATGCTCAAAAAGTACTAGAAATAGCCTGTTGAAATTGAAATGAAGGTGAAGATAAAAAGTTCACCATTTCAGAATTTTAAACACAAAAATGTGCAGTGTGACAAACAGAATTTCAGTTTCACACTTTTAGAATTTATAAAACAAAAATCAAGACCAGCCCCACAATAAGTGGAGCATTAAGTTGGTGTGCAAAAACCAAATGCCCTCAACAACAACTTCATATCCTCAAAGAAGGAACATCAATGGCATTTTAAAGGATATTTTCTGATCAAGATACTGTTTTGATCCTTAATAGAAACCCAGTACCGGGTATTATCCCTAAACAATGAACCAGTTGTAGTGAAAACAAAAGGAAAATACCAGAGTGGGCCAGAAAGCAGCTTAAAGCAAAGTTGGCCTTCACATTAAGTCTCATGATATCCATCTCACTGACCTGTGTGTATCTGAACCCCATACTCACAAACAGCGCTCTGCATGTCCGCTTTACAGAATGTATTACATTCATCTTAGTGACGAAACTAGTCTTCAGTATTCATACATTCTGTCAGAACTGCTCTGGTTCGCACAAAAAAAACAGCATTTGCAGGCCCATAGTATCCAAAAAAAACATGTTTTGTTTGAAGAGGTGAAACTGGTGAATATCTAATGTAAGGTAAGAACAGAGGCAAGGAGAAAATGATAACATAAATATTTAAATTTCAGACACCTGCCAACCCTCGGCCTTCTAAGATGGTGGTTTACAGAAGGGGAATCCATCTCTCCTTCAATCTGAGTGACCCAAATTGTAAAAGTAATATTCTGTACTTCATCTCCTTAGGGGAATGACATCTGTTTATTTATAATTCATCAATTCACAGGGCCATCTGAATCCATTAATTTATAAATACACACAAACATATGTAAATTGCATATGACATGTAGGCTAAATGTTCCATGTCTCTGTTTTCTCCATACAGTCAGAAAGGCACATTCATTTTCAATTGAAAAAGGAAAGCACTATTAATTCTCAACCTGTTCTTCCTAGTAAACCATTGACATTAGCAGTTTATCGAAGTTTTTGGAGGAAAAATTGGTAAATGGTTAAAAACACTCTTTAGCAGTGGCCTAGTGGTTAGGGAGTTGCCCCCACATCGGAAGATTGTGGGTTCGATTCCCTCACCAGTAGGTTGCCCTGAAGTACCCTTGAGCAAGGTACTGTCCCCGTCACTGCTCCCCAGGCGCTTTAAATAGCTGCTCCCTGCTGCACGGTGTTTGAATGCATGGGTTAAATGCAGAGGTCCAATTTCGTTGTGGTTCACTGTGTGCTGTGCTGTGACCTCGCAATGACAAGGGTTGTCACTTTCACTATACCAAACTTTACCACATTTTGATTGATGATACTGTTTACTGAGTCTGTGAAATATTACAAATTTAGCTGCTATTAAACCCTTATGCAAAGCGGTGTTTACGTGCCGACTCAACTGAAGTTATTACTTGTTTTAGATCTTTGTGTCATCTACCAAATTGTCGGGACGATGATATCAGTGCTTAATTGTGCTTTTTCATTTCTTTTAAAAAGATGAACCAATGTGTGTGAGATTGGTCAAATTGTCAGATTCCATAAATCTGTCACCTTCCAAAAAATTTGTTGCACAGTATTACACGTCACAGATGTGCTCTACATTGTGTGCACAATTATTAGACGAGTGAGCATTTTGATCATCATTTTTATACATACATTCCAATTCTAAGCTGTATAAACCTGAACGCTAATTGATTTTGGCAGATCAGCTGATGTGTATTTGTGTAATGAGGGAGTGTGTGACTTAAGCAGATCAACACTCTATATCAAGGTGTGCTTAATTATTAGGCAGCTTCTCTTGCTCAGACAAAATTGGCCCAAACAGAGAACTGATTCTGAAAAGTCAAAAATTATAAAAAAGTCTTTCAGAGGGATGCAGCGCTCTTGAAATAGTTAAGATATGTATTTGGGTGGCGGTGGTCTAGTGGTAGGGTACTTGCCTATGGGCCTATGGCTCAAGAGGTCCCATGTTTGAATTCCACCTCCAGCACTACCACCACTGGGTCCCTGAGCAAGACCCTTAACCCTGAGTTGCTCCAGGGGGACTGTCCCTGTAATTAGGACATGTAAGTCGCTCTGGATAAGAGCGTCTGCTCAGTGCCGTAAATGTAAGATATTGGGGAGTGATCACAGAACCATTAAACGATTTGTTGCAAAAAGTCAACAAGGTGTTGAGAAAAACTCACATGCATGGAAGTTCTCCACTGCACAGCTCGCCAGTAAGTAATACATTTCAGAAATGTTTATTTGTAAATATTTAGCTTTTTGTTAATTATTCTCACTTTAACAGATGCACATAAAGAAGTGAGATGGGAAAATGTTTGGTTTTTCATTTAGTTGCATAATAATTGTGCACACTAAAAGTTGCCTAATAATTGTGCACACATATGTATCCCCTGAGAATATTCACACTCACATTTCCTTTATGAAGCATTCAGGTTTCAGGGTTTTTAACATTTTGGATTGACTGATAGCGCTGTATTTGTTCCAAATTAAGACGAATCCTCAGAATACTAACTTGCCTAATAATTGTGCACACTGTGAAATTAAAATTAATTAATTCATTAATATTTGCTATAATTAGTTTAATACAATCAAACTGTAACTACAGTCATAGCAATTTTTGTAATTACTAATAATGACAGAGATGCATGACTATGTGAAATAAAAGATGAAAGGTGCATGTATCATGTGATGTGTTTAAATAGACACACTGTTACTTTTTCAGATCAGAATGTGTTAGATGTTTAAATTGTGCTCAGAATGGGTTTGCAGTATTGTCACATTTCCATACAGCTAGATGATGGAGCAAGTGAAACTACATATTATTAATAACATATTTTCATAAATGGGGCAGCGGTGGCCTAGTGGTTCGGGCGTTGGCTGCATGATCGGAGGATCAGGGCTCGAACCCCTTCCCAATAGGTTGCCCAGAGGTACCCTTGAGCAAGGTGCCGTCCCCGTCCTGCTCCTCCCTGCGATGGGCTGGCGACCGGTCCAGGGTGTGTCCCCCGTCCTTCGCCCTGTGTGAGCTGGGATGGACTCCAGCACTCCCCCGCGATCCCACTGACAAGTGGCAGAAAATGACTGACTGATGTTATCATCAATATATATAATATCATGAGTGTGCAGTTTGACTCAGATGTCATGAAATGTTTCTGTTAAGCCAATGCATGCAGCAGTAATGTGACATAGGCCTTCGGTTTCTCTTCTTCTTTAATCGGCTACTCCTGTTAGGGGGGCGCCATAGTGGACAAGTGTCCTACCTGAGCTCATTGTACATACCACCAATTATAAGCATACATAAACCCTATTAAAGTTTTCACATTATCTTTTAAGTGCTTTATCAAAGGAAAAAAAATAATTTTTTTTTCTGTATTCCGTCTGGTGCACTGTTTATACGGTATCTGATCCAATAATGGAGAATGTGGGCTAGAAATAATGAAAGAGAAACACAAGAAAATACACACATAAAGGAAGACAAATAAAAATGTAGAACGAATCTTTGGTAAAAGATGATAGTTTCCCTGTAGGGAGACAAGAGGTTCTCTGTAAATCATAGGATCTTCCTGAGGCTTTGTCCTCGAATTTATTTGTTCTGGTAGTCACCCCAAGTTGCATCCCTTTCATCAGTTGCCAGGCAATAGCAACCAGCACTGCCGAGGGCTCAGATATCACAAACAATTACAAATGGATCAATTCAGAAACAACCAGCCCAAACAGCAGCTAATCCATGTTGTTACAGTCTGAAAAGATGTGTGTTGCGCTCTTGCAAAGGATGGAATTCTGCTGAAGCAGCAAAAAAGCAGTCCAGGAAGTTATGCCGTGAACTTTATCATTTCCTGATTTTGTACAAAAGTACAGCTAACAAAATCCAATGCAGGCTGCAGGCTATGAGAACATTTCATCTGTTGCATGTAGCCTATTGATAGAAATCATTAAAAAAAATTCCACAGAGTTAAAGTGTTCATAGGCGCACAAAAGCAGACAAAGAGTGCATTAATACTGATTGATGCCATTATTGCCATGATCATACGTCTGGCAGATGTTTAGGCGTAACATCCTTTTATTGCCATCAATAAAAAAGGAATGGCTTACCCTAAAGTCTGGAGCCCTGGGAAAGTGAAGTTCATGTGCTTTGTATTTTCAAGTCAGACACAAATTTGCTGTTGCTGTCGTAGGAAGTGGATTGAATTAGGCAAAACATATAAAAAGTAAGAGATAATAATAAAATTGGGGGAAAGGGAAGAGCAGCACTGTTTGAGTAGGCAGGCTTTTACCAAGCCCAGCCATGCCCTCCATGTAGAGGTTTAAATTTAACACACATTATATAACATATTCAACAGCATTTAAAGCATTCTTCTTTTCTGTCTTTCGGCTGCTCCCGTTTAGGGTTCGCCACAGTGGTTCAACTGTCTCCATTTCTTCCTGTCCTCTGCATCTTCCTCCCAACAGCATTTAAAGCATTAATGGGCATTAATGTTGAAATTAAAGGGGCAGGGGCTTCAGAACAGGTACCATTATCCCCCAACTAAGACTAACTGTGTACCTTAAAAGGCCGTAAAAGAAGCCTTTTCTTCATAGTTTAACTTATTTTTTTAACAAAGCTTAAAACAAAAACCCTGAAAATACAGTTTACCACACACACAAGGGGTCACAAGAGGTGCTGGAACCCATCCCAGACCTCAAGGAGTGAAAGTCAGAGAAACATACTGAGCAGGTCTTCAGTCCATTACAGAGCTATAGTTTATGTAGTTTAGTATATTAAACTGTATTGTCTTTACAGCTGTGTAAAGTAAATGTGCTTATATCGCCGTGTATAATACACCAGTGTATCTTTTGTGTGGGAACTAAATAAGTTTTAAATCTCTATTTTTGCAATAATTGTATATAATGCAATAATTGCAATAATATGCAGTATTATTATATGCAATATGATAATATCTTTGGAAAGTTCTGGGAGAACTTTGGGAGAAAACCTTTGCTGGGAGAAAACCTTTGCTGTGAAATACACTATAAATAAACACTTCTTTGCAAAATAATGTGGTTGCTGCCATCAAGTGGTTAACTGTGCTAAAAAAAAATAAAATAAAATAAAATAAAAACTTAAAGAATGGACTCAGCTGAGAACTCATGTTAGCTAGGAAACTAAATCTAAAAAATAAATAAATAAATAAAATCTAAAAAAATAAATCAAAATCAAAATCAAAGCCACATAAAATGTACTGGAAATGCGCGTCGTGTTATTTAGTAAACTGAATCTATAAACCTGGTCTTTATAGACCAGGACCCACATTTCTCCCAGAGAGGAAGAGTGTGGATAAATCTGGCTTCTTGGTGAACACGAAAACTAGATCAAAATAAATAAAGATGAGCAGATTAAAATGCAGGATCGCCTTAGTTACTTCATGATAACCAATCAGAATGATAAACAGGAAGCTATTAAACGTGTTCACTAGGGGGAGCTATTACCCCACACATCACAGCATCCTGCACTTTAAAACGCAGCCCAGTAAATTAAATGCAACATCTTCTTCATCACCATCATCATCACCATCATCATCATCATCATCACCATCATCACCATCATCACCACATCACCATCATCATCATCATCATCATCACCATCATCATCATCACCACTATCATCATCATCATCACCATCAACATCATCATCATCACCATCATCACCACCATCATCATCATCACTATCATCATCATCATCATCATCACCATCATCATCATCATCACCATCATCATCATCACCACATCATCATCACCACTATCATCATCATCATCACCACCATCATCATCATCACCATCATCCTCATTATCATCACCATAATCATCACCATCATCCTCATCATCATCATCATCACCATCATCATCACTACATCATCATCACCACTATCATCATTATCATCACCATCATCATCACCATCATCATCACCACCACCATCATCATCATCACCATCACCATCATCATCACCATCATCATCATCACCATCATCATCACCACCACCATCATCATCATCACCATCACCATCATCATCATCACCATCATCACCACCATCACCATCATCATCATCAACACTCTTTCATTTAACAAAGACTCAATTTGAGGAAGAGTTCTGAGGGAACCAGCGGGGGCAGCAACAAGGAGTTAATATACTGTAGAAAACTTGTAATTAAAGATTGTAATAAGAGTAATTAAAATAATTTTAAAATGATGCCGATAAACCCTTGGTATAAAATACATTAACATTTTATAATCGATTCATACTTAATAATAATTTTCAAAAGGACTGACAATACATATTAAAACCTCAAGTACTGAACAAATTAATAATCCGGTTTATTTATTTAATTCCTGATCCTGTTCAGTCCCTGGTGAGTGATGGTCTAAGAGGTTTAAGGGCAGTTCTGAAGGAACTTCTGTTTCTGTTATTTTGTTGTTGTTGTTTTGTTTTGTTTTGTTTTTTCAGTTTAAAACATTTTTCAATATGTTATATAAAATATTATTACAGAAACGTTTTACATATGCTGGAGGAGTCTGTTTTGTGTTTATCTTTGTGTATAAATAAATGTGATGCATATTAAAGTCATTTGAGGATCTTTACTCACAGTAAACTAGGAAAAAGTCCAGCAAACTCTTTCTTGCTGTTACTGTGATCCTGTGACTGTATCCAAGGCAGCAGGCTCCTTAAAAGCATGAAATTATTATTCTTTTTTTTACTTCTCGATTTTTTTTATTTAATTTTTAAAACAATTTTTAAAAATGCTAAAAAAAATTTTTTGTTTTTCCTGGTTTAATTTTAATAATCTTTTAATGCATAGAGCTCCCATTTTACTGTTCGGTGCTTCGTGAGGACTGTCAGTGAAAAGACAGTCTAATAAACTTCGTTTATTTTCTAATAAACTTCACTTTCTAACACACACAGAGCAAAGCCAGCGAGTCTAAAATCCAGACTTACTGTCCAACTGTAAGATTAGATAAACAGCTTCATCCTTTCAGTAATTCAGAGACTAAAAGCATCAGATGTGGAGTTGTAACATCTCTGTAATGCCATCAAAAAAAATCATCGTACATTACAGTCTGCACAACACGTGATACTCAGTGTGTTTTCATTGACATGAATCTGCAGTGGCTGGCTAAAAACGAAAGAAAAAATACTGAATGGACGTCTTTCACCACAAAATAATGCTTTTAATTTCTGAAGAGGTACTGTTGCAAGACTTCATACTTCCTGCATCATCCATAATCTCTGAAACTAAAGGTTATAGCTGCGGTTCTTCTTCTTCCTTTTCTGCCTATTATTATTATTATTATTATTATTATTATTATCATAAATTTGCATTAAACAAAAAGCTATTCCAACCGAAATAAAAAACTGTGAAAAGGGTCATTTTACTGACAAATACACTTGTTTAAAATGGTTTAAAATATTCAAAAAAGTAATGTTTAAAGTTAAATTACAGTAAACAAATATTTTTAAAAAATAAAGTTCAATATAAAAGTCACAGTTAGACTGATGTTGCAGATTCAGCACAAATGAGGTCTGCACTGTTTGATGCCTCATCAGCATTCAGCCATTTTCGAACCATCAAGGAAAAGGACAAATTCACAGATGGACCCATCAGCCTGTGTGTAAACACGTAGACTTGGATGTGTTGTGTATCACATCTGTTAATGTAACGAAGCTGTAAGGACAGTAGATCCTGCCCCTGGTCTCGCCGCTGGGTGGCACTATTACCCAATACTTCACGTTCATTGTTTTTTATTGAGTGATCTGTTTAAAAGGTAGTTTCTGTTCACTCGGGTTGCTCTGCTTTGCAATTTAGTTTCTCAGTCAGTCAACATGGGCGTCTTCTGTCCGTCAAACAAGGTGTTTTAATGACATCATTTATTTCTAGTCAAGTAATTCTGCACAATTAAATAACTAAGTGGCAAACCTTTCAATCAACACCGGACAAAACAATTTACGGTTAAAAAGAAAAAATGGAGCAAGAATTAGGGGCCAGATAGTAGTCCAGCACCAGACACCACTATGGCAGCCTTCACTTTCTCTCAGCACTTTTCACTCAAGGTCAAGGGTTTGAACAGGCTGTTTCTGAGTGAGTCGTGGGCCCTGCTGGGGCAGCATGCCTGATGTTGAGTCTACCACCTACACGACCTGTTCACTGTAAAATGTGAAAAGGACAGACGTCGATTTAATGTTTTTTATTCTGAATGTTAAATATTTTCGGTAAATCCAAAGTAAATTCATCTTTGCACGGTTTCATTCAGAGTGCTGACCTGGGTTAGATAAAAACCACTGACACTGCGGTCGGTGATGGCATTTTTCTTTTCCTTTTTTTGTTTAATTTTACAGATAGAACAAACTAAACGAGCCGAAAATGACATGTCAATTTTGATCTTAAATTTGCTTTTCAAACATAGCCCACATTGCACATTTCTACCACTGGGGGGCTCTAAAAACCTAAAAATTACTTCAAGTAAAATGAAGTGCCGCAGCCTATCTGTGGAGTATAAAAGCTTTTAGAGAGTTTATTAGTTCACTGCACTGATTAGTCAGCTGACTTCCAGCTTCAGAGCAGTTTCATGCCAACTTCAGCGTTTGAATAATAACAACGATGATGATGATGATAGTAATTCTAATTTAAATATAATAATTATAATAAGTATTTGTTATTATTAATAATAATAATCGTTATTGTTATTATTATTATTATTATAACAATAATAATAATAGCAGTAATAGAAGAAGAAAAATAAGTAGAATTGTTATAGTCGTTGTTGCTTTTATTAATGTTGCTTTAAACAGTATAGATTTTTTAAATAGATTTTTAATAGATTCAGAGTAATATTTTTTTAATCATATTTTGTAGGATTATTCAGTGGACATAAAATCAGGGACGAGATTTGTACCACAGTAAATTCACCATCATCATCATCTTCGTCATCATCGGAAGAAGGATCATCGACCTAAACTAAACTACAACAGCAGCCGCAAATAAAAACTATAATTCAGAATCAAAATTCTTTATTAAAAACTTTATTGAAATTGCTTGAAATTAAACTCATACAAAAACAAAAACAACTATACAACTAGTAATAATAATAATAATAATAATAATAATAATAATAATATATTTGAGGTTGTATCATTATATTATTACTGCCATTACACGACGCTGACTTTGTTGTATTTGTTGAAGTGACTCGTAGACGAGAGTGAAACTTCATCATAATCATCATATTTATCCTCGCAGGGAGCAGGACAGGAATCAGCGTGTGTTTCTCACGTCCATTACATGTCTTTAGGCCTGGTGTTGGGATGTTTTGAGCCTGGTGTGTTATATATATTCACTGCAGTATTTATGAAAACACAAACAGCCAGATGAACGAGGGGAAACTGAAACATCCCGATCATGTCCATCACAGATGTTGCTTTTACGACAGCGCTGTTTTACACCAATGATCGTTCAGCCACTTTTAAAGCTACAATTCATGTTTAAGAAAGTAAAATCAATTGTGAAATGACTGTCGTGTTTACAATGAATGCTCCTGCCGGTGATGTTTAATTGGTGACTGCTGCTTTTCAGGTTTTTAAATGAGCAAATTTCACTCCTCCCTTTGATAAGCTTTCGATTTATTATTATTATTATTATTATTATTAATAATAATGCTAATACTAATAATAATAATAATAATAATAATAATAATAATAATAATAATATATCTTAGGAAAAATAAGAGAGGGCCTGAAGAAGTGAAAAACAGTGCTGGTGCCCTGCAGAGAGTACAGGCTGATGCTGGATGTTGGGGCACAGTGAGAGTAGAGTTTCTCTAAAGGGATTTTAAGCTTGTCTCCACTGTGATGAGGAAGATGGGGTGAAGTCCGTTGGTGTGAAAAGTGTTTTTTGCAGTTTCAGCCTGTACAGCAAACACACCGAGCCCTGCAGCCCAAATCGCACACCCTGCGAACCCCCGAAACCACCTGACTTTCCCCGGACCGTCAAACACACACACACACACACACACACACACACACCCTCCTGTATGTAGTGACCAACACCGACGTGTTTTCTTCGTTTGTTGGGTGAAGTCGTGTTTAAAGCGCCGCTGGAGATCCACTCACCCTGCCTCCCTCACTTCATTAAAACAACGAGACGGTCAGACGGCGCTCGGACGGAGGTTAATGTACTTACATTGTCAGCGGTAATGGCTCATAAAGTAAACCTCTCTATTCTTTTTTATTAGATGCTGAAACTGTGAGGTTTTTCATGAGTGGCGCGGAAGAAGTGCCAGCCCTTCGCATGCAAATGAGCCCGCTCTCTCTCAGCCAATCATAGAGCGGGGATCCGACGAGCGGAGCCAATGAGATTGCGGCGCGCCTCGGAGCGGCCAAGGTGACGGTGCGAGAGAGAGAGAGTGAGAGAGAGAGGAGCAGGAAAAGAGAGAAAGAGAGAGTGGGGAGCAGAATAAGAGAAAGAGAGGGAGAGAAAGAGAGAGAGAGCGTTCGATGCTCGCGGTTAAAAACAGAGTAAAAGCTCCGGGTCTCCTCCAGCCGGGCGGAGAAAGCGCGCACTGAGCGGCGGCCGGTCTCGCCCGAGTGTCGGGCGGAAAGAGTGGTTTTAAACTTTTCCTCCAGCTCCGACTCTCTCTCTCCCTCTGCCGTGTGGATAACCTCCAGAAGTTCGGCGGTGTCGTGTCGTCCAGGCTGCCTGTCGCAACGTTTTTCCCTCTTTCTTTCCCCTCTGCTTGTTTGTTTGTCCCGCGCTCCCTCCGTGGCTCATGCTTACAAATGTTAGCTGTGGGGCAGATGGACGCTAACAGGCAGAGCGCTTTCGTGCTGGGCAGCACGCCGCTGGCCGCGCTGCACAACATGACCGAGATGAAGAGCTCGCTGCTGCCCTACGCGCTGCACAGCCCGGCGGGCTTCAAAGCCCCGACCACGCTCTCCAGCCTCGGCTCGCAGATCCAGCTGGGCACGCCGCACGGGATTAGCGACATCCTCGGCCGGCCCATCGGCGCGGCGGGGCAGCTGCTGACCGGCTTCCCGCGGATCGGCGGCCTGGCGGGCTCGGCGGGGATGTACCTGAACCCGGCGGCCGTGGCCAGATACCCCAAGCCCCTGGCCGAGCTGCCCGGCCGCGCCCCCATCTTCTGGCCCGGGGTGATGCAGAGCTCGCCCTGGAGGGACCCGAGAGTCCCCTGTCCCGGTGAGTGTCTCTTGTGTTCTTCCTGTTTTAACACTAACTCTGACTCCCCACTGACAGGGCACGTTTCAGGAAAGCAGTCTCTAGTGACTGAGAGGTGTTTGTGAGGAAGTCTGATTTCCTGTTGAAACCATAGACTACATTCAAAGAAAAGAACAAAATAAAACTGGGATGAGACTTTAAGGCTGGCATGTGTAGTGTCCCAACACACGTGAACACTTTTATTGAAGGTAGTATTGTTCTTAAATTAAAACTAAGTCAACACACACACACACACACACACACACATAGACAGACAGACAGGCAGATATACAGATACATGGTAAGATTATATTGTGAAAGTATTTAAGGAAGTTTAAAACTTTTTTATTTTTTGAATTTCTGTGGGAAATAAACGCTTCGTTGCGAACAAGCTGCTTTAGGCCGAACACTAAGTTTAATCTCGGGAACATTACAGTCAACCGTTTTTAGTGAACTCTTAACCTTTGATGAACTTTCTAAAACTGTATTAAAGTAACGAAGGACTGTCTCTTGTCTTGCAGGACAAACGAACTTAATGTTGGACAAAGACGGCAAGAAGAAACACTCCAGGCCCACTTTCTCAGGACAGCAGATTTTCGCGCTGGAGAAAACTTTCGAACAGACCAAATACCTGGCAGGTCCGGAGAGAGCACGACTCGCCTACTCCCTGGGCATGACCGAGAGCCAAGTGAAGGTACACACCTCACATTAAAGAGGATTACACACAATTTATACACCTTTAAATCTTTTAGTGCGGGTTAACTCTCCAGAAAAGGACGACTGTGTGAAATTATTTGTCATAGGATAATAATAATGATAATAATAATAATAATAATAATAATAATAATAATAATAATACAACAATACGATTACTAATAATAATATTAATAAATATTATTATTATTATTATTATTATTTTTGTTGTTGTTATTATTGGTATTATTGTTATTAGTATTATTAGTATTATTGAAACACAACATATTGGCATAATATTTTACTAGAGGTTATTATCATTGTTTATAGTAGAATTGATACTACAATTATTAATACAGTCAAATATTGCAAAGCACGTTTCAAATAATTTGATAATTAGATCTATATTAATTATTATCATATAATTTGAATCCTTAATTTATTATGTATTACAACTACCACCACCGCCAACAACAACAACAGTTATGCTGAATGTCTCGCCCAGCTGGAGTGTTAATGTGCTGTAGAGCAGGCGCAGGTGTGTGACTGGTTCTTGCTCCTCTGTCCGTCCTCAGGTGTGGTTTCAGAACCGCAGGACCAAGTGGAGGAAGAAGCACGCGGCGGAAATGGCCACGGCCAAGAAGAAGCACGACTCCGAGACGGAGAAAATGAAGGAGAGTTCGGACAACGAGGACGACGACGAGTACAACAAACCACTGGATCCCAACTCGGACGACGAGAAAATCACGAGACTGCTGAAAAAGCACAAGGCCGCCAGCGTGTCCCTGGTGAGCCCGTGCAGCAACAGCTCGGACACGTTGTGACTTTCAGCCGAGCAGAGACCGGGGTCCGGCGGGCAGCCCGGCGCAGGACACTCACTGCTCCCCTCCAGTAAAGCCCTGAAGCAGGACACTCACTGCTCCCCTCCAGTAAAGCCCTGAAGCAGGACACCCACTGCTCCCCTCCAGCAAAGCCCTGAAGCAGGACACCCACTGTTCCCCTCCAGTAAAGCCCTGAAGCGGGACACTCACTGCTCCCCTCCAGCAAAGCCCTGAAGCGGGACACTCGTCCCCTCCAGTAAAGCCCTGAGCGGGACCTGCTGTTTCCCCTCCAGTAAAGCCTGAAGCAGGACACCACTGATCCCCTCAGTAAAGCCCTGAAGCCAGGACACTCCTGCTCCCCTCCCAGTAAAGCCTGAAACTAGGACACTCACTGCTCCCACTCCAGTAAAGCCCTGAAGCGGGACACTCTGTTCCCCTCCGGTAAAGCTGAAGCGGGACACTCCTGCTCTCATTAAGCCCTGAAGCGGTTCACTCACTGTCCCCTCCCGGTAAAGCCCTGAAGCAGGACACTCACTACTGCTCCCCTCCAGTAAAGCCTGAAGCGGGACCGCTGCCTCCTCCTGCTCATCATGATTCACTACGTGCGGGTGGAAATTGAGGCGATATTATTGTATATATATTTGTACGGAGTAAATTATATTATTAAGCCCAGAAACGGACTCGTCGACTTCACCACCAGCAGCAGCGAGATAGCAAGCCTAACACTTGTCTCTCTGTCAGTCCTCACCACAGACTCTGCTGTAAATGATAGTTGTAATCGCCTCTGTTTTAACAGTTCCCCTGCAGCCGACTAGGTCTGGACTTTATGTTTGATCATCCACAAAAAAAAGATAGACGGAGCGTTAAATATTGAAATAAGAATATTATTCTTTTCTCTCTGAAGGAAGAAAACGCACATGATCAATAGAATTATTTAACATATTTTAAATACGTCTTGGAAGATTTCCTTTCATGAGACATTATTTAAAATAAGCAGCAACTGTTGCTTGGACGTTCAAGCTCTCATGGATCGTTGATGTTTTTCGACACGTAATCAGCCCATTTAATGTGCGATTTTAAAGAATATTTGCAGTTCCGGGACAGTAAGCTGGTGCAGGAGCTGCCAGTCGGTTCCCGATCTGTAGCGGGGCTGTTGACCGCGAGATGAACAACCGGTTACGCTGCAGACTGCAGTCCCTCGGAACAACTCCTGCCGGGCGAAAAGAAACCCAGTGTGGTGCCTTCAGGCTCTTACCAGACAAAGACAGCTCCAATTTTGACTGCAGTCTGAAGGCGGATTAGCGCTTTTACAGTTTGCTGCCAGTTTCAGTGCAACTGAGAAAGAATCACAACTTAATGCGCAGGTCTAAAATATATGCATGTATAAATGCAATTTACCACATACATGTAACATATATATATATATATATACTATATATTTAAGGTCCAAGCACATAGTGCTGGGACCTTATTGTATTTGTCCGGTTTTATATTTTTTTTTTTATTATTATTATTTTTTTTTTTTCCTGAAATTCCAGGTGAATGGGTTCCCCTTCTCTTCTGGAAAGTTGAGACTGGAAGTCGCTTTATAACACAGGACGTTATAAAACGCTGAAATTGAAACCTTAAAAAAATGATTTGGATGTTTTCTAAACTGTAGCTTTTAAAAAGCTGAAAAAAATTAAGATTACATCTTAATTACTCAAGTAACTCCGCAGCATTTAATTCATCTTTTAAGCGCGCATTTTAATCGGTTTGAAGATTTAAAAAGATACATTAGATCTTCAGATCCGAACAGGATGAGATGTGTGCTGAAGGGGCAGTGAGGGGTCATTAAAACGGACTCGGGTCGTGTTCATTAAGCATCAGGACCCGAGTGATCTTTATATGCAGTTTCTAACAAGAATCGGGTGAAAAGCACTCATATTACAGATTCGTGAAAAAGTCATTGCACTGGCTGTAAGTGCGTGTTTAAGGTGGGGACTGAGAGCAGTAATCACACACACACACACACACACACACACTCGGGTCTAATGGGTTTTTATTGCTTGAGGAGGTCACGGCATCCACGGAGCTCCATCTCTATGTGCTTTACAGGAGGCAGTGAGGGAGGAAGGACGAGCAGGCACATCCCTGCCGAGACCACATGGGATATTTAAAGTGATTTAAATGACAAAGAATAAAATAAAGAAGAAAAAAAAACTCCATCATCAATGTAAGGGCTCCGTGAACTCTGTAGTGTCAGTGAAATCAATAGAGAGAGGGGGAAAGAAAAAAAAAAAAAAAAAAAAGAAAGAAAGGCGGTGGCCGATTCCTCAGCAGCCTCTGCTACTCAAAGCATAAACTAGACGATGATCTGCAATCCAGCGAGCAAAGGAAAATCCAAAAACATCTCTGCGGGTTTGCACCAGAGGTGGGTAGTGACCAGTTACACCTACTTGAGCACATGTGGGCTGGATGTGCACTTTCCTGAGGAGTTCCAACACTCAAGTGTATCTGTGGACTAACATTTACATTTACTTATTCCTTTTTGTGTCCAATTTCATTACTTTGGTGATGGCACATGTACTACTTCGCTTGAATGGGTTTTTAAGTGGACCCTAAAAGGAGAAGAGCCTGATATACATCATTTCTGATGCTTCAGCTGGGTCCTGTAAATTTCTCCATCCTAGATTTAGGCCCTTCTACCCACCTCTGGTTTCACTGAAGGCCTCTTATCTCACTGCACAAATGGCATATTATCGCACACTCAGATCTGTGTACAATACTTGGCACCATAACACAGTAACAAAATAATAAAGAGGAAAAAAATATATGTTTTTAAGATACCCAAGCCTACCTAAAACGTCACATTCAGAACCGTAATACTCTTACACAGAAATAAGTTAGAATAAGAATAATAATGAAAACCAAATGAGGCTGCTATATGAAACAATATCTTATATACTTTGCATGGTCTTATGGCACTGGTTAAAATAGCTTCGATAGGCTATAGAAGTTACATGACTGGGGGGAAAAAAGAAAAAAAAAAAAAAGGTGCACTTCAGATGATTTTTTTTTTTTTTTTTTTCTCCTTTCTTGATATAACTATTCAGTTGACAGAAGCAACCAAAGCAGCAGTCTCGCATTCATATTTCAGCATAATTTTGGTAAGAATCATAAATTATCTTTTTAAAAAGTACAGTATATAAAATGAGACTCTGCAGATGTCGAAGGCATGGCAGTGTGTTATGCACACAAGTCAGCAAAAAAAAAAACAACCAAAAAAACAAAAAGAAAAAAGAAATAATGCAATTCCTTGAAATAAACTGAAAATACCTATCTAATCTAACACTGAAAGAGACCACCAAATCAGGTCAAAGAGAAAGAAAAACAGCACTAAAATCCATCAACACCACTATGTAATAATCCAATGTACAAATAAACCTAACACTATACATATACAACAACCTTTTTGCATTGCACTTTTTAAAACATCTTACATATGATATGGAAGTAGCTTCTATAATATAGAGGCATACCTAAAAATTGCAAGCATGGTCTTTAAAATATGTAGTACTTCTCCACTTCTATTAGAGTTTTGGCAACAAGGCTATGACATGTAAGAAGAGTTGTCCTTGGTGTTGTCTTGGTATTTCGAGAGAGGCCATGGGAGTTGGAAGGGATCGTCCATCAAGAGTGTCTCGAATTGAGAGCGGCATTAGCAGAGTGTGTGTGCGTGTGTGTGGGTGTTGTGGGCGTTCTTGAATCGGGGCCTTGAGAAACCCGTGAACACAATCTGCCATTCCTAAGGACGTGACTGCATGTGCTTGCTTCACTACGACTGGTCAGTCCTGCTGAAAAGTCTTATGTGGGTCTTCTGTTTGCGAGTGTTTGTGAGTCGAGTGAGTGAGTGTCGGTCCAGCTGTCTCGGAGTTTCTCACAGGGGCGCTTGTCGTGAAATCCTCTCCACCCTTTGGCACCATTTCCCTGGTCAACCAAGAAACACACATTAACAAAGAGAACTCTCCGAAGGATTCCTCCAAAGTCCTAAAAATGTCAAAATACAGAAATAAAAAATAATGATGATAAAAGAAAATATTTACCACATCACTGCACGACACAACACTTGCGCTTATGTGCATTAGGTTTACCTGCCCCCGCTGATAATCGAAAGGACAGGAAAACGGGCTGCAAAACATACACAAAAATGAGTTAAGTCTTAAACCTTCACACAGTTATAAGCGAACAGATACAAAATCCATCACAACAAGCCTGTGAGCACATCTGCCAATGTATGTAGTTACTCCTAGTGTCTGCATTTGGCTCATGCTTTAAACTCCTGAAGTCCTTCACTGTGCCCAGCTAAGCTCTAATGCAAATATTAATGCCCTGCATCTTGACAGCTCTCACAGCTGCCCTGCTCCATCCACAGTTATATTGAAACAGATAAGAAGAATTTCAGAGCTGATTTCAGATCTGTTTTTCAGAACCATGGTATCCAACTCTAAACTTAAAATAAGGGGGATTGAGGATGCTTCTGAAGTTTTTTGGCTCATCTGTCCCCACTACATTAGTCATCATCACTTCACAGCATCCATCTCAACACAGCTCTGACCAACCACAATGTGTGAAGGCAAGCGCTTTCTCTGAGACACAAAAAGATGGCCACCGCATCTTTTTTGGACTGCTGCTCACGCAACGTGGTTGGACAGCTGAACAAGCTTGGAGGAGAGCGCTGACTGCCCAGATCAGTATGTGTGAGCTGGCAGATGCCCAGGTTTGGCCAGCATGCATGTAGATTGACAGAAAAAAAAGCAACTAAATCTCTCACAATGAGAGGAGCAGGGTCAACTCTTTTGGAAACCAGGCCATGAAAAGCTGTAGCATCATTAGGATTCAAAGTGAGCTTCTGATAACAAAAACCCAACTATCTTAAGTTACAGCACTCCCATCTGCTTATACTTTTTATTTTTTTTTATTTTTAATAAGAACAACAGCACAACTGATCCCTGGGCGCACCAATATATTACATAACATGGACAGAAAATATACACGCGCAACTAAAGCACAAAGACAGAATACACACCTTGTGGTCCCCCATACAGACATTGGGTCCAATATTGTCATATGTTATTGATTTCTCATCGGTCTCTGGCTGTAAACAATAAGCAAAAGCAAGCGGGAAAATTAGAAAAAGCATCAAAAACAAATTATACATGCATTTCTGATCGTTCTAATGTTGCAGCATTAAGAAAAAATATTTAAAAAGCAGAAAAAATACTTCTGAAACAGTTATTTTCATATGCAAAAGTATGAGCACCCAAATCAAAGCACATGCTTTGTTTATTTTCTAAGTGAACCTAAGTACATTATAGGGAACATCCTTCTGGTCATTTTAACAGAAAATTACCAGACATTTGCTGAAAAACAGACAACTGGTCATTTGCTGAAATCAATTACACGGTATCCTGTGCAAAAATTATAGAACATTTTAAAGTTTATTTTTCCCCCCATTGTAAAAAAGAAAAAATAACTTCTTTACCATCAAAAATCAATTTCAATACCATCAAAAAAATCAATACCATCAATTAAAACCTCTGTACAGAAGTTTAGTAACAAATATGTATTATTTCAATAAAAAAAACAAAAAAAGGGGAAGAAACTTCTAATAATACAGTCTGAAATTGATGCAAGTGGCCAGAATTTATTTTGATGATTAAAAAAAAAAAGAAATGGTAGATTTAAATCATAGGTTTAACAGGGCAGGCTGTCTGTGACAGCAGATCTGGTTCAATAAAATGAGAGGAAAGCAAGCTTGTATGGTCTAGATTGTGTTTTTCAAGCTGAACTAAAGACTTTTTGAATACACACATGCTCAGAAAGCAGAGCATTACGGCTGCTCCGCCTGAATTTGGTGAGGTGTGCTGCTGCTCAAAAGAAGTGATGAAATACCAAGAGAGCTTCAGAAGGCTCCACAAACTTCAGTCGGAATGAACTTCAAACCAATAAGACGGAAGCGTACAGGTCATCCTTGCTCTTGCACACGCACTCTACCTTTCCATTTTAGAATACATTTCAACCTCCCCACATGTGTGGCAGCTCCCTGGGTCTCTGCCTCTCACAGCTTGGATACATTCATCAAAAAGAGACTTGATAATTTACAAAGGCAGCATAAAATTGTGGATTTTCGGGCTGCGTAATCTTTAGACAGATAAACAAATGACAGCGGGGGCCAAGGCTGCGGTGGCTCGCGCTTGGCTGAGCCTTCATTACAGTGTGGAGCAGGGAAGCTGCTCGGGCCGCTGCTGCCGGCAGACCTGCGGCGTGTTAGGGCTCGGCAAGCAGAAAATAACACGGCACAAAGTTAACGGAGCAAAGCATGATAGATGACGCTGCACACAGCACTGTTTATGGGTCCATGTCTCAACAATCTGTAGTGCTTATGCATTCGAGAGAGAGAGAGAGAAATAGAAAGGGGAGGGAGAGCATGCGAGAGAAATAGAAAGCAAATGGAGAAAGAGCAGAGAAAGAGCAGAAAAAGAGTGCAAAAGAGAGAAAGAAAGGAGACAGAGTGAGCGCAGGAGCGAGAGAGAGCCAACACAGAACAAGTTTATTGAAGATATCCCAACTAAGTATTTAGGAAGTGTGTCCAGGTCCCTTAATGGGTGTTAAGAAAATAAAGCATGGCATTAACTGATGCTCGGCATGTATGTGTGTGTTTCTGAGCTGAAGATTTCCCTCTTTAGTAAATAGGGTGTCGTTGTAGTTCACAAAAACTCCCCAATGCATAAGAAGAAAGACTTTTAACCCTCACAGTAAAACCACCTGCCTAATATAGTGTCTATCACGTGCCAGCAAAACAGCTCTGAACTCTACAAGACCTGTGTTTGCTGTGATATCTGGTGCAAAGGTGTAAATTGTTCAAAGTCTGGTAAATTGTGAGGTGGGATGTCACAAAAGTCAGTCCAGCACATCCCACAGATGCTCGATCGGACAAAGATCTGGAGAATCTGAGGGCCAGTGCAACACCTTGAACTCTTTCTTAAATATAACCAGACTGCTTGCAACCTAAAATCTCTCACCCAAAGACAGGTCCTAATGGAATGAGAGAGTTAAGGTTACACACTTCGCCGATCAGTGGTTGTAATGTTGTGGCTGGCCTGTGCATATGAGACCACATTCATATCCTACCTGGTCATGTCATGTGACTAGTGACTAGTAATGTCGCAAGTAATATGCAAACAGGCTTGTATACAACAAGTAATTACCCTGTGGCTCTTCCTAATTTTTCTGTTCAATTTAAAAATTTTGCAAAATTTTGAAAAAATGATGTTAAAAATTGTGTTAACGAGGAGGTGGCTTTTAGGAATAATTGTTCTCCTGTTTCTTCACCATTAGAAACTGCTATAATAAGACAGTCAGCCTCCGGAAATGGTTCGAGATTGACTGAACCTTTTTAAAATATGTCCTGGGTGTGTTTACAGTTTCATTTTGTACGGCTTGGCATTTTCCAGACATAACCCTATCTCTAAGATGCATGAAGTGACGAGGTGTAAACGAGCTCTGAATGACATGTGCTCTGATTGGCTCTGTAGCATGCCAAAAAAGCAGCTTGTGTTGAATAATGGATTTTCATAACTCTAATATTATGATCTGCATTAATTGAGACGCTTTTGGAAAATTTTGCTTTTCTACAAAATTAGCTCTTTAAGCAGCAATACAGCCTGAGCTGTAGATAAAACTAAAGTGAGAAAGAGAGCAAGACACAGGTAGAGAGAGAGGGAGAGAGAGAGAGAGAGAGAGAGAGAGAGAGAGAGAGAGAGAGAGAGAGCGCGCGAGCGTGCGCAAGAGCGAGGGGGAAAGAGAAATAAGGATACTGGAGTTTACTGTTCTGTTGTGGCTAAGAGCAGCTCTTGCCCTAAGAGAGCAGCCAGAGGGGCAGAGATCTGCCCAGCTCTGTGGAGACTTATGAAGCTTTATAAAGCAGACATGAACGCCTGGCACTCTATAAGAGCAGGCCTGAATATACTGCCAGTGTGGACTATGAGCTTAGCATGGCAGATGAAAGCTTAAACATACAGCACCCGTTCCATCTGTGAGCCTGGCTCAGTATGGATAACCAGAGAGAGAGTGAGAGTGAGTGAGTGAGAGTGAGAGAGTGAGCGCGCGAGCGAGAGAGAGCGTGCGAGAGAAAGACAGACACCTTCAGACACAATTTCCTGCCCTACATCCTCGCAAACTGCACTCAGTTTTATTTAATTAGGTTACATTGCAGACTAGCTAAGACTTAAACATGAAAATCTGTTTAAGATGCTGTGAAATCAGTGAAAGTGAACGGTGTTCTGATGTGCTTAAAATGTGAGGCTGTTCTCTAGCCATCATTTAACCATCTATTTGAGATGTTTCTGTGACAACTAAATCTGGATCCTAAATCAAGTACTAGAAACTCACATGTCTGTGTCTCATGCTGTGGAACACATTCAAATAAATAAGTGAAATAAATAACATGAAGTGTCTTTTAATACATTGCATACCCAGCCAAACCTGATAGATAAATAACAGTTTTGCTGGACAATTTATAAAAAAAAGGCTAATTAATAAGAGGTGAGAGAGGTCGAGGAGACAAAGTCCAATAAAATGAGAAGACCGCTTTGTTTATCAAGTGTTCTTAAAGAGTAGTTTGAGGATTAGATGTATCCTTAGATTAAATGTGAGCTTTGCACCAAACAAACCTTTAAGACCAGGTCTTTTGCAGAAGTGGACATAAGGATGCGGTCACACCAGGCAGGGCATCGCGTATTCATGTACTGCTTCCCCTGACTGCTGTCCTCACTGTATGGATAGCTGCAGGAACACAGACAACAGTAGTGTATAGGTGACTTCTGCATACAAAGCACAGTTTTAAAGCTTCAAAGTCTTACAGACTACGCGAATTCGACATGCTGTCTTAAAAAAAAACCCTAGTAAACGACCACCTTAACATCATTCTGTTAAAAATGTGAGAATGAGCAGATACAAAATATGCATCATTGGATGACTTTAAAATTGCAATTTTATAATTTTCATCTCTATTTAATGTTTTTTCCTCATTATAAAGAGACAGGAGTCATCAGTTGCAGAGAAACAGAAGCACAGACACTGCCAGCAGCCAGCAGGGGGAAGTGAGTACAGTGACCAGCTGCGTTGCTGTATGGGTAAAGTGACAGATGAGGGAAAGTGGCCTGGGAGTCAAATAGAAGTGAACAGAGCTGATGTGCCTGATGCACATCACAGTCATTTGTAGAGACCAATCAAAGAGACATTCAGAATTTTTTTTATATTTGCAAGCAAAGGTTTGGGCATCTCATTAAAATGACACGTTCACGTTGTTGACTGTCAAAAAACCCCCCCAAAAACCAAATTGTGATATTTGCATGTTGTAATCTTTCGTTTCTTTTTAAAAATTAAATGTAAAAAAAAAAAAAAAAAAGAAAAGAAAAAAGTATTTTTGCATTACCAAACCTGTGTCTCTACACTGAATGAGGGACATTAGTCTTCAACTACCGACAATGTGAGCTCCTGGTCCTGTAATAAAAGGCTGCAGCCACATCAGTCATTTGTAGAGAACACTGGACGTCATATGTAGATGATATTTGTCCAACATTCTGTACATCCCCATTCCTGTGTCAGCAAAAGCTTCCTGTAGGTCCCTAGTGTGGAGATTTTGCTTTGCTTTCCTGCTGACAAGCTTTCCCCCCAATAGATTTTTTTTCCAGTCACGATTTTGCCTTGAAATAAAAAAAGGATAAACTTCTATTTCTTAATGAAATCTTTCAGCAGTGAAAATGAACAAGTGTTTATATATCTTCTGCAGTCTTCATTATTTGAAAGAGTAATAAAGAGTACCTTCATATTCAGATCCTCAGTCAACCACTTTGATGAGTCCATGTTCAGTTTATGTATGAATTTATTTCCAAACATTAATTTCCCAAAAACCCATAGGTATAGATGCCCAATAAAAAGGGAATTTCTTTAGTCCTTTTGGAAAAACATCACAGGTCACTCCTTATGAAAGGATGAAAAGCTGTCTAAAGGCTACTGTGAATAATCTAAAGTAAAAAATTATTTTGATTTGCCAAACACTTGGTGCTGATTACTGAATAATCCCACATTTGTCCGTTATGTTATGAGAGGTAGGAGTTTTTCCCCATGTTTGATGACTGTGCTTCTATGAAAACATGACTAATTGACCACCAAAAGGATAGTCAGGTCCAGTGAGTGCAGTAACAGGAGGAAAACCAGAGCGAATACCATCAACCAAAAACAGCCCTATGGGAGCAAGGCTACTAGGAGACAAATATCCACTTGCTTAGGCCAATTGGCCATGAATGACATACATCATCATGTAGATGCTTGCGATGGCTAAAATCCCTCATTTAACTAAAGGGAATCAGCTCTGCAAACAGCGTCCTGGCAACGCTTCATCTGCTGCATCCTGGCTTCTCCACTGCTGCCGGTAATGCTGCACAGTTTTGGACTGCACCATGGAGATCGCAAACCCAGAAGGGTCAGGGGTTTGGTGAAGGTGGGGACTAGTGGGAAGGGGCCTAGTTAGCTCACATCCGGCTAACACATAGACCCCTGACCGGGTGACCAAACACAGGCTGGCAAGAGGGCTTTGCAGAAGGACTGAGAGCAATTAGCATTGATGGCACTTTAAACATGTGGAAATGAAGGAGGGTTTTGGTATGTTAAGGAGGCAGCTAAAGAGATGATTCCCTGGATGAAAGAGATGAGGAAGAAAGAAAGAGTGGATGATACAGAAGGATAGAGAGAGGGGAGAGGAGGTTAAAAAGGGATAGAGATGCAGAGTGTGGGAATGGGAGGGGGTCTTCAAAGCAACCACAGATCAGCCTTTCTTCAGGCTGGACCACACAACTACCACAGGAAGTTTTAGTAGTGGTCACTGAGGCTGATCAAGCGCCTCTCGGCTTAAGAGCTGAAAAGCACTCTGGAAAAAAAAGTCCCCACACTTTCCCACCCAATCGAAACTTCATTTACTTGTAGTTATGGAAATGAGTTGAAAAGCAGATGGAGTTCAGGGGTCCCTTAAACCTGTAAAATTAGAAATTAAAACTCGGAGTCACTTTTAAACAAGTGGAGCTATGAAGTTTCAAAGGCTGTCATCAATAACCAAGTGCACTTGTTATGTAAATGAGGCCTTTCAAGCATGGACAGAACAGTGATTTTAATTTTATAAACTCTCATTAATTCTAAAATAAAAAATATATTGTATTATATTATATAAATAATATATTTGGGTTATTTTTGAGCGTTTTTAGCCATGCTTTAACCATACCTGCACTTGTACATTAAGGAAGCACCTTTTACAATCTAATGTAATAATGATGCAACTAAGCCTGGGCCAAGTGGTGAAGTGCCTTAAGAGTGTCACTCAAAAAATAAAAAAGAAAAAAAACCCATTGACATCGCAGAGTGAATGAAGTCAGAGTAAAGATGCAGAAATGTAATTGTATGTCAGAAAAGAACCAGTATATATAGATGGTGAGTTTGAACTCACAATGTTGGTACAAAAATACTATTTCACGCCTGAAAAGTGTTCTTCTCTTTGGCATGCTGAGTAGATTAAATAAAATAAAAATAAAAACTGGGAGCAAATTTTTTTTTTACTGAAACAGGCTGCAAAGTGCCTAAAGACACAAGGCTTTAAAGATGAAGGGCACCCAGCATTCAGCATCACCAGCCAACTAATCACCAGCCTGATCATCTGGAATCATCTGCACCGGATTCTCCAGGCCTTAAGTTAAGCTTTGTTCTGCTAGAATGTTTCAAACGTCAAACAAACAAACAAAAATAATCTTTTAAAGCAAAATATGAAGAAATAAGGGTTAATAAGATTTTTGCACAGTACTGTACAGTAACATGTCTGTGCTGGACTTCATATACTTGTTCATCCTTGTTTGCCAAAAAATGTTTAGAAAATGTCTGTGTCAACAGTTTACAAAAGCCTTCAAACCTATAAAGATATGCATTTATGCACTCTTTTATCAACACACTTCACTGTCCACTCATTTAGACTGCACTCTTATTCCTTGCTCACACACACACACACACACACACACACTCATACAGGGATGCACATGCACACTCTGACACAGCTGATCCAGATTACAGTTCTCTAATGCAACAGCAAACAGCAGTGTGGTGCAGCAGGGCGAGGTGATGGATGTGGGTGATTAGCACACAAACGTATCTGCCAGAGTAAACTTCAGGCCTGGGCGTGCGAGCCGGAGACCGTCAGCCACTATCAGGCCCTTATTGCCCATGGCAAGACTAATTACGCTAATTAATGGGCCTGCTGCGATAAACTCAACAATCACCCACCTGTGCCTGTGGGAGAGGGAAAGAGATGCAAGCTGGCAATGCAGATTCGGTATCTGCTTTTAAACAAACAAGAATACGCATGATCTCAGTAAGACTGTCTACCGTATCAGCTCTTTGGTTAGCCAGTGAACACCACTGCAGAGAAGGCCAAGAAGGACAGGGTTCTCTGGAACAATGCCACAGAAGAACCACTTTTAGGCCATTAAAAATCCTTCAGTTGAGTGGGCTCAATTAAGACTTTATAAAGAACAACTGAATCTTTGGTTCCGTCAGGAAACCAAGTCACTTATTCCATGGCAGATGAAGCTTGAATCCAGTTTTCAGGATTTCATAATTGGTGTAGCTGACTGACCATCTAGTGTCACTCCTGCCAAACCCCAGGGCCAGAAACTACATTCAACATCTATTAGATGTCTACACTAGAAGACATGTATTGAACAGCAACACTCAAAATAAAGCTTTAGCTTTACAAGTGAATGCCTTAAATAAAAGTTAACAAACAAGTCTTAGGTTAAGGATCTAATTAGGCCTGCATCTGGAGGAAGAGGAGCCTATCTTCGTCCCCTGATCCCTAGAGCACTTAGCGATTCCTCCCTCACTGTGACTTTAAATGTTTGACTGACTCCTGACATTATTCACCAGATTTGCTCTTAATGTCACTGCCTTAGGCCTGCATGTCTGAGCAGCACAGGGACAAAGAGAGTCCTGCAAGTACGTGTGTGCGCGCATGTGTACCTCAACAGGCTTTTCTGCTGCTTTGGTCCCTTGAGCTCTGGTCATGTGCCTTTGCCACAGTGACCAAGCCCCCTGTCCCACATATCCTATCAAAGCACTGAGAGCTGTTATCTTGTTCTACATAATGACAAATAAGTGCCAAGCCAAACACTGGCACATTGAGACAAGCTAATGAGGGCAATATAAACTGGTGAATGCAGACAGGCGGAAGGAGGGGACAGATAAGAAACAAGCTATTAATGAAGCAAGGTCAGGGGTTACGAACAGTATCACAGGGCGGAAGTCACCTGACACAGCTGGGGCAACAGGCTTTGTGGGAGTCACTAGTGTTGTTAGTAAAAGGAGGAGCTACTGGATGAGTCTGGAAAACTCTCACTGTTTGTTTGCTGTCGTCAGGGGAGTGAAAAGAACACAGGAGTGCCCATGGAGACACACACACACATACATACTCGCTCATTCATAAAAAACATCAGTGGCTTTGTGCTTGTCAGTAGGACTGAGTGAGTGAATGTGTGTATCATTAATATGTAAAACAATAACCCCTGTTATCCTAGTCTCACTATTAGATCAGTGCATCTTATACTCTTTTTAAAGCAACAGACTGACCAAACATTAACCCCTTATCCCAGTTGCCCCTAACTCCAAATGAAGACGATCAGTGCAAGTGTCTGACATTTGCTTTCATTTGGTTCTGCAACGAAGCTACAAGGCAAATGTAGCTTGAGGTGCGGACTTGAATAACATGATCTAGATTCAAGTCAAAATTAAATGCATGACTCGAACTTGAGCCAAATGAATTGAAACATGGAGAGGTGCCTCACTGCAAATGGGACTCTCTACAGTTGGCTACTTTTTAAGTAAATTAATTCATTTCCTGGCAGGCATGCCAGAATTGCTACTATATTTGATGCAGACTCCCAAAGGCAGATTCATCAGTTTGGTCATGCTTCACTTATTTTTGGTTTATTTAGAATTTCATGTCAAATGAAAATGTTTCTCTAGCCTCCTGAGCTGCAAGTGAAAGTCAAATTATTTAATTCAGGCCTTAACAAAAGTCTTAATAATAACCTAATAGGCTAACTTACCATTTTTCTAATGATATTAAAACTAAATCTGAGCTTAATTTGAAGGATTTCCAGTAAATAAAGGGTTAGAAATTTCAAGCAGCACAGCCATTCTGGTTCTTTTCGATTTCATTAAAACTAATGATTGCTTTTAGTTTATGATAAAAGGTTTGCTATCACGAATCACTTAAAACAAAATCAAATTTGCTATAATCATTTATTATCTGAGACTTTAAAAATGGTTTGATTTGTGTTGCTTTTCAGCATAACCAGGTCAGTAGTTGGGGGGGGGGTGCTTGAGACACACTCCCAAATATCATTTGATGAAACGTCACCTTCAATTATAATCCAATTTATTTACATTTACGGCATTTAGCAGACGCTCTTATCCAGAGCAACTTCCATGTCCTAATTACAGGGACAGTCTCCCTGGAGCAACTCAGGGTTAAGGGTCTTGCTCAGGGACCCAGTGGTGGTAGTGCCAGAGGTGGGATTCGAACCTCTTGAGCCATAGGACAATAGGCAAGTATCCTACCACTGGACCACCGCCACTCCCAGTCCCCCGGTATTAGAAACAGCAGTACTTTTTCATCTCACGCAAACTTGCTCTAATGTCATGTCTCTATGTAACGTCTCTTAGCCAAAGTGTCTGCTATGATTTTAGTACGGATTAAGAAAAAGTTGAAGGTAAATTTTATTTTTTTTTTTTAAACATGTACTTCTAGCATGCTATCATTTAAACTAGCGTGATTACTGTTGCTATCTTGGTTAAGTTCAGGAATGGGATTACATTTGCTGAGGAATGCTTACTGATGTGTTTATGAATCAAAGTTGAAGACTTTTCCCAGATCTGACTGATGGATTTGGGACTCCACTTGAGACTTGCCTTTACTATCTTGGTACTTAGGACTGAAGTGTCAACACTTGAGACTTAGACACTTGCAACTCAGTGACCTGCTCCCACCTGAAGCTAAAAAGGAAAGGAAACTCAGCCACTCCTCACTTACACCACAACAGCAATGTTCAACTTCTAATCTGGTATGGTTTCAGGCACATTATGGCTTATTGGTTTCTGTAGAAATTCACAAGTATGAACAAAACTCAAACTGGCCTCAAACTGGCTGCCCCTACTTATTGTTTTTACTACTTCAACAGCAAAGCAAAGGGCACATGTATCTCCATTTGAGAACACAATATTGTTATGCCAAATGGCTTAACAAATTTTACTATTAGGCTCACATGAACAGATAAACATACATTTCCATTAAAGATTAGCAACATCAGCCTTGCCACTCCAGTTCAAAACTAATGAAAGATTTTGGCAATAGCATTATATAATATGTCAGAAGGCCTTGACTACCTATAACACAGCTAGGCTCAGGCAGCGTGCTCTTCATTAACCCTTCAGCCCCACACACACCACAAGCTAGAAACAGAATTCCTTTCAGGAGTGTCAGAGAGACAGATAGAAATGGACTGATGTCCACTTGACTCGACTTGGCACTAGGCAGCTTATAGACATCTTAATGTTACTCACTGTAGTGATTAATGTGACAGCAACTGTGTCACGCTGTGATTGATGGGTGTCCAGCTGCACTGACACAGATATTGTGTCACTTTTGTTTTGCGTGGACGTTAAAGACACATCTACCCAGCTTCATTAAACAACTGTGACATTATTGCTCTTGAGTGACAAGAAACATTTCAATGTGTTTGTGGCAAAACTAAATAGTCTCTTTCAGGTCCCACTCATACGCATACATACAGACCTATTCAGAGACACAAACACTCCATCTGATACTCAGCATAGCAGAGAGCAGTCCATCTAAATGGGTGACATCATCCCCTAGTTTCAGAATGGGACTGAAGAGAGAGAGCCCAGAGATAGATGGAGCTTGGGATGTCACACTAACAGTGACCAACATCATGGTGACATCATGGTGATCATCTGTCCTTCCACTATCAGAAAACACCATAACGAAACCATTACAGGGTCATAAAACAGGACAAAGCTCAGTCTGAGCACATAAAGAGAATATACAGCATACACAGCCTACATTCCTCTCTTCTCAGGCTGGTCTCTCTCTCTACTATAGATGTCACTGTCCAAGGGCATTTTTATCTTCACTCCTGCTCTGAAACACTTGCTAATTCCACATTTGGAGTTTGTGATGCTCCACAAATCTTACTCCCAGAGGTGCCGATCAAGACAGCAGAAGTGGAGACAGGAATGTCATGATTTCATGTCAGAACTCATACAGCAACTTAGAACCTTATAGAACCCTAAATATTAGTCCACATCCTCAGTTTTCATGCTAGTACAGATGGCATGATTTTATCCCAGTTTTTGTAAATGTGCTATAAAAAACAAAATCAGAGTCATTTTCATTTGAGGCTTGCAAATGAACACGTGATTGCCAAGTCTGAAGTCTTAAAAGGAATACCTAGGGCACCAACCTTTCCTAGATAGCTCTACACCTTCTACGCTTTTAAAATAAATCAATAAATAAAAAGCAACATGTTTTGGCCTTTATAATATTCAATATCTGGGTAAACGATTTATTTTGCCTCAGTCAGTTACAAGACTAAAGTTTGCTACTTAGGCTGGGAAACTTAGGCACTGATGGAAGATAAGAGCATCTGCTAAATGCTGTACATGTTAAAAGCAGATGGGGGAAAAAAATCCCCCAAAAAACAGTCCTGACTCTCCATGTTCTAAACCTCAAGGCAAAGGCTCTACCATATCTATGAAGGTGTTCTGTGAACGTAGGTGGAACATGACAAAGAAATGTCCACATGAAAGCCTAGGGCTCCTGGAAGAACATCGTCATCAAACTGCTTCTGCTGGCTTGCCTTCAACCCATAGCACATCTTAGTGCATTTCTCTTCCTCACACAAATACACACAGAAACCCAGCAGCGTGATGCAAAAGAAAACACGATTATCAGACAAGGTCATCTTGCAGACATTGCATGGGCTTACTTAATGCAGCAGCTGATTTAAACACAGTTTAGAAAAAAAAAAAAAAAAGATTCAACAGAATTACTTTTCTCATTTTATATACCTTTATATATGTTTATGGTAGTGTTTGATGGAGACAGAAGAATTTTGGCTCCATAAGCCCACTTTTTAGTAAAGTCTTGTTGTACGCCCCCCCCCCCCTATTGAAATCTTGCCACCTTCTCCTGATTTTAGAAAAAAATTGATGATCTATACAAAAACTCAAGAACCCTCTAACTCCATCCTGCTCTGGTTCCTGGTGTGCAGCTCTGACCAGCTAAGCCTGTGCCACATTGTTCTAATCCTTAGAAGTGGAAAGGCTGAGAACTGAGGGATTGTAGCTGAGCTGTTGGTTTAGCTCAGATTCTCCCTTGCCACTTTTCTGTGTTAGCTACACTCGTCCCTTTTCCTCCAGCTGGGAGTTACTCGGCAGCTCATCCTCAGAGAGCTGTGCATTTTAGGAGATGTACGCTAAAGTGTTATGTCCACTCCTACGATTCTCTTCATAAGTAAATGGTGAGGAGATAACAGCAGGCCTCCTCTGATCTTTCTGCCCTCACCTTATGACCTATTACCACCAGCCCAAGCTTCCCAGTCTAGACTAAGCACACATATACACATAAGCCTGGAGCCATTTGCTCAGTAAAAACGCATTTCTGGAACATATCGTTCCATATCTTTTTTCTGTCTTTCTCCGCCACTCTAAATGTGAGAAAAGACCTTCAAATTGGTAAAAAGAAAGGGCAGTATGCAGAGGTCAACGTCGATCATTTTTCCTCTCTCCTGTCCAATACCAGTAACACAGTTAGCACGAAAATAAATAGAAACTCCAACTTCAAGTCTTATTTTCTGAAAAATTCCCCACAGGCCAATTTTTCCATTCGATTTCACCATTGATTTTACATAGAAACGACTACAATAAAATTATACAATGACTCCGCTAACTACACTCCATTTAGATCAATCAGGTTATATCACCGGGGCAGGTCTCCCAATAACAAGGATTACTAAACTGAGAAGATAACGTACTCTACAATATTAGCATGCGTCACTATGCAAGCGTGGGAACCCAGAAGACTTTGAACTTATTGTTAGTCATTTCCTATTCATCATATGTGTTTTGCATAAGAGGCTAACAGTGAATCTAGAATTCAATCCTTTAAAAAAAAAATTTATTGTTTTACTGTAGAGTACTGGGTGTAGATTACTAAACCCAGCAAGCCACAATAAATCAATAATAAAAAAAAAATATCCCTGAAAATGTCAAACTTATGGAAGACGTGAAGAGGCCTGAAAACTTTTAATATGTATCTTGTTTTTGTACAATGAGTTTTGAGTTTTCAAAACATATTTGATATAATTGCATTGCTGTCTATGAATATGGGCATAACTGTGTTCCTTGGCTGATTGGCGCAGTCGGTCTGGCTCCAAGACCAAAGTTGACGAGAGAGGGCCAAATTCCACACATTCATGCTTTAGCGCTTATCCTCGTCAAAAACCGAAATCACACACACTCCTCTGTAGGGCCCGTTACAGCTCGTAACACATTCTTTAAACACAAACACACACAGTGTGTAAATGGAGAAAGAAAAGAACACACGCCTCCTGTTCAGAGGTGTCAGTGTTAGTGTGGATGAGAGCGGCCTTTGACCTGGAGATGGGACACTACACTGAGATCTGACCCAAAAGGTGTTCAGCACCTAAACTGAAACTCAAAATGTAATCCATCTGTTCATGTATTGGTAGTAAACAGCTTTGCTTTGCTGCTGCTGATATATTCAAATATATTTAAAACGCTTTCGTATTTTGGTTTCCGTACTATAGTCTATACTATTTTTTTTCGTCAGATCTTTACATAACCTTCCTCTTAATCTTTAAAAGGTATGAAAATTCCCTTTTCATATGGCTTAGATCACCTGCCTCGAGAAAAGATTTTGAAATATAGAACATTTAAAACTTTTCTTTTAACTTTTTTTTTATATATACTATAAACTTTCGCTCAATTTTATGTCAGCTCACACCAGACCCAATTATCATCTTAGACATATTTAAACATTCTTTCCATCCTTGCTGATGTCCAGCTTATTAGACAAATTCTGAGTATTTTAGATTTAAACTAGATCATAAATTTATTTGCTACCAATTAAAAATATATTTTTTTAATATCAGCATTGGTAGATGCATACTGTGCAAATTAGCACATATTGTTCCTGGAAATAAGCTGGATCATGAAAACAAAATATGCAGGAGGTATCCATGATCAGAGTATGCTACTATCAGTGGGTGTAGACACCACTTAAAATGTACGTTACTACAATTACTACACACCCATAATCCACAATGACACAAACAAGTAAAAAGGCAATAACTGTCAGATCCCGCAGAGCAGTAGATCTGATCGTCTTTTCTAGCTGATCTAAAGTGAGCATGTGTCGACCATGGCTGATACGGTGGTGATTGCTAGTGTTAAAGTGATTGAGGGAATGTGTGTGTGTGTGTGTGTGTGTGTGTGTGCGCTCATCTTTCCGTGGCCCTGTGTAATAACCCCACAGATGGTCAGGGGTGTTTCAGGGCTGTCCATGTGATGGAGAACAATTGCTGAGTGCTTGATTGCTCAAGAAGCACAAGGCGTATCTGACAGGGGGAGGGAATGTGTGTGAGGGGTATGTGAGGTAGGTGTGCTGTGGGGGGTGGGGGGGGGGGGTGGTGGTGAAGGCTGTTTAAGTTTAACTAAGATGTGTCTTTTCTCTCACCTCTGACAATAATGTGGCTTGTAGCAGACACAACTCACATCAAATCAAAATTTTATATACTCCTTAATGGCTTTGGATTTTTGATTCATCACAGGCAGCACTACAAAAGCATGCTTTGCCTCCTCTCACCGAGCTGCAGCCATTTCTCATAGCAGGCCGCACGATTCAGGATTATATACTGGAGACAGATGAGAGCAAAAGTCATGCAGTGTAAAAGCCCAATAAATCCACCTGTCACTTATGCAAAACCATGTAAATGGAGATAGCTGATTAAGATGCAGTCATTTAAAAACAGACACATGCGAGCAGACATTCACACACACACACACACACACACACACACACACACACGCACGTGCATACCGTGGCCCCTCCTCCCTCCAACCAGTGGAGCAGTTTATCAAGTAATTATTGTTTGATTACAGCGTTTCATTATCTACACTGATTGAGTCACCGCTGACGCCAAAGGTCAAGCACCATTAGCACGGGCCATGCTTTTGCCCCCCGCTGGCGTTCTGAAAGGCCTAATTGTACATTCATTTGTTTGAAGAAGAGGACACGGAGAGAACGACCGCTATAGAATATTAATGCTGTTCTGCCTCGGCCCAACACAATGAGCAAAAGAAGTGGAACCCAGGAGGGTGTGGGTTCTTTTCATGCTTGTTCCCACAAATTGCAGATATTATCAAAACAGAGATAATAAAAAACAAATCCTAATTACACATTCAAAATGTCTTTCATTATTCAGCCACATAAGACATGAAGAACACTGCAAGAAGGTCTTCACTGAGATTTCACACCTTAAGAGCCCAAATCTAACTTTTGTAAAATAGAAGAATTTAATACACATATGACTGCATAAACACTGTTAAAATTTCATAACATCTTGGTTCACAAAGTCCAAATAAAAAAAAAAGAAAAAGAAAAACTGAGCTGAAAGGAAGGAAAAAAAAAAAAAAAAAAAAAAAAAAAAACAACTAAAAAAAAACCTTGTACTTGTTGTTTACATGAAAGAGTGTTTCCAGAAACACTCTTCCATGTATTCACCTATTTAGCCCCACCCACACAATGATGTAATAAGAAGTGTTGCTGCCTTGATCAATTCTTAAATGGATCAGACAAACTGGCCAGGTGATGATAATAAAGTTCACTTATACTGCTCTCTGTCGGATGAATGTCCTGTCTGCTGTCCTGTCTGTTGTCGCCTCCCCATAAACTTTCTGTACTGTTTGGCTTGTCTGCACTTGTCTTGTGTTTTTACGTTATGATTGATGTCGCCTTGTGTGTAGCACCCTGGTACTGGAGGAACGTTATTTCGTTTCACTATGTACTGTGTATATGAATGAAATGACAATAAAAACCTACTTGACTTGATACACACATACACATCATGAGAAGGGCGTTTATTACTAAAGGAAGATAGTTTTGAAAATGATACAAATAATCTGACTGAATTTTTGGATAAATCAAACAAAAAAAGTGGATTCAAACGATAGATTCTGGGCTATTAAGTGTTTATTGTTTAATTTGTGAGGTCCTTGAAAGAGAACTTGAAATCCATCAAACCACACACACACACACACACAATCATTCTACTCTCTCACCTATTTGGTGATATTAACTCAAAATAAATAAATAAATAAATAAAAAAATAAAAATAAATGTCAATTTTCGTTTCAACCTTGTAACCATAAACTATAACATTTAGATGTAATCCACACATCCAGTATGTAAGTGTGACAAACGGTGACCTGGCCTCCATTCGACAGAGAGCCCAGTTCAAGCCTCAAATTATAAAAGGGTATATCAATGTTTTATAAAAGGTATTATAAAAGGTATATCAATGTTTAAGAGCTCAATGAACATGAACAAATACACACTGATTAAACACCAACCAAATGCAGAGAGCCTGGTGACAATCTAACAGACCAGAGATAAGTGAGGCAAAGAAAAAGTATTAGTATTTGGAGTCCATACCTGGGAGGAAAGGAGATCTCCAATTCATGTAGACGATCTTTAAAGACAGACAGCTCCTTGTCAAACTCTAATAGCTGTTAGGACACAAACACACACAAAAAAACAAATCACAAACATTTCATTGTATGATATAAGGTGTTACACCCCTGCAGGTTACAGTACACCTCTACTCTGTTGACTGTATCTACTTGGTCACTGTTAGAAATGTCCTGCAAAGAATAACTAAGATATTAATGTCTATTATCAGGGCATAACTTGGCCCAGAGGGTAAACTTTCTACAATGTCAAGCAGAACGAAGCTCTGATACTGTGATATGACCTGCGGATTTCACAGGCCAGTTTGTGTCAAATAATTTCTTGAAACTTGATAACTTCATAATACCGTTAATGTAAACGAGAACACTCTTGAAATTCAGGAGGTTTTGTCCAGTGTGATAAAGCATATTGATATAACCTCTAGAATTACACTCACATCACTTCTAACTACATTTCACAGCCTTCCACATCTACAATGGTCCTCCTATTTTAATAGGTCACAAAAGCTGTACACATATGCATCATTTAATCTACCAAACAGTGTTTGATATCAGTAATCAGCTCCATTAACTGAGTTAAACAGCTCATGATGTTCGGTAGGAAGGCTTGCATTTCAGCAGTCTAGGAAGCATATTTTTAAATCTGATTGAAGGGCAACAAATAATTTGCAATAAATAAATAAGTTTTTAATCATGCAACGTGCTTTTCTGTTTGTTTAACCAAGAATTAATAGGATTTTTATCCTTCACCAGCTCAACCCTAAAACACAAGGCAGCTTAATATATTTAGATTTAATATGTGAAAGTTTTTTTTTGCCTTTTTAATGGCATTAGTATTTTTTTTTTTTAATTGTGAAAATAATTAAAAGACTGGCAAACATGACAAACTGTTGACATATATGAAAAAAGTCATAGATTTAATAACACAAGATATACCTGCAGTTTAAGTCTATTTTCATGATATCAGGGAGTACATGTCCCATGAAAAGTAAACACCACATTTTTGACAAGCATGGGTGAAAACCATTCTCCCACTCCTGATTCTACATTTGCTATAACTCAGTGTTTGGATCCTGTTCATCTCTGTCTGAGGTTCTATTTGCTTGTATTTGGAAAATTAGTCTTCAGGTCTTTTCTTCACTAATAAAAATGTCAATGAATCAAGCGGACTGCATGATGTGTGATGGCCACGTGTATGGGGTGTGTGCTTGTATCTCTTTTAATAGTGTGCTTTATGAACACACGACAGTAATTGTGTTTATAATACCGGATTTTGGTGTGTGTATGTGCACGTGGTATTCATCAATCATGCTCCCTTCCCAGCTGCACACACACAGAGGGAGTTGAGCTGTCGGAGATGCAAGGATGACTGAGACAGACTAAAGCCATTAATCAAAGCTGAGCAGAATAATTAGCCTGAGTGTGTACACATTAATTATGAGAGAGAGCAACAGGTACAAGTGACACCTGCATCATTGCCTTGCGTGTGTGTGTGTGAGAGTGCGCGTGCATGTACACATGTGCGACAGCTACTTGAAAAAACAAATACGCTGTTGAACTTGTTTGCATAATGGTTTTGCTGTTCTGGTGTGCAGCACTATTGTGTGTCTGTGTGAGAGTTGTGTATGTGTGTTTCTATCTGTGCAGGCAGTCTGTGGGGTTCAGGAGGGCAAATAAGATGCATTTGTCACATTATCAGAAGGGAGACAGAAACACACAGTGTGTAAATCGCATGCTTGAATGAATGCATGAAACTAGCTCATGTAACTGGGTAAGGCCTGTTCAAGGCTACAGTGGATCAGAAAAAGACATTTCCATCGGAGTCTAAGCTCCGTCTTGTGGGTCGTGGTAAGTAGGACCCAATCATAACCCATCAGAATATTTAGAGGGATGTTGCAGCCTCTGATTATATCATACATTTTTACTGTTAAATTTTCATGAAATTTTCACTCGAGTGAGAATTATCAATGGACTGTAAATATTTATATGCATGTACGTATATATCATGTAAAGGAATAAACCTTCTATACACTGTCCTTTAAACCCAGCCACTAGGGATGCACAAGCCAGTGTGTTTCTTCGTGCCGGTCCCAAGCCCGGATAAATGGGGAGGATTACGTCAGGAAGGACATCTGGTGTAAAACTTTTGCCAAATCAATATGATACAGAACAACACCGGACTGGTCGAGGCCCGGGTTAACAACGACCGCCACCAGTGCTGCTAGCCTACAGGGTGCTGGTGGAAATTGGACTACTGTTGGCCAAAGGAGAAGAAGAAGAAGAGGAGGAAGGCATGAGCAGAAGGAGGAGGAGAGAAGGAAGTGGAGGAGAGTGGAAGTGAGGATAGGAACTTTGAATGTTGGCAGCATGACTGGTAAAGGTAGAGAAATAGCTGATATGATGGAGATAAGAAAGGTTGACATTTTGTATGTGCAAGAGACTAGATGGAAGAGTAGTAAGGGCAGGTGTATTGGAGGAGGGTTTAAACTGTTCTACCATGGTGTGGATAGAAGGAGGAATGGAGTAGGTGTTATCCTGAAGGAAGAGTATGTGGAGAGTGTTTTGGAAGTGAAGAGGGTGTCAGGGAGGGTGAGGAGTTTGAAGCTGGAAGTTGAAGGTGTGATAAGGAATGTTAGTGCTTATGCTCCACAAGTTGGTTGTGAGATGGTAGAGAAGGAAAAATTCTGGAGTGAGTTAGATGAAGTGATAGAGAGTGTACCCAGGGGAGAGAGAGTGATGATTGGTGCAGATTTTAATGGTCATGTTGGTGAAGGGAACAGAGGTGATGAGGAGGTGATGGGTAGGCATGGTGTCAAGGAGAGGAATGCTGAAGGTCAGATGGTTGTAGATTTAGCAAAAAGGATGGAAATGGCTGTAGTTAATACTTATTTTAAGAAGAGGGAGAAGCACAGGGTGATGCATAAGAGTGGATGCACACAGGTGAATTATATTATTTGCAGGAGGTTCAGTCTGAAGGAGATAGGAGGCTGCAAATTAGTGACAGAGGAGAGTGTAGCTAAAAGAGCATAGGATGGTGGTCTGTAGGATGACCTTGGAGGTCAAGAAGAGGAGGAAAGTGAGGTGGTAAGGCTGAAAGCTATAAAGGTACTTGTGTGACATCTGGAAGGAAGGAGGAGGATAAAGAAACCTGGTGGTGGAACCCAAAAGTCCAGGAGTGTATACAGAAGAAGCGAAGCAAAAGAAGAAGTGGGACAGTCAGAGAGGTGATGAAAGTAGTCAGGTGTACAAGATCACAAGTGCAGGGCAAAGAAAGCAGTGGCGAAGGCTAAAGATGAGGTGTTTGCTGAATTGTATGAGAGGTTGTGAAGCAAGAAGGGAGAAAAGGACCTTTACCAACTGGTTAGACAGAGAGAAAGAGCTGGAAAAGATGTGCAGCAGGTCAGGGCGATTAAAGATAGAAATGGAAACTTACAACTGAACAGAGCATGTTGAGCAGATGGAAGGATTACTTTGAGCAGCTGATGAATGAAGAAAATGAGAGAGTGAGAAGATAGGATGATGTGAGGATAGTGAACCAGGAAGTGCAGCAAATAAGCAAGATGGAAGTAAAGGCAGCTACTGCTAGAAGAGCCTGAAGAATGGAAAGGCTGTTTGTCTGGATGACATACCAGTGGAAGCATGGAGATGTTTAGCAGAGATGGCAAAGATGGAGTTTCTAACCAGATTGTTAAACAGAATCTTGGAAAGCGAGAGGATGCCTGAGGAGAGGAGACGAAGTGTACTGGTACCGATTTTCAAGAATAAGGGTGATGCACAGAACTGTAGTAACTATAGTGAGATAAAGTTGATCAGCCACAGCATGACGTTATGGGAAAGAATAGTGGAAGCTAGGTTAAGAAAAAAGATGATTAGTTAACAGCTGTATGGTTTCTTGCTGAGAAAGAGCACCACAGATGCAATGTTTGCTTTGAGGGTATTGATGGAGAAATACAGAGAAGGTCAGAAGGAGTTGCATTGTGCCTTTGTGGACTCAGAGAAATCATATTACAGGGCGCCTAGAGAGGAGTTGTGGTTTTGTATGAGGAATTCTGGTGTTGCAGAGAAGTATGTGAGAGTAGTTCAGGATATGTATGAAGGCAGTGTGACATTGGTGAGATCTGCAGTAGGAGATGCTTTTAAGGTAGAGGTTGGATTACATCAACAATCAGAGCTGAGCCCATTCTTGTTTGCAATGTTAATGGACAGGTTGATGGATGAGCTTAGGCAGGAGTCCCACTGGCCAGAGTGCAGGCAGGTTGGAATGGGTGGAGAAGAGTAGCTGGAGTGATTTGCGACAGACAGGTACCAGCAAGAGTAAAAGGGAAGGTTTACAGTACAGTAGTGAGACCAGCAACGTTGTATGGGTTGGAGACTGTGGCATTGACAAAAATACAGGAGGCGGACCTGGAGGTGTCGGAGTTGAATGATGCAGAGATTTTCGTTGGGTGTGACGAGGATGGACAGGATTAGAAATGAGTATATTAAAGGGACAGCTCAGATTACGTTTTGGGGACAGTGAGAGAGCAAGGTTGTGTTGGTTTGGACATGTCCAGAGGAGAGATGAGGTTTATATTTGGGGGAGGATGTTGAAGATGGAGCTGCCAGGAAAGAGGAAAAGAGGAGGAACACAGAGGAGGTTTATGGACATGGTGAGAGAGGACATGCAGGTGGTCGGACTGTAGGAGGAAGATGCAGAAGACAAGAAGAAATGGAAATGGCTGATCTGCTGTGGCGAACCCTAAACGAGAACCGCTGAAAGGAGAAGATGACACTGTCCTTTATGTATAGCTGCTGTATGTAAAGTTTGCGTTGCTCCAATGTCCTTCCAGCCTGAACAGAAAATTTGCACTGCCAGCTAAAGTCTCAAACCACTCCGTGAAGACAAAACTTTAGCAGAAGACCAGCAGAATATTATCTAATGGTATATTAACATATTTCAATCAACTCAAAAGTACCCCTTAGTACATCTACTGCTTTTGGGAACTTCAATAAAATGTTTCCAAATTACAATTAGACTGATATGACTACTACTACCACCACCACCAAAAATCACCAACGACACTTTTTTGTTCTAGTCACAGGGTTAATAAGTTCATAACTTGTTTGTAATAGTTAATCAGCAGTTGTTGATCGCAGCTGGTTACTAATGTGAAGTTCAAATGTGGAAACAAAGCACTATAAGTCGCTCTGGAGCATCTGCTAAATGCTGTAAATGTAAAATGTACTCCTACTAGGTACTTCTACACAAATCCGATCACTTTTTTCTGAAGAGGACAGTGGAACAACACAGCAACTGCTGTATCTGCTTGATCTGACCTTATCACAGAAACGATATAATATAGTATAATATAGAAGCACCCTACCCATTAAAGTTCAGTTAAATGTGGGAATCCTAAGATCTTGCTCTTGTTTCCATGAGAAAAAAAAAAACAAGGTTGATTTTTTTCATGACTGGAAGATGGTCCAGTCATGAAGATGTTCTCAGAGTTAACTGTCAAATTTGTTCAGAGCAAACTCTGATACGTAGCTTTGATGACTGACGTAAGACATAGAACAAAACTAATTTGTTCATTCATCTTTATTTGCAAGGTCACACGCTTTCAACACCAATTAGGCTATTCAAACTTCAGAAAGAACAAAGTGTAAATTAGGCACAGCATTTTTTTTTTTCAATCAAGCAGGTAAGTAATGATGTTAAATTTGTTTCGTGGTATGTGTGTGTGTGGTGTGTGAGATAGAGAGAAAATGTTAAGTAATTCATTCAGCAGCGATGGGAGAGACAGGGAGGACCCAAGGGTTGAAATTTCACACTACATTTCATCGCAGCTCAATTAAGCAGAATGATTTGCTGGTCTGGTAGGTCAGCAGTAAAAACTGAGCTTCATACAAGTTCAAGGGCCTGCTGCGTTATAGAGCTCTGGCAGTTTGTCAGCTTGCAATGACCTTGAGGTTCTAAAGCTCTGTGGAGGAGATCATGGGCTCAACGCAGAAGACAAGGCCCCAGGTGAGAGAGTACCACAAAGGAAGGGAAAAAAAGTCTGTGCATTACCTCAAATTTTTTTCCTTTTGCCTCAACAGGCTCCCCACGTAAATCACAGGGGCTTTGATTACTCTGGAGCTGTGCCTTTCTGGAAAACTGCAAAGTACGTCCCCTGGCTCTCTGTTGGATGATGTGATGTCCCCTGCCGTAATTGTGCTTTGATTTATACTTTGTCAAATGCACCTCTGACAACACCTGCTGCCATTAAACAGCATCAATAAGAGCAGGGTGAGAGGTCATTTAATTTGATTTTTATGCTGTGCACTTTGCCTTCATTGCAGGCCCAATATTTCCCCCACTTTTATGATGTATTCATGATTTTGTGTCAAAACGATATACTGTCAGCTCAAACAGGAAGGAGCAGAAAGAGGCTGGACATTCATCACTCCCCAAACATCTCACACACATATTGCACTGTCTATTTGCCTCCACATGCATCATTGTTAATGTGATTTTAAATGGAAACTCATTTGAAAAGTATATTTATATATAAAACAGGGGCTTAATACACTAAAATGATGGCTTAGTCTTTAAATCTATATCATATCAAGCATTTAAATATTGATAATTTAAGGTTTGCATTTACAACCAACCCAGACAGGCGGTTCTAAGTGACTGAATTTACATCTTACAACCATATGTATAGAGAACTTTAAACATACTGGTGCATTCAGGTGACTAAATTCATTCTCAAATTCCATTTCTCAAGCTTCCCATAAAGTTCCATTAGTCCAAACAGGGATTTACATTACAAGTTATTAACGGTTAATAATTAAATACTGGTCAAAGTAAGGGGCTTCGGTAAACAAAAAACGCAAAAAAGGCATTTCCAGTGACATGCTACAGGACACAGCAGCAAACCAACTGAATAGTTTTACTACGTCTGTTACAAGACCTTAAACAACTGATTAGAATTATTCAAATTTTTAATTTGTATTTGTTGTATTTTCTCAAAGTTGACCCTAAAAAGCAGTGCATGGTTTTACACCTTTAGAAATAAATAAGCTTCATGAGAATGTATTGTTTTACCTTCAATAATTCAAATCTTATATATTCCCAGTTTTAGTTTTGTCTTTTACACACAGTATTCACATGAACCAGAACATGAAAATGACAAGAAAAAGGAGAAAATGTAGTGATTTTCCCTTACACGTAGGGGTGTTCAGACGGTTGCAAACAACCTGACCATATACACTGATCACCCTCAACATTAAAATCACTGACAGGTGAAGTAAATCACATTTGATTATCACATTACAGTGACAACTGTCAATTCTCAGTTGTCAGTTCATTTGTTCTAAGAAAAACTGGTAAGCGGAAGAGTCTGAGCATATCTGACAAAGACCAAAATGTGAGGACTATATGACTGGATCCGAAAATGTCCAAAAAGGCGGGACTTTAAGGTGATACATTTACTAAAAGTGGTCCAAGGGAGGAAAACTGCCATACCAGCAACAGAGTCATGGGTTCTAGAGGCTCAATCATGTGCATGGGGAGTGAAAGCAAGCCTGTTGCATCCAGTTCTACAGAAACTGTAGCTAACCCTGCAAAAAAGTTAATGAAAGTTACAATTTAAAAAGCGTGAGAAAATACAGCATTGCGTTTGTCCATGCAGACTTCTCTCTGGCCTAGACCACAGAGCAATATGGTGGCCTGATGAAAAAAGAAAACATCATGCAGACAGACAGATACATGCGTGTTTGCTTGGGGAAGAAACGGCACCAGCATGCACTATGCGCAAGGCAGCACAGGCTGTGTGATGCTCTGGACAATGTTCTACTGGAAAACCTTTGGTCCTGACATTACCTTATTTAACATTGTTGCAGACCAAGTACACTACTTATGGCAACAATATTTCCTAATGGAAGTGGCCTCTCTATTCAGGATCATTGCAACTGTTCAGGACTAGTTTGAGAGACATGACAAAGGATTCAAGGTGATGGCCTCCAAATTCCCCAGATCTCAACCCAGTGTCTGTGTGATGTGCTGGAAATTGCTTGATACATGGAGCTCCTTATCTCAGTTTACAGAATGTAAAGGGCTGGCTGCAAATGTCTTGATACCAGACATCTCGTAGTTGCTTTGCAGCATATTTGGGATCTGGCAACTGATTTTCGGGTTAAGTCTGACTGGTATAATGGTTCCAAGTTCTCTACCTAATTATAGATTACTATCATTTATACAGCTAGTTACAATGGAGGTTCTAGAGGGTTCTAGAGAGTTGCCATTCACTCGGTTGTTTCTGCTTTGGTTAGAATATTACATTTTGATTAATCCAAAGTTCTTTCATAAGCATCCTTCAGCATTTAGTTAATGCTGAACCTTTTAAAAACTTTATTTGAATGAAAGGGGTTAAAATACTGTAGGAAAGAAAATGATTTTGTTTCGCTCAAAAGCTTTCCAAGTGTCTTCCACATGTTTTCGCAGACAACCATGAAGTGTTTAGCCTTGCCTGCCTGGAGCTTGTGTCGGGGTCACATTAGATTAGTGCTGAAGCTGGTCTGCTGCTTGACAGGTAAAATATGGATCGACCCACGCAGGAAGAGCTGTGTTATTTATTTATTTGGATTCTTAAAAACTCTTGCGGTTTGAGCAATGCAGCGCTCGAGGACGCGAGGTGCATGAGGAGTGTGACAGAAAAGTTCATCACTCACTCCACCACTCCCTCCTTCCTCCGCTTTGCTCTCGTCCTCCCGTCCTAACGGCTGGCCAGCTACAGCAGATAAAGTTACAATAAAGAGATACTGAAACAAAATCAATGGCAAAAGGACAGGGAGGGGGAAGAAGAGAGATTGGGAGGGGGGGTTGAAGGGAAGGGGCAGAGTCAGTGCAGTCCTCGTCTCCTGAGCGCCTCAGCCAGCCCAAACACACACCCACACACACACAGAGGGAGACACACACACACACACACCCTCCACCCCCTCTGCTGCGAGCCCTGCGCCCCCTCGACGCAGCAGTCCCCGGAAAATTTAATCTTCCCAAATCCTCATCAGAGCTCTCCATCCTCCGTGCCTGACAGCCACCCGGATAATTAATTATACAATTTCGATGGGAATATCGACTAAACAAAGCTATTAATCATAGCAAAAGTCAATAGGCATGGACACATTCAATCATGTCCCCACCAATGATTACTCCTCTCAAAATACAATAATTATTTTCAAGAGCTGCCTCGAATTAAATTTCTGTCAAGCTGGTACAAGTCTAGTAGTTGATGAAGGATGCAATGGATTTTTATTTATTTATTATTATATATATATATATATATAATATATATATATATATATATATATATATATATATATATATATATATATATATATAAATAAATAAAAAAGGCGGGAGAAGACATTTGTCGTTTTGGAAAGGTAGTTTGTTTTATAAGGCTCATAAGACAGTGTGTTTAACTAGACCATGACCGTCATATTATCTCTCCTGAGCCAATAGGTCATTTATCTAACTGCTCTTCAGTCATGTGAATGAACACACACATGCTCATGTGACTAATGATTTATAAAAAGCCAAGGCTAGGACACAAACCAACACACACACACACACACACACACACACATGGGTGCAGGTGAGGACAAATTCTAGCACTAAAGTGAGATCACACCCTTAGTGTATTTTAGACATTACACTGTTCATGGCAGGAGGAACAACATTTGCATACTTATAAATGAATATCCAAGACTGACAGTGAGCACTTATCTGTACTCATAGTATCTTTACCTACAAACATTTTATCACAATGGAACACACTAGTACCCCTTTTTCACTGCAATGGTTCCATTTCTGGTGTCAGCCACCAACACTTTTCCACTGAAAAAAACTGGTGTCTGTGTTGCAATCTCTGCTCCACAATGGGACCTAAACTTTGCAAGTCTGGAAGACCAGAGGCCAGTCAACTTTAGTGTAAAGGAATCATGAATGTAGTTGTGTGGCCAGTGGAAAAAAATTCATGCTGATTTAGCAATTGGGTCATCTGCAGAAATCTGACAGCACACAAGAGAATATTAGAGATAAGAAAAAAGAAAAAAGAAAAAAAAAAGAAAAGGATGTTTCAAAATGAGAGAACTTAAAATTACAGGATATGACCATCAATAGAGTAGTAGGCATGTGACGTAGTAACAAATATCATCACTCGGGCACTGTCAGGCACTCAAGTCTTTTCTTAAAGGTTCCCAACTTCAGCATCAGATGTGCACCAGCATCATTAGTGTAGGGCAAAAGTGGTATACAGAATCTCACAAAAGTGAGTACACCCCTCATATTTGTGTTAATATTTTATATACTCACGACAACACTGAAGATGTGCATGATACAATGGAAAGTAGTCAGTGTACAATTTCTAGAACATACAGCCCTTCATGTCTAAAACACTAACAACAAAAGTGAGTACACCCCTAAGTGAATAATGTCCACATTGTGCCCAATTAGCCAATTTTCCCTCCCAGGTGTGATGTGTCTCGTTAATGTTACATGGTCTCAGGTAGAATTTAGTGTCATTGCTCTTGCACTCTCTCATGCTGGTCACTGGAAGTTCAACATTGCACCTCATGGCTAAGAGGATCTCTGAGAATCTGCAAAAAAGGTTTTTGTTATGTAGTTGCTCTACATAAAGATGGCCTCAGCTATAAGAAGATTGACCAACAGCCTGAAACTGAGCTGCAGCACGGTGCCCAAGACCATGCAGTGGGAACATTTAAAAGGGGCAAGTTCACTCAGAACATTCTCGCCACCAGTGCACGTACTCAGCGTCATAGCTAGAGGTTGTCTTTTGAAAATGGATGTATGAGGCCTGCCAGCATTATGTAGCAGCAACCAGGTGAGGAGTACAAAATAGTGCTGCGAGAAAAACACCTACAGTCAAAGCATATTGATAGGAGTGTCATGGTTTGACTTCATGAGTCTGCACTGGCTCTAGGGAGCTGGTTCATTGAGGAACAACAGATGCTAACATGTACTGTGACATACTGAAACAGAAGCAGTCCTCCCTTCAAACTGGGCCACAGAGCTATTCCAACATGATACGACCCCAAACACACCTCAGGTGTACTGCTTTGCTAAAGAGGCTGAGAGTAAAGGTGCTGGACCCCAGCTGGCTTGTCTCCAGACCTACAGCCCTGCTGTGAGCATCTGTGGGGCATCCTCAAATGGAAGGTGAAGGAGTGCTAGGCCTCTAACATCCACCAGCAAGATTCCAGTGGCAACCTGTCAAGCTCTGTGAACTCATACTTGGAGAGTTAAGGCAGTGCTGGAAAACAATGGTGGCCACACAAAGTATTGACACTTTGGGCACAATGCTGAGATTTTTCACTTAAGGGTGTACTCTGCACTTTTGCCAATGATGGTTGTTGTTAATGGCTGTGTTTGAGAGAAACATGGTTACACTGTTCTTCAAGCGTACTGACTGCTACATTTGTATCAAAGTGTCCCATATCTTCAGTGTTGTCCCATCCACAGATATAATAAAATATTTACAAAAATGTGAGGGGCGTACTCACATACTGTATGTGCCTAATTGTCCTCATTTATTTGAAGAAAAAAAAAAAAAAAAGAAAGAAGAGGTTCCTTGGTTCAATGGTATTTTCCACAATGTTTTGTTTTTTTTTATTTGTTATTCCATTTAGGACAACATAATGCATTCAACATAGTGCATTAAGAGTGCTGCATTCTTTCCTCTTTGTGAAACCAAAAAAAAAAAAAAAAAAAGAGCACAGCTTACCTTCATTCCATTGTTTTCCTGGAAAACATCCTGGTTGATATAGTTAAAAAGCTTCTTTTCAAGCTGTAGTACAACCTACAGGAATGCAAGACCAAGAATGAGTAAACAGCATGTGACAAAACAAAAGCACCTCTATAATGAGAGTTCCTGTGCTTGCTCAACACATGCTAAAGAGTGAATACGAGATATTTTTATATTGTCAAGATAACGCTAAACAGGCCATTCCCCACACAATGGTGCTCTAGTTTTGAGAGGAGAATGTCTGTTCTCTCAGTGGTTTATATAAAGGGCTGAGCGTGATACAAGGTGTCAGGCCATTAGGCAGACAAAAAATTGTTAATGTGATGTTGCACCTTGGTGCAATTGTCCGACTCTCTGAATATGAGTTTGTCCACCTCATTGGTGTCTGCAGTTCGAACTGTCTGCATGGTGGCTGTGGAGCACAGGCTCTGGAGAGAGTGAGAAAAGAGGAAGGAGGAAGGAGAGAGAAAGAAGTAATAATGTAGTAAAAATAATAACTTGGCTAAGTCAGCATCAAGATCACGCATATTCTGAACTTCGGCGACCTGTAAGACATTTGGAAAGCCTGAATGCTCAGGGTGCAGGCACCATGTTATCAGACAAATTTTGGGCCCATCTGATGGAACGTGTTTTTCATTAAGTGCAATGTGGAAAGACTTCATTAAACAACTGCAGAGGAACAGGATTCAAAAAGTTGTATTTATTTGTATCGAATGTCACTGCATTAAAAATCATTAATCATGCATTAAGGTTTGAAACTCATTTCTAAGACAAATAGACATTGTGTAAAAGCCTATGACTCGATTCATCACCATTTCCTTTTTCCTAGCAAAAATAATACTTTTCTCCTCTCCCCAAATCAATGGTGTGCTAAGCTGTCACCATGCCATACTGGGTTTACCGAAAAATAAAATATTTTAAGCAACATTTATGGTCACCTGTTGTTTCATGGTTTTAATGTCATTTTTATTATATTCAAATGTGGGAAATAAAATATAAATTAATTAAATCACTGCCTTGGATTAAACATGGAATAAAGTTACTGGAAGTACATAAATGAATTAATTGTAGTGAATGAATTCTGCATTTATGTAAACAATTACTCTCTAAGTTTCCATTCCTGGTTCTATAGAAAGTGATATCAGCAAATAAACACATTTTTCTAAACTAAAAAAAGGAAACACCAGGACCATGAACAAAAATGCTGCTCCTGACATTTCTCCCAGACTAAACACTTACAGTCATGTTTCTCTGATGTAACCACTACTGCAGCCGGTTAGTGTTACCTCAACCTTCCTGTAGCATACAGTCTCTTACACACACACACACACACACCAAATTATACAGGTATTTATTGATTCTGAAAGCGAAGAAGCAGCCCCCTCTTTATGTCATGGTATTGTACTGACCCCTGAAGACTGCATGCATGGCTAAATTCCCTTTTGTTGGGTCTTTTTAACAATTAGTTAAACATTCGACCATCTGTGTTTGAAGACAGTTGAATGAGGTAAAGCCAGTCCCACTGGTTCCCATCCCACAGGCCTGATTGAAATTCAAAGCACAGATTAGTTAATCAGGTCAAGCCAATATAGCGGGCAGAGAGGGGGGAAAAGGACCCTTTAGAATCAAATGTCAAATCAGGCCAGAAAGCCCACAGAGTTGCGCTGCAGATTAAAACAAACAGCGGTGGAAAAGAGAGGAGCAAACCTTCCCTCACTCCTTCTTCCCCTCCCTCCTCTCTTCATTTAGCTGTTTTCTAAAGCCCTAACAAATCGCCCCATCTTTCGCTCATTTGGGTCCTAGCGGCAGCTCTAGGCGCTCCCCTGGCAGCCTCATACTAATGCGCTTTTCTGGGCTTACGCTGCTTTGTGTAATGAATAAGGCCAAGAAGGAGCTCCTAAAAAGGCTGAAGACAGAGATACTCTCCCCATCAGAAAGTCACTGTAGCTACGCAGGCAGAGACAATACAGAGAAATTCATTTTTCATTTTCTAACATAAACCCAGCAGAAAACTCTACTCCACTCAGCTGAAAAGCTGAGCACTGTTAATCAAAGCAAAGAGCTGATCGATCAGGAAGCTAGATTCAGACTGAAGTATGCTGTTCAGTATACTTAGATGGGCGGGGGGGGGGGGGGGACAGGACATCAAAATGTTCTTTTATTCAAATGGCGCTCATGTTGGGGACCAAAAGGTTTGGCTTTTCGCTCTCTTCAACAGAAATCCTGCTTCTGTCGATCTCTCGGCCGCAAAGTCAGCCAAGCAGAAAACCCTGGTGATTTGAGAGCAGCCAGACTGCCAGAGAGCAGCACAACCTTATTGAAATGAAGAGCATCTATTTACGAGTACAGAAGCACAAAATCCATTCATGTTCAAATGATTTCTATAATCCACGGGGCACAGGACCTGCCAGGCGCTGATGACGTTTAGTCCCAATTACATATAAAGAGTTTGATTGACAGTGTCTCCTCCTCCAAATGTACGCACACACATGCACGTGCACACGCTACATGCGCCAGCATTCAACGTTTTAAGCTGTCACTCACTCAGATATTCTCAATCCCCTGCACTCTTTCCTTTGGCTGTGCAGTTTATTTTGTTAAAAAATGTTAAATTATTTCCTTTAATACTATCTGGAGTGGTAGAAGCAACAAAGAGCAACTCTGTGATCCAGCAAATGTCCTCAATTTTCATGTAAAATGATGGTTAAACTCTTCGGTGACCGTCAGATTATGCTCTGCATGACTGTAAAAACAAACATTTTAGGCCATAAAACAGTCGCGCATATCATGCAACGTATTCTAACCATTTAATTTAAAGAGCTTTCTGAAAGTTAGGTTTTAAACGCTCCTGAAGTCTGGGATACATCACCAGTTTATGTATGCACCATTTCACATTAGACCACTAATGAACAGCAGTTAATGTGTCAGTTAGTTAATTACAAAGCAATTCAGAAGAATCAATGGCCTTCGCGTCAAACAACAACTCATTCAGTCTTACTGTTACCATACTGCTAACAGCACAAGCCGCTCATTATCAGCATTTTAGGTTTTCCTGTATATCTGAACTTTGATCATAGGGACCACTGTTCACAGTATAAACATTTGTTTTGGGGAAAAGCTTCTTAGCCTGAATGCTGAGGGGTTCCTGCCTTGTTTGAAAAGTGAAAAGTGAGAGCATTCAGTGGGGGGAGAAAAATAAATAAATAAATAAATAAATAAATAAATAAATAAATAAATAAGACTGATGCCCTTATTCGTGTGTTCGCTGATGAAGAGTGACCAGTGAGTCACAGGACGCCTTGCTGTCACGTCCAGCTGACTGAGCACTACTAATCAATCATACCACACACACGCCAGCATGCGTACGGCTCAAGTTAGCACAGAGCCAAACACTCTTTAGTTTGCCCAAACATTCTTTTTCATGTGATTCCTCTCATCTTATATTTGTCATATTATAAATAAGAACCTCATGCTATTGCTAATGAGCTTCTTCAATAGCAAGTCTGCCCTGGTCCTGGGCCAAGAGGCCCCAGGTGCACTCACATAATACAGGCTATAGAAACAGCCCCCACACTGACCTGAGGACAGCTGCTGACCATTCATAGAGATACGGATACAGAGAGAGAGAGAGAGAGAGAGAGAGAGAGAGAGAGAGAGAGAGAGAGAGAGATACAGATAGAGATGATAGACAGATGGGGAGGGAGAGCGAGTCTCTGGGTCTTTCTAGGAGCCGCAATAAGACCATGAACAGAGGAGTCTCTTCGGCAGCTTCATCAAAGGGCAGCGTCTAAATAAATTACATCTGCACACACTCACTGACCCCCTTAAATGATATTAACATAACTCATTTCAGGGCAATTGGGCTTTTCATTAGATACTCGAGGATGAAATGAACAGCCAGAGGAGGTGGGAAAGGTAAGAAGGCGAAATAACCGCAGCCGTAACAAGTTGGGGGGGGTCAGGAAATGTAAGATTCTCTACTAAAATCGACTGGTTGACTGTAGGGACTGTATGCCTCTTTAAACGTAACTGAAGACAAAATCTGCAGTGAGGATGCACCATATACTTAAGTACCTCAACACATGAATCAACATGACCGTGTTTGCAAGCCCAATAGCAGGTAATGTCATTTAAATGCACCTACCTCCTAACATGTCAAATCATGCTTTCTCGTATCTAAAGAACCCCTGTTCCAGAAAACTAGTGTTTCATCACTTTCTTTACAAAAGCAAACATTGTCTATTGTATTGTTTACATTGTTTATTCATTCTGCAGCAAATGTATGCTAATATGTATGCTAAATAAATTGCTAATTGATTACAGAGCATGTAATCAAAACCGCTCATTTACATATGGTCAGTACATGGCTAAACATTGTATCTCCAAAATAGTAGCTTTATTTGCAGGGGAAAAATGCCTTTTTCCCCCTGCCCCATGGTGCATAGTGAAGAACTAAAAAAAAAAAAAATCTAAATTTTTTTGAGCAAAACAAAATACCATTAAATCTTATTCAAAGACTTTAGGAAAGCCAATGTCCTTTAAAAGCTTTGCATGACCAGAGGCAACAAGGTTTAAAGAAAAAAAAGAAAAAAAAAAAATCACTGGTAAAAAGAATCCCAAAATAATTCATTAAAATAATTTTCTGTCTGTGGTTAATCAATTAAAGATTTTCAGGAGGCTTTCTTATGACAAAATCAGTACTTGTGTATGTGTGTGGACATTAAAATGTAGCTTCAACTCAAGAACATTATGCAGAAAGAGGTGGCTGCGTCCACTGCAGAGCCACTAAATAAACAAACAACTAAATAAATAAATAAATAAAAACACCACACATGTTGGACCACCTTGAACATCTTATCCATGATCTAGTGGGAATCAGCAGCTAGTGCAGCTCAACACAGCCACTCTTTATTGGCGGCTCTTTTCTCAGCACAGGACATCAAAGCTCTTAAGCTGTTGCAAATGAACCAACTGCATCAGCTGTGAGCACTGGACAGGAGTGTGTGGGTTGTGTGTGTGGGCCAAGCTGGAGGATGGCTGAGGAGCATTTTTGGGAGCGACCTGCTGTGTCTGATGCTCTTAAGAGAGTTAATCCTTTCAATGGGAGTGAAATCGCTGCTCAATTACAGATGCTCTGACCTACAGAAAGAAAGGTTAAAGCAATGTGTCCACAACGAATCCCTTTCTTAGAACACACAAACACCTTCTGCTCCCTCAGCCACACACAGCTGGAGAGGCTTTAGTCAGTCCAGCTTAAGCATACCGCACATGCAAGTGGCCAGTTAAGCCATGCTTTTTCATGCATGCACATACACACCAGTACTGTATTTGTATTTCTGTGAGGACTCACATTAGCAAGTGATTATTGCACTGATTCATAGTGTGGTATAAACCAGTCCTCACTCACACACTGTTAAACAAACTGCACACACTCAAATTATGTATACATGTTTTCAAATGACAAAAGGACATGCTATTAAAACCACACACACCCAACACACACCCACACCCAAACATAGATACACACATTTCTCATGCACTGTACCATATTCTCACAGTGGGTGATACTGATAAAAAACACAATCTTATCCAAATACATAATTGTTTCATAGTATCTGATGACATTAAAAGTTGCATCAAACAGCAATTAATTTATTTAAAAATAAAAAGTTAATGAATCCATTAACTGACCATTAATACAGTTAATGAAATCAGGCTTCCTGAGTAGTGCCGGACTAAACATTTTTACTAAACATTGATATTTGCTCTACCATTTAATGATCATTGTGCTTCAAACCTTTTGACAAACTGGAGCAGCAAATTTTCCATACTCCTAACAGACTGATTAGCTGGGGTCAAGGCACTCGCAACGAAACCAAGTTGGTGTCCAGCCTCTCTCATAACACTCAGTGCAGGCCTGCACCACTGAAGGCAGCTTATGCTGCACTGAGCTGACCTCTGAACCTCAAAGCCTCCTCTTGGAGTCTCCTCACATCACTCAGACATGACACTATTGATTTCCACCTCATAATTCCTCATACCATTGCTCATTGCTCTGCCATTACACCAACATGATGATCCATTGTGAGCATTTAGTGAGGAGAGTAATTAGATCCCAATTAGAGAGGAGGGGGGGGGTGATAGGGAGGTAGTTCAGAGTAAATGGGTCCAAGCCTGTACAATATACTGTTTCTTAATCATTTTACACAAACTATTAGGCTTTGCAATACAGCTGGGATTGGGTGGGTGGGGGGGGGCTTGCTGGACACCATCCTAAGGCTCATAGTCCAAAAGGTGGAGAAAACACCAGCACATGCCGCCAATCCATCACAGATACATGTAATGCATCTGCGTAAATGCAAAAGACAAACAATGTAAGCTGGTAAACCATGTCACATATCCAAGGTCCATTTCAAGGCATTTCCCTTTCTGAAATTATATTAAAATAACCACAATCAAGGAAGACTTTGCACACATCTATCAAATCAAATCTTTTTCTATATTGGCCCATATCTGTTGTGTTGCCCTAGGAATTCCTCTGTGAGCTTTTATGAAATTCTAGCACTTTGTGGCAGCAGTCATGTTTGTGTCATGACAGCCTGTCATCACTTTCCCCTCGTGGCTAATGACTGGGATGCCAACTTTCTCAATGCCAGAACTGGCAGAGATTCACCTTTCCTTCAGCCTTCTGCCTCACCGCACACGCCCCACAATCACACATACAATCAGGATAAAGACATCTGCTCCTGGTCTTCAAAACATCTATACTGGCTGGAACAAACAGCAACCATGAAATGCTCATGCGCCCACACTGATTCTTAAGGAATAATAGATTAATACAGGGCTAGTTCTCTTTCAATCTTTTATTAGTGGGCTGATATCACAGTACTGGCCTTTGTAGTATTAATTACAAAAGGCAAAACATCTATCATGCCACAAAATGCCGAGAGGGTAGTATGACAATATTTAAAATTATCATGCTTTTCTAAAAATACTGTGGATTTTGTCCACATTAAAGAACACAGTTATTAATAAGTAGTAGCACATTAGTCATGTATAATTGGATTAATCAAAATCACACATAAACCCCTGACAGGATACAAGTACAGGCATCATATGCAGCAAGAAAAACTGCACAGCCAAATCGTATACCCCAACCAACCTAGAGATCTTCCAGGACAGTTCTGCTGCAGCTTTAAGCTTTGAAGAGTCAATCACTGCAGACAATGAAACAAGAAATGAGTAAAACAGGGACCCATTCATGAACAGAGGATGAACAAGAATGCCTTTTTTTTTTTTTATAAAAAGAGTGAACCAAAGTGAAACCGTCTGGAGGTCTGATGTCTACTGAAATTGGTGACCTTAATTCACATCAGTTTATTACGATGGTCTGTTACAGCAAGTGTTTGATTAACCCTTAAGATCCTGGATAGGACACCCATTCTCCACTTTACTGTAACACAGCAATGTCCAGAGCTTCACCCAGCACATATAACTTCTCCAGTCACACACCTAGCTAACAGCCTCTGAGTGAGCGAGAGCTCCAGTGGCGTTCTGGGAGGCCATGTAGAGGATGTGTGGGTGTAAAACAGCAGGGCAAAGGGGTGTGTGACACAGAGGGGAACGCTGCCTATTCATCTTGGCCACTGGAACATCTGGGAAACCCCTCTAAAACAATAGGTGGCAGCGCAAGGGGAGGCACGGTTTCTCTCAGTGAGCTCAGGGTCCACAACAACCAAAACTGGCCTCCCTACCACAGAATGGACAGGCCACAAATCATCTCAGGACAACAGTGGCTGAGGGGTGGGAGACAAGCCAACGAGGTGCTGTGTGTGTGTGTGTGTGTGTGTGTGTGTGTGTTCCCTATGGTATTTAAGTCCTAAACAGGCTCATTCTCTTGGGCCCGGCAGGACAAATTGGCCAGCTTGGTAGTCTTTGAGAGGCAGTGCAGCACAAGGAGAATGGGACTGGCCTGAAACACAGGCAACACCCCCATAAAAATTCATCACTTTGACCCCTCTGACCTCCCTCTGCTGGGGGCTCCACACACACACACCCCTGTGCAATAAGTAAGCATTGCATACACCCACCCACAAACACCCCCCCACACCACACACACACACACACACAACATATATGGCATAGTTAACTGAAATCGTATGTCCAGTTAAGTTTAAGATATGCTGAAGAGGTGTATAAGCTATCCCTCCCACCATACATACACACACACACACACACACACACACACACACAACAATAGCTAAGAGAAAAGACTTCTTGACAAGAAAAAGCCACCAGATGCTTCATTGTGCATGAGTGTGTGAGAGAGTGTGTGTAAAGTAGAGGCAGTGAGGGGTGTGTGCACTCTCCTCGCTGTATTAAGCAGAGTAAGAGAGGGCATTGTCTCACACCAGGCTCTTGACACATTTGCGCCACATGTACAAAGAGAGCTAACACAAGCTTAAACATGGTGAGGCCCTCTTCGTTTCTGCTGCTGCTTCAATCCCCAGCTTCAAAATCAGTGGCTACAGATGGCCACAAGACTGTTTAACTCTACACCAATAAAACCATCCCTAATAGTGCAGTTAGAAAAGGCTCAATGCTCAGTGGATTCTAATGTGTCTTAGTATAACATTCTCACCCAAAGATATACTTCAGTGATTATGAAAGTTACTAGCAGTGATAACCTCTCAAGTGCCTGTCTGCACACAAGGTAACACACAAATAAGAATGTGTCATGGTAGGACATCAATAGAGCTTGAACTTCTCTGAAATATCAAACATTACCACCAGAAACTTGGGTAGACATCCGTTTCACTCCGTTAGGAAGACAACTGAAGTTTGCAAAATCAAAAACTGTTTGCTCTTTAATAACATGAGACAGTAGTGGACTGATGCATGCATAATGTAATGCACATTTAGGGGCTTATGTGTGTTTAGTTTCAACTAAATGACCAATTTCACAACCATGCTAGGAATGAATTCCCATACTGCTTATTCAAAGCCAAAGACAAACTCTGGTCTGCTGTTTATTGCAGATTAAGCAATATAGGAACATCAAGTCATGAGAACATCAAGAACATCAAGCCATGCTTCAAAATACACCAATAACCACAAGGTTGCTTTTTCATTCACCTAGGCTGAGACTGGTTTTCTTTTTGCGTTATTCTTACAGTGTTTGATTTATTAGTTGCAACACAGTAACTGAACCAGAGGCTGGGTTACAGTAATAAGTCAGCTATGGGTTTAATTTCAAACCATAATGGCACAGAACAGTCAGTTAAACTGCTTCTCTTCAGGCAGGGGAAGATAATCATAGCTTGAAGGAATCAAGAAGTAACCTTCCATAAAGTAAAGATGTTTTACTTTTTACTAATGAGTGAAACAACAATGGGGATAGGCTTATTCTGCATTTAATCCATCCACCAATTGGGGGGGCAATACATCTGTGTTTGGGATGGTCCCTGGCTCAGGTCTACTGACCCTACTGGTCTGGGATTTGAACTCACAACCCACTGATCTTGGGGTCAAGTCCTTAATCAAGAGGCCACAACTGTGTGAATCGTGAATAGCGATCTGTCCAGGGTATTACTTTGCCTTTTAAACTATAAACTCAAACAGATTTCACATCAAACCACACACATACACGTTCAACTAAGAGTCATCTGCCATCAGACAAACAGATTGATTGATATCAGCTGCTATATAGACATACAGTGAAGGTATAGATGGAGGCATCCCTTGATCAATCTACCAGCCTTTACGCTCAGTCCATCATCGGCAGGGTTTGTAGCGGTTCGGTGGGTCACTTAGTGTGCATCGAGCAATGATTAACAATTAGAGGTTTTGTCTTAATGAGTGGATAAGCTAGAGTTCATTACTATGGTGATCAATGCAGACCAACAGGCACCGATCAATGACTGTTAGACGTTTAACAGCTGAGAAGAAAGCCAAGTGTACTTTAGCAGCCCTGAGAGCTAATAAAGAACCACAAGGAAGACAGAACAAGCAATGTGGTCTTAGGTATGAAATGTTGGCAGATGGTAAACCATATTCTAGCATCACAAATCATTAAATCATAGTTTATACTTTGGTCTGTGTTAGACAAAAAAAGCTTTCTTAGCTGTGACAGTTCTTAAAGTCCAAAATCATCTCACAAATTACTATCACGATAATAGTGATAAGATCACATTATATATTTCTGTATATCGAAAATAACTTTTTCTTTTATTCTTGTTTACTCTTTTTACTTTTTTTTTTAATCTTATGTTTCAGGAGTCTTCCACAATGGACATTCAAGAAGAATATTATCACCTATTAGATGGAACACATGAAAACATTAATGCTCCAACAATGCTCGTTAAGGATAACTGTTTTGTTTGACTGGACAATGATCCATGTGTCCTCTCCTCTCAGATGGCAATGATGGTGGCAATCTGGGTCTCAATACAGAGTACAGTCTGAAAGGACAGCACACAATGCTGTCCAGCACACAAAGGCCCATGATTCATTCCCAGCAACACCCTTTAATTTGTTTGCACCATTTCATTTAAATGATGCTCTTCAATCCTGCTGTGGGACCCAGTGCAGAAAGAGGGGTGGAGAGCGAGAGAGAGAGAGCTAGAGAGAGAGAGTAAGAGAGCGAGAGAGACTGTGCAAGTGTCTGGGCTTGATGCTCTGCGATGCGCTAGGCAACCATCCTGTGGGTGGGCTTTGTCATTCGTTTTTTTTAACCAATTTTTCATGCCCATCCCTCTTGATGTGACCCCACTGTGGGTTCTTTATGGAGCTGACAGGCCAGTGCAGGGGAACATGCTGCCCTTCTGATAGCATGAAATCAAGAACAAAAGCCCCCCCAAGGACAGCGGGGAGAGAAGCTGAGCACAGCACCCGCCTGCCTCTCTGCCTCCATTGCTTTATTTGCTGCCTTCACATTCTCTCTCTCTCTCTCTCGCTCTCTCTCTCTCTTTTTCTCGGTCTCTCTGTATGTCTGTCTCTCCCACAGTCTGTCTCTCTTAAAAGAAATGTCCCAGCACCTCCTCAAAGTGCTTGGCAATAGGGCCATCCTAGTAAATCAAGAGAGACTTTAAAGAGAAGAGGCTATCAATCGTTAATGTGCTGCCTAATGAGAAGTGCTGAAAATGACAAGCTGATTGTGAGAGGATGGAGAACGATGAAGAGCCGTTACCTAATGTCAGGCTGACAGTGGCCAGCTTTTGCTTTTATGCACCTATTTCAGGAAGATTCAGTGTGGGCTTGTGAATTTTAGAAAGAGTTGGTCCAAAAAAAAAAAAAAAAAAGCAAATTTTAAAGAAAATTTAAAGAGGGCAGCACAGTGGTGCAGCATATTGCACTGTCGCATCACAGCAAGAAAGTTCAAAGATTCAGTTCCCAGGCAGGACAATCCATGTCCTTTCTGTGTACAAAGACATGCAGGTGGAGTGGACTGGAGATGCAAAATTGCCCCCTAGGTGCGACGGTGATAGTGAGTGTGTGTGTGTGTCTGCCCTGAGACGGACTGGTGACTTGTCCAAGGTGTTTCCCTGCATTTCGCCCTGTGAGAGCTGGGACAGGCTCTTCACTACTTGCGATCCTAATCAGGACAAGCAGCTCAGAAAATGAATGCATGACAATGTAAAGATATTGATCAGTCACTGGCAGGGTGTGAAAGTTGCTTCTTTAGCTCTGCACTAAATCTTCCATTTTGGTATCCCCCACACATTTATGAAAATTAAAAAAAGAAAAAAAAAAAACCCTTAAAAAGACTAGATAATGGCATGATCCTTTACATTTAAAAATCCTTAGGATCTGGACTAATTGTACATTTGTTAACCTTAAGACATAATAGGACTAAAACTCCAGGACCCAATCATGGACTCACCTGTCCAGGACCACAAAGATCAGTAAAACTGCTTCAAAAATAGAATAGAATAGAATAGAATAGGCTTTATTGTCATTGTACAAATGTACAACAAAATTGTGGGGGGTGGTTCCCCTACCTCAATGCACTATAAAATATAAAATATTAAACCAACACACATATATAAATATAAAAGCAAACAAATAAAAAAACACAAACGTTTCACACTAAACAAGGATTTCCAAGAGTTTCCAGGTGAGCTAAATTTACAATATTTAAGGTGCTGTGTGCATGTGTGTTGGTGGTGTTTGGAGCATGGGGGGGGGCTATTGAGTTACTGCGTGTTTAAGGTTGGAGCATAAACATTTAAATCCACTCATGTTAATCCGTTGAAAAATAATGAGTTAAAAATAGAGTTTCTCTCTATGATCACACCCTCCTTCCTCACTGCAATAACAAGCTCTGTGCAACATTTGTGCAACATTGTCTACACCAATATATTGGCTTCTACATCCCAAACAGGGCTACTGCATTGCTCAAAAATGGCCCAATCTCAACATCAGAAAGAGGCAAACAAAAGACTCCATTTGAATCAATCGCTTTCTTGTGTTTCTGATATAATGCTGGGGCAGCGGTCGCCTAGTGGTTAGGGAGTTGGCCCTGGATTGGAAGATTGTGGGTTGCCTGATGTACCCTTGAGCAAGGAACCTTCCCTGTCACTGCTCCCCGGGCGCTTTCCTAGATGCCCACTGCTGCACGGTGTTTGCATGGGTTAAATGCAGAGGTCCAATTTCGTTGTGGTTCACTGTGTGCTGTGCTGTGACCTCGCAATGACAAGAATAGTCACTTTCACAATCTATTATTTGTGGTGTATGGCATGCATGTGCTGGGGCGGGTTGTTAATTAGAGCTAGAATGTAATCATTGGTGTATCCTAATCAACTGAATGCTCGCTTTGCAAGATGCATTAGTGATCTTGGTGTCTGCAGCAAAGGTTTTAATGTAGATTTATTTCTGGTTGCTGCAGCCTTCCCTCCAGCCATCAATACATAAACAGCCTGTAACCTAAATTTCTCTCTCATTTTTTTTCACCACTTTTGACATTTATGGAGGTTTATGTGCCAAAACAGCCATCACGTATTTTATGAGCATATTTCAACTTCCCTTTATCATTGAGTCTGGTTTTCTTTTTTTGTTACTGTGCCTTTAAATCTGATCTTTGCGCTTGAGCTCTGTTCTGACTGACTTCCCCATATTGTCCTTCATTCAGAGCTGTTTGGGGTGAAAAACTTTGTCATTTCACCAACGTCCAAATAAATTGTTTTTACAGCTTTGTTTTAACAAGCCGCATGTTACTAGATTCATTCGCAAATTCATAAAATTTTCTCTCAAATGGTAGACACAGATTCTAAAGAGAAAATGTTTCAAGTTTTTAGAAGAAAACATTGAATTCCTTCCATTTTGTACTGTTTCTTACAAATTATTTGAAATGTATTTGGGTGTAAATGAGTTTCTTAGAATGGGTTCTGATCAAAGAGCTCACTCTCCACTGGTTGAGTGGGTTCATATGGGCTGGTGCTCAATAAAGTAGCACCATACAGTCATAGGAAGCTCCCTGAGCTTGTGTGTGTGTATGCGTGTGTGGCTGAGGCCGCAGTGGCGTCCAGTGCCAGGCACACCCCTCGCCCCCATCGGCCGCCTGTGGAGCCCAGCACAATGGGGCCAGGCCCCAGGAGCGCTCGATCAGCCTGCTGGGGACCAGGCTCCAAGGAGAACAGAGGCCAACAGTTGTTCTTCATTCTCTCTGCTTTTTAATTACGTTCCGATCAAAGCCACCACACTCTCCTTCTCTCTGTGTGGCTCTCTTTGTGTTAGTGTTATTAGATGGAGAAGGAGAGGAAGGGATGGAGTAGGAGGGAAAGAGGGAGTGAGAGGGGGACAGAAAGAGAGGGAGAGAGACAGGGTGAAGAAGAGATAAAGCAGCGTTTGTTCACTGCTAATGCTCTCCATGCATCAGCTGAGGCTATCAGAGATCATGTGGGTTTATCAGGACTAAAAGCGTGTCATGATGCTTATCTTAATAAGGTGATGACCACAACATAAAATAAGATAGAGTCCCATCATTAACTAATCTTCCAGTAAAAAAGCTTTCGATTCTTATCAAATCATTAAAATGTTACTCAACAGACAAGATTACACAATAGCTAGCTTTTCTTAACATACTGTTAACTCTCTGATGGATATGAAAGGCTGACGTCAGGGATTTTAAAAATATATATTTATTTATGCACGCACACACACGAACATACAATTATATTTATGAAATGCTTTGAAGCAGTAAGTTAAAGGAAGAGCAGACTATAACTGGACAGAAAACTGGAACTCAAGGATCCCAAAAGAAATGGAAATGATGGAAATGTGTTTATATATTTCTTTGTTTTAAGTCAGAGCAGCTACTTATATTGCAACTTCTGCTGATTTTTTTTCTTTTTCTGAAAAGTACCAGAAAATGTGCTTACAGTTGTAAGCTTTGGCTTATAATACTAATAATAAACTGCCCCCTCACCAAAATAAATAACTAAATAAAATCTGCAACAGCTTACTTTGGCTTTAATTTATTGAAATTGGCCATTAAAATTCAGAATCTGTAAATCCCTGCTAAAGATGAACTGGATTGCAGAAAAGGTTATAATAATCTTCAGGGAAAATAAATGACCCCAGTATATACACCCTTTCTTCAGCAAAGTTTGAGTACAATGTTAAGTAAAAAAAAAAAACAGAATAACAATACAACTGTATGGATCAGTTATTTCTAGCACAGCAAGAGTATGAGTGTTTGTGAGTGTGTGTGTGTGTGTGTGTGTAAGTGCTAGTTTATCAGATGTGGATGAGGGTCACCATGTCTGGTGTCGAGAGTCTCCTAGAACAGAGGGCCGATCAGTGCACGCCCACTGACTAATGGATGGATGCGTCCCAAAATTAATTAGCCTGACTAATGTAGTGTACACTTAATTTCGCTGCCTGTCTTTTGATTTATGGCAGGCAGTGCGCACAAACGCAGCGTGAAATAGAGCCTTATTGTGTGAGGAAGATCTCAGCAGTAAACATGACTCTGCCCCCTCTCACAACAGTGCACCAGCAGCACACACCACCCGGCCTGCCAGCAGCCATGTAAACACATGCATATGGACACACAACACACACACACAAACACACACACAATGAAATGCTCACACTTATACAACCTCATACACACACACACACACACACACACACACACACTCTCACAAACAAATGTGCTTGTGCTGCTAACTCACACACTGGCGCGCACACACACAAAATTAGACATTCTTTCCACTCCCTCTCTGGTTCCAAGAACAAACAATGTCAGAGTTGACTTTGGCATCAGAAGTGCTGTAAACCTCTTCAAATGGTGAAAAATGAAATCTTTATTACCCATGCCTGTCATTAACCAGCAGTTTACAGCCTCATTTAGAGCTGGGGATTGTACACAGCTCCACCTTTAATTTCATGCTGCTCAGCCCACATAACGGCTGGGACAAAAGCAGGAAAGATTGATGTGTACTGGGGGCTTCTCCTGCACTCCCTCTGTACTGCAGACAGGGGGCACTAACCCTCAAGTGTGTCTTCTCAAATCACCAGTGTAATGACAGGAGCCCTGCACAAGCAGCAGATAAACTCCAATTAAAACAAGCACAAGTTATGTCACAAGGACAGTAGATCAAGTCAGTAATTAACCTTCCTGCCGGCCTCTATCAATCCTGAAATTGGAATGGCCCGTGCGGACCAAGCCATTTTTGCAGAAATTAAATTTACATTCTATTAAGTTTAATTAGGAGAGATTTTAAATATACTGGCGAGCAGGTGCCCAGTCGTGGCGCTGTCACTGTACACGCTGATTCACTACCAGCAGAACCCCTGGGGTGCCCTTTTTCCCAGCAAGCACTGCTGCTGCTCCACTCTAACTACAAGATAGCATACAGTATACACACAGACCTATACACACACACACACACACAACCTTTCAACCTCTGAAAGAAATGCCACCTGCAGTGCAAAAGAAATCAAACAAACATGCAAAATGACTATTTTGCCAGTTTTGTCAGATCACAACTATGATTAAAAAAAAAATTTAAATTAATGACCAAGAAAGCAAGAATGAAAAAAATAAAGGAAAACAAGTGGATTTCTAAAGTATAAAAGAGCAATACAACAGCCACTGCACAAACAGAGAGACAGAGAGACATGAATGAAAAAAGACAAAGACAAAAAACAAAGAGAGAGAAAATTTGGGAAACAGAGAGAGGGAGATAGAGAGATAGAACAAGATAGAGAGAGAGAACAAGATAGAGAGAGAGAGAGACCCATGTGGCTACATCCTTTGTCTTCAGTGAAAAGCGCTGCTAAATGGGGGTCAATTGAAGCCAGTTCCCCTCTGTCTGACACAATTACTGGAATTCCCTGTTCATGACAGTGTGTGAGAGTGAGTGTGTGTGTGTGTGTAAGAGAGAGGTAAAATGGAGAATGTGTTGGCCCCATGCCTCTGGATACTGATCCTTCTGCACAAGCATGTCGGGAATGTGCCACCTGTATCTAACCACACACACGGCAACCACAGCATCACATGGGTTTCCTTCCCAGACAACCACAGGGCATCCTGGGAAAAAAAGACTACCAGATGTGTAGGACAGTGCAGAGGACCAGCAGACCCTCCTGAGCTCTATACATCTTTATGAACATGTATAATCTAACCTTTACCCATCACGAGACAGAAAGAAGTGAAAGTTAAAGTGACAACCCTTGTTATTCATTGACCAAAAGAAAAGGTGCAAATGATTCCAGAGGATCAGGCTGTTGATTAGTTTACTGCTGATGCTGAACACTGAGTTGTTGGAACCCCTTTATCTAGAACCTTGTATCTTTAGGCACTTTGCTTTCTGCCACAGTAAAACATTTGTTCCCATTTTTTTTCCTTTTTTTGTACTCAGTATCCCAAAGATAAGACAATTTGACAGCCAGTAAGGTTATTCCTTGGGAGAAAAAAAAAATAAAAATAAAAAAAAAAACATTAGGGGTGGCTTACGTTTAGGTCTGAATATTGTGAAAATTGTGAATATTCTGAATATTGTGACAATAAGTGATTACAAAACATAAAAAATATAAATAATATACTACCATTATTATTCATGTTACTCAACAGATTAAATGACCTAAAAATGTTCCTCCATGCAAAAATGGCAACAGTGATTAGGATTTCAGGCCACCCATGCTTTATTGGGAGGTGACGGCGAGACAGAAGGCTGGTCTGGAGTAGGTATGAACTAAAGCACAGGCAGAGCAGTGCTCCCTGAGGCAGCCTGCCTGAACTGCAGCCCCAGAAAAAAAAAAAAAAAAGAGAATAGAGGAAGACTATTATCTACTTTACCACACAGGATGAAGTCCTTCCTGCATCATTATAGTTCAGCAATTCAACTGTTCAACAATTCAACAACAAAACAATTCAGCTATTCAGGAAGCCCTCCATTCATTCTCCTCCCCCTTCACTTTAACAGTGAGAACCTCCTCAAGAAGGACAATGACCTGAATCTCTCAAACTCTCACACACACACACGCACACACTCACTCCTTCCACATCTAAACTGTTCACAGCCATCACACCATAAGAATGTTTTAATAAGACTAAATCCAACAAAAGACATTTTTCTGAATGACAGAGAAAAGACAATGAGAAAGCAGAAACATAATGAGAGAGAGAAAGAGAGAGATTGAGAGTGAGCAATACACAGGGAGAGAGAAGGAGGGTCCTGCACTCATCTGAATGAGGGGCAGACAGTGTTGTACTTGCTGCGGTGTTTTACAACTGTGAAATTTATGACTCATTAATGTGCTCACTGCTGCCCCAGCCCAGCTGTGTTTGCTAACCTGCCTGCAAAGTGCATTGTTATGTTACAGGGTTGTCCTCGCTCTCTCCCTCTCTCACGCGCATGCACACTCACGCACACACACACACTATGTGCTAATGAGGGGCCTTGTAAAACCAGGTCCTATATGACCATCATTCATGAGCAGTGGGAGGGCTGATTAAGAGGTCATAAACTACCTAATTTGATGACACATATCTGAGATGTGTGCATGTCTTTGTGTTGCTCTTTGTGTTTGTCTGCACACAAAAGCTCCGTAGCTGGGCTGTCATGGTATGCGGCATGTTCAGAGGGGGTTCTCAGGGGTGTTCAGAGATGTGTTAATAAGTGGAATTCTTACCTCTATAACCTGCTTTGAGTCCAGCCTGAAGTTAAAATCGCCAAAGAGAAAATACGGCAGCTTGTCATAGCGCTGGTCTGTGATCCTGCAGAGAGAAAGAAAGGGACAAAGGCCATCATTGGGGGTCTGAGAAGGCTCTATAAGGAAACCTTAGGGAACTGGAGTTAAAAAGGGCAGTGTTTGAGAGGAGAATAGCACCACCTAGTGGTACAGTATCCTTCAATGGGCTGGTGAGGTTTGACAGCTGAGTGACAGCTGGTTGGAGAGTAAGGTTTTACACACTGCTGCAGATGGGAGTCAAAAGAAGCTCCTGTAAAGAGTTATGGTAGGCACATGATGGCACAGTTTGCCAAATGATAATCCCCTGAGCTACAGGAGCATCACATTACTATACTGGCTCTTATTTGCCCTCTGGTTTGCCCCCTTCCCACCAGCTCACTGCAATCCAGAGGATTCATGACCAGACCTCCAAGAAGTCATGGATCGTTTCCAAAGACCAAAGAGCAGCACAGCATCCACTCTCTGAAAAACACTCCTAAAACCAGAAATAATTAACTCCTCATACCTAATCATTTATTTTGAGAGAGAGAATGAGAGAGAGCGAGCGAGAGGATGAGAGAGTTGCAGAGTGTCTTCATGCAGGATTAATGGGTGAGGATGCTATCGTGGCTAATCACTGGGATAAATCTCCCCCTGCCCAGACTGCCTGATAACACTGTATTTATGAGGATGTAAAAGACGGCTCTCTCCTGGCAGCTCTGTCCCAGGACTTACACACTGCTGAGACCTACCACTGGAATAAGTGATTATTCTTATAATCGACCAACGTTTGTCTATTATTCTGGTATTTGACTCCTCCAGCTGTAATGGCATGTCCTCCATCAAAAAACAAGTCGTTTAAGTAATTAAATGCTGGACACTGAAAAGAAAAAAAATGTATCTGATGCAACTGAGAAAATATTAAGGGTGGCGGTGGTCTAGTGGTAGGGTACTTGCCTAGAGACCTCTGGATCAAGAGGTCCCCGGTTCGAATCCCACCTCTAGCACTACCACCACTGGGTCCCTGAGCAAGACCCTTAACCCTGAGTTGCTCCAGGTTCCCTGTAATTAGGACATGGAAGTCGCTCTGGATAAGAGAGTCTGCTAAATGCCGCAAATGTAAATATTAAACTTGAAACACTGCATGGGTAACTATATGGGGTGGTTTAGTGTTTGCCTTAGATGCTCATTTTAAGTGAAGGGGATTATGAACTCATTTAAAAGTTTTGGTTTCTGATATTTAAAGTTTCAATATTTCAATTAAAAAATGGTCCGTTTCCAAATACCATCCAATATTTTATTGTAGTTTATTGTAATCTAATGAAACAATCACAAATATGATGCTGCAGTCCAAAAAAGGGAACTTCACAGCAAAAAAGGAAAAACGTACTTTCTTCTTGTGTAAGTTATTGTAAAGAGCGTTTGAAATGATGCCAGGGCTTGACATTTCACACTGGTATGAGATCAGTTTAACAGTTTCACAGACCGTGGTTGAGGTTTACATGGGATTAGGCTTAGGGAGGCAAAGCCATAGGCTTAAAAGGTGACCTCAAAAATGTGAGTTAACGCTCCCATGTCTGGAAAGCAACAGCCCGGAGAGTAAGAGTAAAATAAATGGCTACCAATGAAATAGTGTGCAAGTCAATATATTGGATCTGTAATGAATAAAGCCCAGGATTACTGCATGTAAAATGTGCTGTTTGTGATGTATTTTCCAAACCGTTGTCCAACCATGTCTCAAGGTCTAGACAAAAGGGGAAATGCAGTAGTCTTCTGATTGGCTGGAAGGCATGAATCAGTAGTGACAGCTCCTCCTCACTTAATCTAATGAGTGACAGCTGCTCCTTCTCTCGCTTTAAAACCACACTCAGCCACTCATTCATTTTATACCTATGGCACCGTTCTGAAGGATGGTGTAGTTCCTTTCTCTCAGTGCATACCACTCAAAGGCATCTAATAGATGAGAAAGATGAGCATTTATTAATTACACAATGCACCACACATCTTTGCAGAACTTGAAAATTACCATTTAATGTGTCAAAATGTCCAGAGGCCCATATACCAAAAAAGCTTTCTAATTTTTGGGGTTTTTTTGGAAGGGAGGGGGGCCTTTTTTCAATAAATCACAAGAATTGTTTGAATTCATTGTTTTGGGGGTAAAAAAAAAAAAAACATTTTATCTACCTTTTTGATCCATAGAAGTTACATGCTCGTACAAATGACAGCCAGCCAATCAAAAAGAGTTAAAGTGTGTGAGTATATAAGTCTAATGCATACTAACAAATAGTTAACATTTTGGACATACAATGTTTTGTTCTGAAAGCCATATGGAGGATCATGTCAGATAAAAAACACACAGCTAATTCTAGGGCAATACTCATGATTATCTGTATATTTACATTGTCCAGCAGGTGTAAGGAAGTCTCTGTACTGTAATTGTGAAAAGTGTCGTTAGAAGGATGTAACATAAATGGGGCAGCAAGGATGAGCAGGCGACATAACCTCATTGGCCTGGTGTCATCTGAGCTGATGGCTTATGGCCAGGGAACAGAGGGAGCCAGAGAGAAAAAGACAGAAAAATGGATAGTCAAAGAGATGAGCAGGGACAGCATGAGCGATTAAGCTGTAGCAATGAGTAAAGGGGGGGACTGAAAGTGTGAAGCTTGCTTTCTAGCCCACTCTTGCTCTCTTTCTCTCCGTCTGTGTGATGGGGGAGTGGGACTAGCTTTATCCTGCTAACAGCCATGTCTAATGCGACAGGCCGGCACGTTTTGTCCTCGGCTCTAGGTATGAGCGGAGGGTCAGAAGGTAATGCTATGTTTGCGTGCCCCTCTGCAAAAGCTCTGGCTCTGACCCCCGCTCACAACGCTTGACTTTTAGCCCCGATCCCTGGAGGCCCCCCACACGACCTGCACATTAGGCACACAGCGCTGGGTGTGAATGGGTCTTGAGGTGGGGGGTCTTGGAGGCCTCTTATGATACCTCCCTCCTCAAACCCCACATTAACGGCATCATCAAGCTTCACTCGGGCAGACTGTAACAGTGTCACACACCCGGGCACACAAAGACATACTCTTTTACACACAGTCTGAGCACGCAATTTCCCAAACAGAGCTCATGAAGCCTATTTACTGGTGGGTGGAGTGGTTCAGGAAAGTTTATGTTATGTGTGTGTGTGTGTGTGTGTGTGTGTGTGTGTGTGTGTCGTGCTATCGCAAAGGGTTTTGTTAGGCTGTACTGGAGCAGTAAAAAGTGGCTAAGTTCTAATTTATAACCGTTTCCTCAGCGTTCCCAGGCAAAGGCTAGACTAAGTGCTCAAAGAAAACATTCTATGCACACACAGCTTGCTACTGAGCCATTTATAATGTACACAAATTCCTGACAGACACACCAATCAGCCATAAGATTAAACCTATCTGACCCCTGTGCTGCCAAAACGCCTCTGGAATCCACAAGACCTCTAAAGGTGTGCTGTAGTAATTGACAGCAAAGCATTAGGAGCAGATCTTCCAAGTCAGGCAAGTTCTGAAGAGTGGCCAGTATGATTGGACTAGTTTATCGAGCATATCCCACCCAAGCTTCAACTCAAACTATTCCTTATCCATATTTTGCAGTGTGACAGTATCCATGATCCTGTTTGTGTTACTAACAAAAATGTCAAATAGCATCAAATCAAAAGCCAAAAACCAAGGTTTCCCAGCAGAATATTGATCAAAGCATAATCTTGCTTTCTTCCAACAGTGCATCCTGATGCCAGCGCTCCTCAGGTAAGCCCGGCATTTACAAGTGTTTGTTCACACACTTTTTTAGAAGAAACTGTGGTCCATCAGACCAGGCCGCTTTCTTCCATTGCTAAAAAGTCCAGTTCTGATTCTCACATGCTCTTCGTAGACCCCTTTTCACAACAGAGATCGTCAGCATGGGCATGTGACGCAGTTTTACAGGAATGTGTGCTAATTTCACTGGCACAGATGTGACCTCACAAAAAAGAAAATAAATAAATAATCAATCAATTCACTGGTAAATGATGGGAAGAAATGCTAAACCAGTCAGATCCCTTGTGAGGACTCAAATCAGGGCATGACGGGGGGGATAAAAATCCTATAGGAAACCAGAAAAACAGTTAAGCTGTGTCACATGTTAAGAAAACACATTAACTGCCCATTTTTTTCTGAAAAGATTTTTTAATTAATTAATTAATTTTTATTCCAGCATAAACATTCCTTGTGCCAACTCCCTAACCACTAGGCCACTGCTGCCTTAAAAAAAAAAAAAAGTCAGTATAGCAGGAAACAGGTGCACATGTGAAGTGAAAGTGACAACTTGCCTTTGTGAAACAGCACAGCACACAGTGAACCACAACAAAATGCAACCTCTGCTGATCACCCATTAACAAACATATGCAGCAGGGGGCAGCTATTGAAAGTGCCCGGGGAGCAGAGACAGGGGCAGTAACTTGCTCAAGGGTACCTCAAGGCCACTACCGTCCACAAGTGAGCATCTAAATGCAAAAAAACAACAACAACAAAAAAAAAATGCTAAAACAAGAAGTAGAAAAGTTCTGAATAGTTCTAGACAGATTTAATGCAGGCATGAATGCAGGTGATGCTTTCTGTAGCAGCAGGGGTTTGGAGGCATGCAGATGCTTTTAGATGCTCACTTTCAATTGATCATGGCTCATTTTAAATTCACACAAAGAATATAAGTTTGTTATTCAAAGTACAGTTTCTCCTCACGTAACACATTAATAAAAAAAAACAAAGTTTTTTTTTAACCATTCTCTTTCAATCAAATTGTTTTCTGACTATACACCAGACTTATGCGCCTTCTGTGTCATTCTACCTGACATTCACACCAGGCACCAGTCCTCTGCTGTGGAGACACAAGTCAGGCTCCCAGGCTTGATTCAGCTATTGTGTCTGATTTCACAGGGAATCGGAGGAGAATGTTAACACTCTGAAGAATGTGATTCCTGCCAGTCTTGTCAATGAACCACTGGAGGCCCACCCAAATGACCTGTGACCTGTGAAAGTGACCACCCCTTAGCTTTTCTGTGCTCACAACGATCAGCCAATAGCATCAGGTTGTGCATGTGTGCGCGTCTGGTTAGGATGGTCACAGAAAGGGGAAGGGATCAGCCAAAGCGAGGCAAAAATGACATTTCCTCTCAACACAGCAACACATTTTCTCTATTCTCAGAGCTAAACTGACCCACATATTCAGCTCGATCGCAGGGGTCAGAGAGCATCACTCATCTCTTGCTGCGAGCATTTTGTCATGTCTGTGCTGCTCATCATAATGCTGGGAATCAGATAAACATCTACAATAAATTAGACCATGTTCTTCTCTAATTTGTTGTTTTCCTTCCTCTTTCTCCAGGACTGTGGAACCTTTACACAACAATGATTCAAGTACGGAGAAAAAAAATTAATTAAAACAACAAATACGTTGAAATTTAGATTCCACCACAAATGTGCCCTGTTGTCTCAAATTAAATCTTTCAAAGGAAACCACTGTAAATCAAAGCGAGGCATGTCTGCGCCCTATCACAGCAAGCAAAGAATGGGAGGGGCTTGTTCTATACACAAGCTTACTCTTAGAACAGCACATTTTTGAAGTTATGACTTACTTTGCTGTACCAGACCATTTTCTGTGTAGTCTATAACTGCAACACCAAACTGAAAATTCTTGACCATTCTTGTATGTGATGCTGACTGCAAATTTGGAGCTATGTAGTCAGTTCTACTTCCTGCTAAATTATTTTACATCTGAGAACAACAAAAAAAAAAGCATCCATTTTGATGTAAAACCTGGTGTTTAATATTCCACCTGCAAATCCGCCCTACTTCTAAAATAATAAGCACTGATGAATTAGGAGAAAGAAAGAAAAAACAGAAGGGGGAAAATGTGAAGAAACCTGCTTTTAACTTGATAACTACCCAGGTGGGTGATGACACTGCATGTATTAGTGGGGGGTGGGGGGTGAGCGAGAGAGCGAGAGAGAGAGAGAGAGAGAGAGAGAGAGAGAGAGAAGAAACAGGGTGGGAAGGAGGTCTGGCTGACTGATTAACCTTTAACCCCTGGGCCTCCCAGGGTGAGGAGGCAGTTCACAAAGTCAGTGGTGATCGACATTAATACCACACCAACACACACGGACAGCTGAAAGACTCCTACATGCCCCTGCAAATTTTCCAGGCTTGCTTAAACCACACATACTCTCACCCCTAGGTTAAAGCAAGCCCAATCACAGTCTTTCACCTTCACTAAAAAGCTAAAAGGCCAAACAAGTGACAGCAGGCAACATTCTACAGACAGGAACGAAACTAACAGCTACTAACAGCTCCCTGCAGATACTGCGAGCATCCATCTCCCCCATCTACCAAAACATTAAAAATCAAATCAGTTTAAAAGTGGCGACAACTCAGACACGCACTTTGTCTTCTCACTCTCCTCCACCATCTCCTTCACACACCCTCTCGCACTTTAATCAGTTCATTTGCCCGAGCAGCCTTCTCTCCATCTCCGAGTGCCAACTCACCCTTCTCTCTCTCTCTCGCTCTCTCTCTCTCTCTCACCCCCCCCCCCCCAATTCATGTCTGTCTCTCTCTCTCTGGCTGTTGTTGTTCTGGGAAAAGCCGAAAGGGAAACATTTAGATTGGAGGGCTCTTTGAATTGGCTTGACAGTTGACTGATGACCGTCCATAAAGTGACAAAGAATAGCTGTGTGGCAGCCAGAGCAGCCCGGCGCTTCCCCCTGGGAAACTAATTGCCCTGAATTGTTAACGGCAACATTATTTTTCTGCCAATCACAGCGTTTCAATGCCCCGAAAATGAGCATGAAACAAGCCTTTTGACTGAACAGAAAAGTTAAATGTCCCCAATGTTGATCAAATTAACTTCATCCTCCTGACAATGGACTATATTTGTGTGAAAATAATGGAGAGGGACAAAGGGCGTCTTTTTGCCAAGATTTCACAGTTGTGATGTAAAACTGTTGTGCCCTGAACCCGAGCAGCTTCTCTGAAAAGGAGAGCAAATGGAGACACATCCACTCACACAAAGGAAAGACCTATTGGGAGAGAGGTTATTTGCTCTGACATGGATATCTTTGGAAGAAGAATTAAAAAACAAAAAACAAAAAAAAACAAAAAAACAACAAAAACAAAAACAACAACAAAAATATTATATATAAAACCTGGACCAAAAAGCCAAACTAATTTGAACAGGTTTCATGACTAGCAGCTCACATATTAAAGCAACCCATTTTACTGGGGTGTTCATCATCCCCAGGCAACATGCAATAAATTATGATTTTATTATTTTAAAAAGTAAGAATATTTAAAAGTAAATAAATATTTAAAAATTATATATTTGTTCATTGACTCAAATGCCTGTGATTAGCCATGCATACATAGGGCAAATTGCAGAGAAACACCCTGGACAGGGACAATAAAATGAAAGAAAGAAAATAGCATAGCTAATATAGTTTTCACCTCCCAGAGAGAGAGAGAGAGCGAGAGAGAGAGAGAGAGAGAGAGAGAGAGAGAGAGAGAGAGAGAGAGAGAGAGCAGCGAAAGGAGAGAGAGAGAGAGAGAGAGAGAGAGAGAGAGCGAGAGAGAGAGAGCGAGAGAGAGAGAGAGAGAGAGAGCGAGAGAGAGAGAGAGAGAGAGAGCGAGAGAGAGAGAGAAGGGTGAGTGATCGAGAGAGAGAGAGAAAAATGCTACAGCTTCAGTATTGTTCCCTGAGGCTGGGAGAGACCAGTGGGATAAACAGTGTTTAGCAGTTGAAAGGGACGAAGGAAAAGAGCTTATCAGATGTGTTCTCAATGGGCTGGAAGCTGCATTATTAGGCCTCTGAGCAGATAAGGGCTGAGAGGAGGGGCTCTAGCAGTTCTGGGCTGGAGACTAGCTCTTTCAGTAACCACGGCAATTGGCTGTTGGACATCCACATACCTAACATAGAGCAGAAGCCAAGCTAAGGAACCATAGGAATTTCCTTAATTTTTATTTCACTCCAAAATCAATGAAGGTTTATTATTTTATTTATTTAACGATTATTTATGTATTTTTATATTTAGTAACATTAGAGCAGACCTCAAATAAATGTTTACCCATTTGGGTAAAGAGAAAAAAGTTTGGAAGTTCTAATTCTGGCCAAACTATAGCTTAAGCAGAGGAGGAGTGTAATACTTTTAACAAGTTTTGGAAATAGTGTGTGTGCGCGTGTGTGTGTGTGTGTGTGTGTGTGTGTGTGGGTTGGGGGGGTGGGGGGGGGGGGGGGGGGGGGGGGGGGGTTGTACAAAGCAATGAAAAGTGAAAACGGCTAAGGTAAAAAATGGGCAATAGCCAAAGAGGGAGAGTAGGGGGAGGTTCGACTACATACTCTCCCTCTCCCTTTTCCTGCTCTCTCTTACTGGGCTAGAAGTCAGAGAGAAAGACAATGGGCCAAAAAGATGGTTCCCAAACGGCTGCTGAATAGGCACACTGTTGGTGGTAGTGCTGCGTTCAAAAGGCTGACCCGCCACATTGTCCTCCCAAATCGCCACAGGAGAATAGAGTTTGCTGGTGGCTGCCAAAAGGTTAGCGGCCCTGCTGAAAGGAGCTGAACATTATTCACTGGGCCTAACCGAGCCTTGGGGAAGCTTTTGTACACTGCCCTCCCTTCCCTCTGCCTGCTCCGGATCTTCCCTGGTACGCTGCCCATGCTACGCACCCTAAAGCTGCCATAATGAAACATCTCCCCATCTTAGCGTTCAAGTCCCACCCACACCCCTAAAACACAACTAGGACCTCCTCAAAAAGGGCAAAGTTTAGCATCCATTACCTTTAAATAAGTAACTACAACACCAATGCCACAAAGAAAAACATTATGCTCGCAATGCCTTCCATGTTTTTTTTCCCTCTTCTGGAATTTTCCAGTATCTTTCACCAGCTATTCCTTCATTTCATATTTATTTAGAAATCCAGCACTTTCTAAAGCAAACTGCTTTGCATTACATTCAAACATTACATTCTTATCTGCCAATAGGTGGGATATAGAAGTTAACATTCAGTTTTTGAAGATGATCTATTGGAAATACAAAAAACAAGAATCTGAGTGACTTAGGACTGAATACCCAAATTATGATGGCTGAACAACTGGATCAGAGCATCATCAAGACAGCATAACTAGCTTAACCAGTCCTGATGAATGTGAATGGGCTGGCCTGATTATTGTGTATGGCCAGGTACACGTGTTGTTTCCTGGGAAAGAGACTGCACCAGGTTGCACTATGGGAGGTACGCAAACCAGAAGAGGCAGTGTGATTCTCAAAGCAACATTCTGCTGGGAGATACTGGTTCCTGCCATTTATATGGATGTTTGACATTTTTACCACCTACCTAAACATTGCTGCAGACCAAGTGCACCCCTTCATCTTAAATGTATTGTCAGTGGTCACTGTGGCCTTCATTGGTCATAGTGGCCTTCAAAAACACCCATCTCTCAATCAGACGAGACACCACCAGATACCTCAGCATATTTTCAGAAGTCTTGTGGAGTCCATGTCTCAGTGGGTCAGAAAAGTTACAGCAGTGCAAATGGGACCGACACCGTAATTGCGGGATGGTAGTTTAGTGGTAGGATATTTGCTAAAGGGTCACAGGTTCATTTCACTACCACCACTGGATTCCTGAGCAACATCCTTAACTCCAAGTTGCTCCAGCGGGACAAGCAATTAGGAAACAGAAGTCACTCTGGACAAGAGCGTCTGCTAAATGCCAGAAATGTAAATATATTAACAGGTTGTTTGTGTGTGTGTGTGTCACATAAACGGATCTATAAACTGTTTGCTGTCACAAAATTGTCAAACCAGTTTACAGTAAATGACAAAAAAATGAAACAAAAAAATGGGTATATTTAAGGGTTAAAAATGCCACTTTAAAAAAAAGAAAAAAAAAGAAAAAAAAAGTCTATGAGCTTTAGCATTAGTGAATTTCATCTGAAACATAAGACCAAGGAGAGGATTTATGAATCGCCTTTTAAAAATAAATCAACTTCAAAAGCACAAAAAAACCCCCTGCAAAACATACGGTCAGAATCCTCAGTGTAAGCAACGAGGGGTCCTTGTCACACTTCATAATATCCATAAATCCAAGTAATATATTGCTTAATAAAAACTGTAAAAAGCTGCCATATTCCTAAAGCACTTCCACTTGGCTGTCCATTAAAGCCAGTCCATTCTTTCATCAGATGAGGAATCAAGGAGGGAGTGAAAAAAAATACGATCTTTGAAACATAAATGCAGATCATAACTCACAGGGTGTCAAACACTAAAAATGTGCCGAGCATATGCATGCAGTTATTCTAAGTGGATTTGTGGTAATGCCACAGAAGTCACCCTGTGCATTCAGAGTCCATGTTGGAGAATGTTTCATAATGGAAGGACAGCACTAACTCAAGTATACCCACCCAAAACCTTTCACACGTACATGCAGTGTGCTCTATAAGCAAAAGGGCAGTGGTCATTAAGTGTGAACAGATGATGCATCCTTATTAAGCAGGACAAACAGTGAAATGTCCTTGACTGGTAGACTTAATAAGATTGGACCCTAAATTGCACAAGTTTCAGTTACAAGCTTTACAGATGGAGGAAAATATCGAAAAGACTATCAGTGCATCACTATGGCTGCACAGCAACTGGGGTTTACAATCGTAGAAAGTTAACAGGGGTAGTGAATTTTTTTTGCATATGGATGCACAGTCCTTCACTGCAGATGTTTGGGTGTCCCTTGTGAAATGAAAGGTTTTTACACATCCTCTCTCGAGAGCCCTTCAACTGATTCCAATATAGTCCAATATAATTAAAATTACACTAAAATTCAAAAAGAAAAAATGCCACAATTTAAATGTAGAGGATGTGTAGTTTAGTAAAAGGTGCACAAAGCATTAAAATGCTGCCACTTTAAAACTCTTTTCTTTTCTAAAACTAAGTGTATATGAGCTTAGAGTGATTAATTAGGAGAACCACTTTCTCTTCCCTAAAAAAGCTTCAGTACAACCAAAAACGGAATCAGCAACTACACCAACCTTCCAGATATTAAAATATAATGTTTATAAATATATAACTATAATAATAAATATAATAATTTTGGAATTTAGTTCAGATCTGCACATTAGTGCAGGATAGTGAAGGATATTTGCTTCACATTGATCAGACAGTTCAGACAGCTCCACTTGAGTACATCCCACCCACTCCCCCTTTTTGTCTCTTACCTGTCCAGCACATAGCCAAGCGCTTTCTGTCGTGTACTTGAGTAGACAGAAGGACTGTTCTCCCAGGCAACCAGATTGGAGGCATCATGGAAAAGGTGAATATTGACCAGGTCAAAGGCACTAAGGGAACAGTGGGAAAGAATTGAGTCTTTATATTCAAAATGTCAGTAACGGTGTAATTTCCCCCCCGCCCCCCTCTTACCCGTGTCACTGTGTTGGTTTGTATTACAGCACAGCAGCCAACATTAGTTTAATGTACTTTCCTGCATAGTGTGTGTGATCCAGTAATACTCAGTGAGTGAGTTGATATGAGGTTCATTAATAATTAACAACATATCTTAACTCCTAAAAGCACATACATTTATATTCTATATAAACTGATACTTCAGAGCCCATTTTCTTTTTTTTTTGTTTATAATTTTCGTTTCCACATTAAAAACATTAAACATGCTCATAAAACACAACTGTTTCAAACTGATTTTACATCTTTGGACTTTGTAAGGCAGTTGCCAAATTGTAATACAATCAATTTCGTTCTATGCTATTTGGCACCTTTTCTATACAATTAATAAACAAATAGAAAGTATCTTAGAATTTATATGCAACTCATTAGACTATTCTGCTTAAAAAAAAAAAATTAAAAAAAAAAAAAGTCTGTATTTGATCAGCCAGTTCTTTAAAAGTGTAAGTTTATAAATCTGTTTCAGGCACATAGACACAAACCGCTCATGTAGGTGCTGTAAGTGGAAAATGGAAGTGACTGCATTTTCAACCAGATTTACTTAAGTGTGCACAACCAGTAGTGGTGCTTTTCTCACCTTTTATCTGTAAACACACCTCTCTTGCACACCACATCCATGAAACTCTAATGCCACCAATAGTTCACATTACTTGACAATTGATTACCACGACATCCGTTTAGTGAATCAAGCTCTTGTTCCGTGCACACTGCACGTTATCTTGTGTTTCACTCTTTTCTGCCCTTTGCACTAATTACTGTGTCCTGTGCATGTTTTAGGACTTGAAGATACCAATTTGCATCTCCCTGCATACTCTGTGTACAGCAGAGATGTCAAAAGTCTAAGTCTTTTAAAAACAGAATAAATAATATATAATAATAAAAATAAATATGCACTGGTTGCTTAAAGCTGTGTTGAGATGTCCTGTAACAATAGCAGCAGAGACAAACACGCTCTAGACTTGAGCACAATATTTACCAAATACGTGGGCTCTCAGGATCTGAGCTGTGCATATTAGAAGACGCCCATGTGCGGCCTTATTAAACTGAATGTTTATTTCAGACGCTTGGTGAGTGCGTTCTGTGACTGCATTAAGGCCTGTTTTGTGCTCAGCTTTCACATGTACATCTGGTTCAATGTCCGTTTTTTGCATAACGCTTTGCTCTTTAAGAACTCCCTTCACACTTTGTATGAAGTCTTCAAGAAATATGACATGAATCAGGATGGTGTCCATGCACGAACCTCTAATCTGGTTAATAGTGACACGTGCAGAACACTACAGATGCTTTCACAGCAGCAATGCTGCTAAGCCTGTTATTCCTCTGTCACCGTTTCATTCCCTTACTCCCCCTCTCCTCCACCCGCATGTCATCCCTTGCTCTGGACCGAAGCCCTGCGCCTGTCTAGCTTCATCCCTTTCTTCCAATCCTCTGTTTCGTCCCTTTTGTTCGGCTGTATTTCTTCAATTAGATTACCATGCTCCCCCTCTCCGCTGTCGCTCATCTCCCCATGGAGAAAACCTTTAGATCCAAAATGTGCAGGTTCAATTGCATGTAATGTTTTCTGTCATCTGTCTGACGGAGCAGCTTGACTAACGTGATTAGGTTTAATCCAATCCGGCTCCAGTCCTGCGGTCTGCCGGCCTGCCCACAGCACTAACACACACTCGGACAGGGGCTGGACAGGGCTGAGTGAACAGCTTCCTGGCCAACAGGCCTGGCAACAGTTTACGCACAGAGAAACAGACAGTACAGCAGAAAAACAATAGTTATGAGAGAGTGTGTGTGTGTGTGTGTGTGTGTGTGTGTGTGTGTGCGTGCAGGTAATCCACACTCACCAGTCTGCCATAGCCCAGCGAGTCCTGATGAAGCCTTTTCTGGACCATTTGCACTGCAGATAAGCACAAAACCTTTACATTAGCACTGTACAAATATAGGTTTACACAGAATCAAGTGTATTCTAGACCTGTCTTCAATTAAGTAGTACAGCAACTATTCGAATGACTGTTATAATTAACCATGATCGACAATATTTTAAATTACTTTGCTGTTTTCTATGCTTGAAACCTAAAAGGTACAATAAGCACAGAAAAAACCAAACTCAACATGGGGGGTAAAAAAAACAACAACAAAAAAAAAAAAAAAGCGCAAATGTGGGGGGTCCCAGCTACTCAGTGCAGTGCCAATATTTGGTGCAGATACAGATGATTTTACAGAACACAAGCACCAATAATAGCAGTGGTTTACTAATTAATATTTCAGATTCTAAATCAGATCTAGAGTCAGATCGCAGCCTGAGAACCACTGATCCAGCGTAAAGTGGAGCTTCTTCGTTAATGCTTTTTTTTAGTTTTTAATTGGGAACTTTTTTTTTTTAACCCGTAATGAATTACTGGAAAAGAAAGTTCACATTTTCATTCTTGATCATTCAGCATCCTGGCTCAGAGCTGTGGCTTTACAGCATTCAGTGAAGTTAGACAAAGAAGAGAGAAAATGACTGTAGATTGTCTCTTTCGGCGGGAGCTGATGTAAGCATCTTTAAGAAAACAATACGATCATCAGTTCAACAGCGGTTGAATCCTGCTCTCTTTGTTCTTGAATGTGACCCTGTAGAAAACCATTTCAACGTTACCAGAGAGCTGCTTGAACTCTTTTAAAGTCCGCCATCAGCCTTGTTTTGGTATGAATTCTTGAATTTCTTAATCTCATTTTCAATCTTCAGTCCATTTCTCTCCATCATACACAGAGTAAATGACTGGATCAGGAATCTCTGTCACACGCGCACACAACACACAGCACATGATTTACCACACAGCTTGTTATTAAATGAGAGACAAATTGATACTGCAAGTGTCCTCATTTCCAATGCACAGACAAGTAAATAAATAACTATGCTCTTCCACCCCCCCCCAGCTCCTAATGGGGAGTTAACTGCTGCCGTGAATAAACTAATTATGGCCTGGGTCAGATAATTACAAATTGACTAATTTTATTTAAAAACTCTGATGCAAATTAAAAGCCTGAGATATATTTGATTGCGCCTCACATCTTTCAGACCACATTAAACAAGATTAACTGTATCAAACTGAATTACATTAGCATAGTTGAATTAATCTATAAGCTACTGAGGAGCAGGATGTAAGATCCCAACAACACTACAGTGCACTGTTCATGTGGGAGAGAAGGGAGAACGAGGTTTCGACCTCAGGATGTTTTAAACAGAGCACAACTGCCAGAATGCTAACTAGCTACATAATTAAACAACTAACTGCACGCACACACGCACACACACACACACACACACACACACACACACTTAACAGCGAGCAGTAAAAGTATTTGCTACATTAAGCCATTGTACAATCTATTCATGATCTATTTCTAACCATTTACTCTATGAAGAAGGGAAAAAAAGTTCTTTCTCAAAATTGGTTCTCATAGCACAGCATTGCTCTCAATTTAGTTCTCAAATTCTCATAGCATTGCATTGATGGGTCATTTGTGTAAAGCTCCCTCCAACTGTTCAGATCATCATATGAGGAACATTAAGAAAGGTATACAATATGAGATCTACTAGTCGTTTACAGCACAGACTTCTACTTCTGTATCTTTTTATCACTGGCAATGGTCAGAAAAAACATTTTTAAACCTAAACATTTCCAAATCTAAATTTAGAAAGAAATTGTTGGTTTACTGATTGATGGTTTAGAAGCAGTGTTTTTTCATATATATATATATATATTTGTTCCCCTGGTGAACTAACCCCCCCCCCCCGCCCAAAATAAAAACCCCACCATAAAATTGAATAAGTCATAAATTAAGTAATAAAAACACACTTTTCCGTGTTTAATAGATCAATAGACCAAGGTACATAGATCAATATGAAACAGTTCAAGAAAACATTTGGAACGAAGAAAGAAAAAATAAAAAGTACTTTATAAATCCACAATAAACTTAAGGTTAATCTATCTTGTGCCTTTAAAGAAAACAGTGTCAGCAATACTGATAAAAGTGGGATTGGAATATCAAGTGTCACTGTATCTTCATAAACAGCTTTTGAATCTAACTTCTCCAGCAATGACCACTCACTGAGTGTGAGCAAAATAATGATTTGGTCCATTGACCTTAATGCTGATGATTAAACGCCACAAATCTATTCCTGTCACATCAAATTACTTCATAGAGAAACAGTCTGGTTGTTATGACCCTGTTTCTCCTTCTCTCCATCTCTTTCTCCCTCAGTGACCAGAGGAAGGGTCATCCTGTTGGAGCAGATGTCCGTTAGAAAGGTCAGTGGGCTAGAGGTGAAATAGGCTTCTCTGATAGCTCACGACCAATGACAATGATGAACGGGTGCTCTCGCCGGGTCACAGTTACTAGCAGCTCATGTGGGGCCATCCGGAAACAGAGGAGAGTAGGGGAAGCATGATGTGGAAACAGAGGCACTAGTCTTAGACAAGGGGGGGGTGAGGAAAAAAAAAAAAAAAAAAAAAAAAACACCGGGCAGTCCATAATCTCATATCTGCCACCCACTGGATGACTCAATCTCTATCTAAAGCCAGCCATGTCACAAGGCCCCCAGAAGAGGTTTGGGGGATATGCAGTTACAACGCTTCTATGCACTGACCTTTGTGATGTTGTGCTTGAGAGACCCCCAGTGCCTCATAAATAAGATCACCAGCTGGGGCTTGGAGATGGGGCTACCATCCCACAGAGCTGCACACAGTAAGAACGATGCTTAAATAATAACCAATACCCACAACTACCGACTGATGAAGCATGACACAGGCCTCCCGCTTTCCCTTCACACTATCATTTCTTTTTCATCAAAGAAATAGTGACATCACTGAGAGTTTGTGATACAGTGGTATCTGCTCTAAAGTCCACTTAGAAAAGAAGCCCGAAATAAGGTGTATAAGTATTTAAAGAGATAAACCTAAGATCAAACTTCATCCTATATGCTGGACTCCCCAAACTTTTTTTTTTTTTTTTTTTTAAGTAGCCTGGCAAATATTAGAATAAATTCAATTTTCACAATTTTCTTCCTTCAAAAGATCAAAGACATGGGTATGTGATCTCAAATCTGTTATATTGTGGCTGAACTGCTATACCAATAAAAGTTCTTGGGCAAGATTGTTAATGGGACGTTCCCTCTGCAAGCACCTGATACATATGAAAAGAACATGCTCATACTGAAAGAGCAAACACAATGCAAGCTTCCAAATGGCTGCTTCTACTGTTTAGTTTAAACTCAGCAGTGTGCCATACAGGCTCAGAAACCACACCAGCAACACTGACAACTTGACAATTACTGAATAATTGAAAATTTGATTACTCACTGAACTCTCACTTTTAAGCAGGCATTAAAAACCTCTACCCTGAAACAACACAAAAACAGCGTGTTTTGAAACTGTTCCACCACCTAAAGCATCATGCATGTGTTCCATAAACAGAAATCACAGGCTTTGGAGGCACCCAGGTCCGCGCGAAACATTCCCATAAATAAATAAAACAAAACAAACGTAACAAATGACTACGAGGCAGCACGACTTAAAAGGATTGAGGAAAGCCAGAGAAATGACAGGCTGCCGTATCCATCAGCTCGACCTTTCACAAACAATGCGCCTGGTGTTTTGTCCAGTTCCTTCTGACTCGGCTTTTCAATTAATATTGTCCCCTCACTCGCCCACCACTTAGAGCCATAACTCATGGCTGCGGTGTTTTGCATACGGGGAGGGGAAAGTCATTTACGCTGGGCCACCCAGCCTTCTGAAGGGGATCCAGGGTCATATCATAGCACTCTGACGATACACCAGTCAGAGACAAGGGCAATTTTTTGTAAAGACGTTAGTACATAAATACGCATGCGCACACACAAAACACACAACGTTTATTGCTTAGGATGTGGCAGAGAACTATTATACAGAACTACATGACTGATGCTATACCCAGACCTGCTGCTGGAGTTCTCCCGGCATACTGGTGTTTTCTTGGCTGACAAAGCAATAATGAGCAGAAGTGGGAGAGTAGACGCTGGAAAGATATTCAAATGTATGAAGAAAAGATAAGATGGGAACAAGATTTCTTTCAGCTTTAGGTACATAATCATTTATACAGATATCAATCAACATACAGATTCAATCAAATGGAGGAACAAGTCAATTTACCATTTACTGATGTCATTAGGAGATGCAAGTGTGACCGTGTTCTCAGGTCGCTGTTTAGAGACATCCTGAGACAAGGCATGCTCTCATCTTAACTAAATACCCATCAATTCAATCTAATCAGCCACTCCGCAGCATATCCCACCATCAGCTGCTGACTCTGATGCCCGTTTTCTTTCCCATTCAGTATCTACACATCTGCCTCCAATATTTAATCGCTGTCCTAATCAAACACATTTCAAACATCGTCATGTAATATTTATATATTAAATTATGGTAGAGGATATTCAGATGTAGCACATATTCACTGTTGGAACGACGCATTTTTATTAAATAAATATTCAATTAATTAATTTTTCCCCTTCGTTTCAAATCAATTGCAAACATGCCATTTTTTTTTTAAACCTACAAAGGGTTGGTTTTGTTCCAACACCAACAATACGTAATATTTATAGCACTCATAACATTATAACACGAGCTCAGGGGCATTGGATTGCCATAAAATAAAGTACAGAAATGTTGATTATGTTTGCCCAGAGGGTTTTTGCAGTATGGGGATAAGTTGAAATATGTAGGAAGAAAAACATTCAAGAGTGGTTTTGTTGACCACATCGGCACTTGGTCCTTGGCTAGTGACTTTCTCTGATTTGACCAGATATTGCTACTTTATCATCCCAACCTGAGCTACTCTGCCACACGTTAGACCCAAAAGTGCGAGAAGAGCGACAAAATCCCTCCTGGTCACGCCACGGTTGTGTCTTGCCCCGGATTCACCCTTAATAGGATTCTTTTAGAGCATTAGATGGATGGCGAATCCGTCCGGTTTCATCTACTAAAAGAGGGCATAAATCACGGGGGTGGGGAGCAGGATGAAGTTGGGGTTATCACCAGCACAGCCACCTCACCACAGCCCTGCATTAGAGCATTAGTGAAATTAATTCATCTTTCATAAGAGGTCTAAGCCGTATCGGTGATCTATGATAACAACCAATCTCTCACTATGAAGAGCGCATGTGTGTGTGTGCGTGAGCATGAGAGAGAGTCCCCCATCCCAGCAAGACTACACAAATCTGCTGGTTTTAAATGGGATAACATTATCTGGAGTGCTGCTCTTGAGAGCATCATCTGAGATTCATAACCCAGCCATGAAATGCACATAAATCAATGCGCAAACTTTGTTTTCTCTTTGCTTTTTTCTCCCCCTCCTTCTCCAGTCAACCTTGCTGTTTTTGCTTTGCTTGTGTACTGTGTAATTATTGTGAATGGTGTAGTGTCTGAAATAACTGTAATTGCTTTTAGATCATGTGGAAATGTCACATTTGCAGGGTGGGGGGGGTATAGAGGGAAGGTGTATGCGTGTGTGTGAAGGATGAGGAAATTGGGAGAGGCCCGTGAAAGGCCAGCTCTGTCTGCTTTTGCATATATTTGCAGGTCCGGGTCACCCGAGCGTGGGTAACGGATGAGCTTTGAGAGCCAGGCTGACACACGAGCAAGGCAGCTCTTTATTACAGTATCAGACTCAAACATGCCGACACCATCACATAGGGCAACACACACACACACACACACACACACACACACACACACACACACACACAAGCATGAAAAGTCAAAGAAATGCTCGAAACATTAAACAAAACATCCCTGTCATAGAAGACATGTGTTTCTAACAGGAGATAAAGTAATACACCATGTGCAACAGCAGCAAATTAACTTTTAATGTCATTATAAATAAAGCTTGACTAGAAACACAACTGGCTTTAATTGCGTTGCTGACATTTCTTCTTCAGGAGCAATAAGATGTATAAAATCTTATTTACAGGTTGTCAAATTACTAGAGACAAAAGAACCCTTATCGTACCCTTTAAAGTGAACAAAATGTATTTAACAACTTCATTATTCACTTTAATTTAACATAAATAGAACAAAAATAAAAAGTATGCACAGATAGCTTAAGCACAAAGTAAACCCTGTCCAAAGGGAAAAGTGCTGAGGCATGTTCTTATAGGATAATCCTCAACTTTAGGCTCAAGCTATCTGGCTAACAGGAGACTCACCTGTACCACACAAGATAAACAAATTTCACTGTACAGTAATATTAATTTTTGCCATATTAAATATATTTAATTTTATGTTGAAATAAATATGTATTTTTAGCATAAGTCATGCTATAATACAATGAGTGTACATACATACACATGTATATACACATACACACATACATATATACACATACACACACATACACACAAAAATATAATTGATACGGAGTGTAAGATGCACAATATATAATCAAATTTACTGTCAGGTGCCTATTTATCTGGAGACTATTTCAGTACTGACATTATATACTGTTAAGGTTATTATACTGTAACTATATCTGATTCATCAAACAAATGGCCATCTTATGATTTTTAATGATGATTTGTATTTGTCTCATATTTGTATTTTGTGAATTTTTTTTATTTGAACATTTTCACTCCCTCCAGCTGTTTTCATAATACGTTAAGGGAACACAACCTGGAAGCTTATTAGAAAGCTGTATAGTTGATTATCAGAACAGTAAACACACCTCAGGGAAGTAGTCTTGAGGGAACTTCTCCTTCTCCAGCATGGATGTGCTCTCTAAAGTGTCTGAGCAGATATCCTTGCCAAGCACCCTCTTGAATTTCTTGGCTAGAAAAAACAAAGAGTGAATCGTCACAGGGCAGTAATTACCTGGAGATCAGAAACATGCAGAAATCCTTAATTTTCCCTAAATCTCATTCCAACTAGTTTGTTTAGGCCTTTTTCAGGCAACTGCTCCACCTACTGGTTATACAAGAGCCAGACTTCCCCAACTCAAAGATGTCCTCTCGCTGATTGTCACATCTAGACATCTAAGCAATGAATGATCCTACAAAGCTAATCAAAAGCCGAACATGAAGGTGGCCCTGAAACTCTCCTCTCCTACACATGTGCCATTCAGTTCACTTTACATGATCAATTAAATGTTTGGTTTTATAATTATTTTATTTTTATATATATATATATATATATATATATATATATATATATTTTTTTTTTTTTTTTAAACTAAACTAAACAATTTCCTATATTATTATAAAATGTGGAAAAGTGTAAATATAACTTCGGTTCTTCAATTAACAGATACGTACACACGTTTCACTGGCAGTGGACTTTCCAACACTGCCTTTCCAAATAATAATCCTTCGCAAGTGACCATGTCTTGCTTTGGATGGGCTGCACCATGACTGCGGCTGGGAAAAGGCTGAGGGGGGTGTGTGAGGAAGGGTGGGGGTCCTCCAGCCACTGCTGCCCCCTCTCCCCTGTCCTTCACGGGGGTGACAGCAGCTAATGCTGACACTCATGTAATAGGAGTGGCTTTAATTAGTGTGACCACAGGGACCCATGACCTCTGACTCCCGGCGCTGATGAGGTCTCCACTAACTGTCCAATACCTGAGCACACTATTACCACAGCTTGAAATCTCATGAATTAAATTCTAATATTAATAAGCATCGCTTTTCCTTATTACTAACTTCATCTGCGTGGATTGCTTTCCCCCTCCTCCTCAAGCCCAAAAGTTCACACTATTCTCTAATGGAAGCAGTGAAAGTGAGTGAGATTATTATGGGATGACTTGTATAAGTATGAGAAACGAAGAGACTAACCTGTGAAATCAAACTGGTAGAGGTTTTTCAAGGATTCGTGTATAAAGTAGCAACTTCCTAGTGCCTGCAAAGGTAGAGAAGGACAAAAATTAGAGGACAACAGTTAGTTATGGGAGCACCTTGATTACTTTCATAAGTTTGATGCAATGCAAAATGTCAAAATTGTACTATGAAAACGATATATGTTCTTCAGATGCTTTTTGACAGAATGACATTGAAGCGTTTCCGCTCTCAAACCAAGCCCTCTGCGAGCTCAACAAAAGCCCCACAATCCACTGAAGGGAGAAAGCAGGGCGTCATCAAAACTCCTGGCACCATGTGACCCTCAACACCATGCAGAAACCATGCCCTCCTTTCTTTGTAAGGAGCTCACCACACTCAAATATGACATGTAAATTATAGATGGACCCGATTCTGTCAAAGCAATCTGAGCCTTTCACAGAAGGCACAGTCAGAAAGGAGTTTAGCATGACCAAAGATTTACTTCAATAGGATTATATTCTTAATTTTACTGAACAATCAGACAGTTTCCCCGTCCGTAGACACCCCAAACAAACTCCAGGATGGTTGAGAGAAGAGGGGAGAGGGGGGAGGAGAGAAAAAAAAAAAAAAAAAAAAAAAAAACTTAAGGCTGAGGGATTTGATCCGGTTCACAGTTCACTAGCTGCTTTTGGAAGAGCTTTCTCCCCTCACGCTCTCCAGGCAGCAGATAAAGCCAAAGGAGCTGATTTCTTTGCTCCGAGGCCTCAATGAGAAAGGAGCCTTTCTCTCAATTGTCCTGTAAACCTCTAGAACTTCCACGGCTCCACAATAAAGAGGGGGTCACTACGAGAGGAGCCCCACAGGAGGAAAAGGGTGAGAGCATGAGAGGAGGAGAGCGTACAGCTGAACAGCTGATAAAGGCACAGTTTGGACCATTGAGAGAGGGATAGAGAGGCCGACTGCACTAGAGCTAAAGCCCAACGGGATGCGTGTCAACTTTTCCGGAGCAGGTGAGGAGAGGGACGACAAGGAGGCAGGCAAGGATCTGGGGGACCTAGATTTGGACGAAGAGGAGCCACCACAGCCGGCCATGGTCAGCCCTTTGCATTATTTATGAGGGAAGCACATCTAGAGATTACAAATCTGCTGATTTGTCGAAAGCACAAACATGAGGTCCTGCCCATCTCCTTGACACAACGGCCTATCCGACAGAAAACAACTGTCACACAAATAATTGATGAGAGCAGATGCCTTCTGACCTAAAGCAGACAGCTTTTTCTCTACCACCTTTGAGTTTAGGAGCGAGAGAGAGAGAAAGAAAGAGTTAGAAAACAGACGAGTATGCCAAGCTTTGACTCAACAGTAGTGAAATTAACAAGAAGACTAAAATCTTCAGGACCTTGTCTCATCATTCCTCATCTTGGTGTTACTCGAAGTGCCCTTGAGTCACAGCAGCAGGTAATTCAGCAACAGCTGTCGTCTCTGAGGCAGAGCACGGCTCAGGAGCACAATCGGCTGCGTTTTGTTCTACTGTCACAGAAAGCTATAACCAAATCACCTCTGTGAGAGCAATCGCTGCAAATGGCACCGTCATGATTACTTTGAGCAAATTCCAATTAATCACCTCTCAAATAAATGGTAAACAATTGAGCCCGAGCGGCAGCCTTCGCCATCATAAAAATTCTATACGAGAGATCTAATAAATATTTAACGTCAGAGTTCAAACCGGCTGCCTCGTTTTCCCCCCTCACCCGTCTCCTCCTCCTGAGCAGGGGCACTCTTCATGAAGAGCCTATTATATTAGCGGCCCGCAATTAATCCATTTGTCTCGAGGCATGACAGCCTCAAAATATTAATTGGAGCCAGAGCGCGCTGACAGGAAGTGCTTATCTTTTACCCGCTGCTTCACAATGGGCTGTGTCAAGCGTATGTTTGTCACGTCCACGTTATTGATTACCTGTCAGATTCACTTGAAATAATTAAAAGTATATTTTACATATTTATAAACCAGACTGTCACTGGCACTACTTAATCCTCCATTAGTAAAATGCACTCTATTAAGTGCGCCAGGCGGTCCAAGAGAAGGGAAGTGAGTAATCGTAGTAATTGTAGACAGAAAGACAATAACTAGGCCATAAAAGGCAGGTTTTACAGCTGGCCCTGGGCAGGCTCTCTGGCTCCCTCTCTCTCTCTCTCTCTCTCTCTCTCTCTCTCTCACACACAGGTGAAACACCATCCACCAAACAGGCTGAGCGAACAACGTTTCAGTCATAGTCTTATCACAATTCTTTCACAAGTCCTAGATTATCGTACATCATCCAATACTGAAAAGTTGCAATAGATTTTTTTTACATTTTTTTTTTATAATAAGATTTAGCAATGCAAGAAATTGGCCATGTGGCTTATTACATTTAGTACTCAAGGCTCAAGCTTGGGAAAAAATAAAAAAATGTACTTAAGTGACAATATTCACACACTTAAATGACACCATTTTATTTGAATGACAGCCTATTGTCTGCTTTACTGAGAAAGTGTTAGAAGATTACAATAAATTTGACGTTAAAACTTAACCAGTGTTTTCCATCGAATCTTAAAAAGTAAAACAAAAGGAATGTTAACATTTTTTTACAACAAATATATGATTTTTAAACCTAGAGAAAAGGCTCTAAAACCGCTCTTGCAATGCAGTGAAATCATGAACCCAATTATGTCCTGCTCATGATGATCCCTTCCTGTCAAAAAACTATTTTAATAAAACAATAAATAGGCACATTTAAAAGGTCTGTCTGCAGATTCAGGTTCACTAGTAAGCAAGTTACCTAAAAATGGGTGAAATGTTATAATTTGTTGATTTTTTCTGCCAAACAAATACCAAAAGGCAGAATGTAAACCTTACAAATGATGCCTCACTTACAGCACATTGCTTTATAGGTTATAATTTAAGATAATAATAAATAATCAGCAAAAACAGAATCTGAAAGCTGGACATGCTAAAAACAGATCAAAAAGGTTTTTCGCCAACACCTATGATAAATATAAAAACCTTTAAGGTGCAAAACAGAACATCCTCAGCCTAAGACAGCCCTAATTGTCTTGAAAGGGCTTGGACGTCCGCATTTGTCAGGTTTTCCCGCAGCTGTAGTCTACAGGCTGAGCTCTCTCAGAAGTGCGCTGCACTTACTGAAGAAAAAAGGCTGAAATCTTGTGACCTTTAATGGATTTTCTGCATTCAATTTGAAAAATGAGCCATAAAGCAAACATAAACGCAGTCATTTTCCACAGTGGTCAGAGCGCTGGTTTCTGCAGAGTGCTGTCGCCAGTGCCCTAAAAGCAGACACACACTCAGTGTGACACTCGTGGGTCAGGAGCTGGAGGTGGAGGTCAAGCTGTTAGTAATGTAGGATGGTGTGGGCAGGAAGCTCAATGAAGAACGTTACATAAAGTGCAATAAATGGAATGTACAGTAGACCTACATGGGAAACGGCAGTCATTACAATCAACTGGCCACTGGCAAGTTAATCAGTGGAACTTCTACTCCACCTCAAAAAATGCTTTTAAATCTATAACAAAGACTATCACGACATATCTTATCCAGAGCTAATTCCAATTCCTAATTACAGGGACAGTGTCGTCCCCCCCCCGCGGAGCTATTTGGTGTTCAGGGATTTGCTCAGAAACCCAATGGTGGTAGTGCTTGAGGTGGGATTCGAATCTGCCACTTCTTGGTCTGTAGGCAAGTATCCTACATATGTGTGCATATTTTTTTTTGGCACATCTTCAAGCATGTATTCCTCAAGCCTCTTTATTAATGGCCGAGATTAAAGGAAGTCTCCCAACATGCTACACATTCTGTGTAAAATCACCGCTATTGCTTTTCTGTGCACTTTTTTTTTTAAAGCAGGATTGTTGAGGAATGGACCAGATTTGTATATATGACAGTACATAGGTCTTTTTCTTTTGATTACAGACATTTAATCTGTCCAAAATTAAAATAAAATAGCAAAGTTCAGTGAGAGCAGCACAGTGTGTATGTACTTGGAGTGCTGCATCAAGAGACAACCCAGCCTACACAGATGAAGATTTGACAGTATTGTCAAGGAGCAAGTGAAACAGTTGCAACTAGGATATTCTGCATAATCAGCAATTCAATTAATTACTTTTTTTTTCCGATTCACTCAACACTGAGTAATGTTTTCATTTTTTTTTTCTTAAACCATTAGTAGCTTAGAAATTCTAACATTTACTGTATAAGCTACTGAAATTTTGTACATGTAACCAGAGCTCTGACAAGAAGCCAAGCTCATAGAATGATTCCTCAGATTAAGATCACACTGGGCTAATCAGACAGGTGGCAGATGTGATGATAGACATGCACAAACATGCACAAAAGACTCCTTTAGGTCCACCATTGCATGAGTACGAGTTGAGGTGAAATGTCTGAGTCGTTACACTGTGGCTGAAACACCCCCCCCCACAGACAAGCCCCTTCAGGCTGTGATAGATCGGTGCTGCATCCGACCTATTTGCAAATAAGACCCAGTGACAGAAGAACTTTAAATGAGAGTTTTCTCTGTGTATCCAGTCAGGCCCTCCTGCAGCAGATGAATAATAGACAGCATGGCTCAATACTCTGAATACTCAATCAATGATTGAGGGCTGTTTGGCAAACATATATGGCTAAAAATGGGAGCTTGCTGGGGGGTTGCAAGGGCATCTCGATCTGTATTTCTCTGCTGAAAAGCCACCCTACCCTGTTATTGACGCACACTCCTCTCCTTCCTACTTTCTCTCCCTCTCAGGGTGTTGTGATTGCTGAGGATGACAAACAGCCTGTTTGTGCAGTATTGGAGGTTTGTGCAGGGCTGCTCTGGAGGCAGTGGATTGTTCTGGATCCTGAATAACAAGCGTTGCTCTCTCTGGACTCCATGTTTGGGTCAGGTTTTCTGTGGGGGACCTGTTGCTGAAGCCTAACTCACATTAACCTGGACACCTACAGCTTTGACTGGAAATTACTAGGAAGCTGGTTAATGTGGGTCACTTATCAATGAAAGAGCAAGTCCAGTATTTCATGTGAAAATTCCACCTGCAACAACTATTCAACCATGTAAGGAGATCCATAGTCAAATTTTCTGCCACCAGTTCACCATCAGCAGCACATATTGTTTCAAAAGGACATAATATTGCATTGCATGAACTTTCCAAAGAGGTTTTATTATTACGATAATTATTCAATTGAGAGAGAGGGAGACAAAAAAAAGAGACAGAAAGACAAAAGAGCGAGAGCGAGAGAGACCGAGAGAGAGAGAGAGGGGTAGATGGACGGGCTCTGAAAGAGCGCTTCTCATTTTGTTAAAATGTCTCCTACACTCCAGTGGCATGCTCGTATGATTGATCTGCAAACCGCTGATTTTATTTCCCCTTTTTGCGGAAAACGTTATGGATGGGTCTAAACAAGGTGTAATTGGCCAAACCAGCAGCCTGCACAGGATCTGCCAACAATCCAGCCCACTCCCAAGGTTGGCCGCCCTGGCGGGGAAATATTGTGCATTAATTTCATTTAGTCTCTCCTTCCAACATCCAATGGTAGAAGTTAATTAAATTGCTTGTCCATTGTGTTCATCCACTTACAAAGTTAATGATATTGTGCAGGGGGATTAAAGAGCGTTTTATAAAGCGCACGGGATGGAAGCTGGCAGCCTCTACATTGCCCGCTTGAACCCTGTCAGTTGCGGAGGCCGGCGGCCCCCATAATTAGCAGTGAAATGGATGCTTCTATCTGCCAATTTCCTGCCATGCTCATCAGTCGTGCCGAGAGCCCTCCAACCTGGCCGCTCACAGAGGTCTAAAGCAATAAAGCCATCATGCCAATGACATTCAACCAGGAAGAATGAGAAAGGGGAGGAGAGAGAGGGGAGAAAAAAAAAAAATCATAATACAACTATACATTATGTGAGTCAGACTTTTAAAGAGGCATTTTAGAATGCCAGCCTTTCTTTTTCTTTTTCCCCCAACGACGCATATTTTTTTCAGCTCAAAACTGATTAAGTGCTGTAGCATAGGCCTGTCTTGTTTGAATAATGTCACATCAGAATTCCTGGCCTATTTCATATGATGAAGTTAAAAGCAGGCCTGTTGTAGCAATATTAGACAAATTTCACTCTGTCAAGGGCTACTTCATATTGCTGAGCCAAAAGTCTGTCAGGCTCTCGAGAGTCGGACATTAAGATAGAAATTAACTTGATTTTACCAGAAATATATGTATCCCATAAGAACAAGGAGTCCCAAATTTTTCTCTTAAGAAGGAAAAATGTTTTCCTGAGTTAGCATTTGAGACATTTAAGGGCTGCCTGTAGTTCTCAACATTCACCCTCAAGCCATGATTGAATGTTCAAAGCCAAGGAGGGTGATGCATTTCAGACATTTCAGCTTGCAACTTCAGCATGTTTTTACGATGGTATAAAAACAGCACATAAGCCTAAATGAGATTTCACCTGAAGTGCTCGTGATGACCAATCTGAGGCCCTGTACTTTTGCTTCTATGCAGTTTGTACTAAGGGAGGAAATCACATGTACAAGACCGTATGAGATACTAAGGGCGGAGTTCAACAGGTCTTTCCACATTTCAGCAATCAACGGACACGTAAACCACAGAAAATAAGCCATCCACTCCATCTCAGATCATTCAGCAGTTTCCATGTATTAAAAGGGCAGCTGCTTCGGCGAGACACAAGGCTGTGATCGCCCTCTGAAACCTCAATCCTCAAATAAACCAGTGTTTTAAACAAGTGGCATGGTGAATAACCACTCTCTCTAAGTAAATATGAGCCACTCAGCTAATCCCATCATCCTTCGAAGGCCCCTGTCTATGATAAATATTATCAGTGTTATTAGATTTGCCAAAAAAGAAAAATCAAAGGCTGAACAATTGAGGAATCCATTAGTAATTAAAATGACATTACTTTGCGGCCTCTTTGTCCACTTCATGTGGGATTGCCAAGGCCATCATTTAATTGTTTCAAATGCCAGAGATAAAATGCATTTAATATACTTAGGCTCATTAATGTAAATCATATTCCACTATGGATGTCCAGTAATTAAAAAGAATATTTCAACTTGTGTCATTTGTCCCCCGCCTCCACCCACCTCCCTGAAAGGTATCCTCATTAGAAAGAGACTTTTTAGAAATGACCAGTCTAAAGGGCCATTGATTTTTCTTTATTCTCTGCTTTTGGAAATATTGTTAAATGTTGACATTGAATGTTCATCAATCTAGATTATCGTGCTATTTAATATGTGGCCTGCTCTAAAGATCGTCAGTTATGCGGCTGATTGGATTAGGAGTGTATCTGAAGCAAGGAGAACTGCTGGTCTTTCATAGAGATAGGAGACATGCATGTAATATGGCAGCAAGCAGTGCTACACAATCAAAGTCTAGAACAAGCTCCACAAGGTCATTTAGTTACATTTCCTACAAATATATGCAGCATTAAAAATTGAAAAGCTTAACATCTAAAAAGGTCCTTTAATAGCAGCACCTTTGTGGCTCAAGATATGATCCAATTGGGCCCTTAGAGTGATTCTCTCTCTCTCTCTCTCTCTCTCTCTCTCTCTCTGGCAGGATCCTGAAAGTTCACAGACTATGTAGCAAGTTGGTCACGTAGCCACTTGAGGAGCATTTGAATTGGACCTTATGTCCTCTTCACTGAGTTCTGGTGTCCTTGGTATGACATACTGTCCCCCAGGTTGTCCAATATGATACAGCTTTATAGCAATGGCCCACAATAAAATATATTGCAGTTAGACATCTTCGTACCATACATCAGTCCATTCTGGGTGGGATTTATCTGTATGTTCCTCATTTTTTCCCCGTCTTTTCCCTTCTTCCTCACCCCGGTATTCAAGCAAGGCCCCTGCAAAATGAGACAACATGGCCCCAGGACAGCATGGCCATCAAACACTATTTTTATATGACCATGTATTACTGCGATCAATCATAGTACCAAATGCCAAGCTGTTTTGGCCTACAAATCCTGAGGAGTTGGTCAGTTTCGACCTCGGGCACTGGAGTATAATCTACCCCTATTCGTAAGGACCCACATAGAATTTGTTATCCCTTAAAGAGTCCACTGAGAAAAAGTATCAGTCTGTGAGTGAAGCAGGCCTCCTTTCCACAGATACTGTCAGAGGCGTTTTCAGGACACAAACAGTGAGCACAGAGCCGTGAAGCTTTAGAGAGAGCAGAGAAAAACCCCGGTCGCTCACTCTCGTCTCCACTAAGTCCCGGCTCTGGACGGTATTTGTGGCGTCTTTGTCTTTATGTAAAAGCGGATGCCTGCCAATGATGTGTTATGTAAAGTTGGCCAGGCTTGATTGAAATGGCAGGATATCCTCCATGCTAGCTTAGTTATACTTCAGTGCATCAGTGGAGAGAGAGAGAGAGAGAGAGAGAGAGAACGAGAGAGAGAGAGAACGAGAGAGAGAGAACGAGAACGCAGGGGGAGGATGTAATAGTAGTGATAAAGAATAGAGAAGTTTCTGTACGCAGATGTTCTTTCAGTTCTTGGGGGGAATCATAAATCGAAGCCGTTCCCAGACTTTTTGGGAGGGAACCATGAGACTGACCAAAGGTACCAGAGAGCAGGGCGTCATACAAGTCCAAAATCTTCTGCTCAGGCAATAAAAGTCATTGTATCACAGGTGTAAAACACCATTGTGATAAACACTGTGCTGGGCTTGACATTTGAATGAATTAGCTTAAATCTTGCTGGATGACAAAAGTAAGCACAATAGTTCAGCAAAACATCAGGTTTTTTCAGATACAGTTGATCAGCCAAGATGCAAAATTTAGACTGCAAACGCTTTTTAGTTTGGCACTTCTAGCTACAAAGGTTAGGTTAGAAACAGTAGAAATCAGCTGTCATCTTTTCCATAAATACATTTTTAAAACGTCTCTCAACCCACTCAAACTGCTCCTCAGTGAGGGGACCAACTTATTGTGCAGTATAAAATGTAATCAATACATGGCTAAGGAGAGCTATTTTACATTCTTGGATCAGATGGCAAAAACTGCAAAAACTGATTGCAGATCAGCACTTCTGGTACTGTGAAGCTTAAAACACAGTCAGTAAACACAGTCAGTCATGCTGTATCCTAAACCACTTTGAAAAGTGGTTTTGAAAAATGGGCCTGTGCCACCTTAATGAAGACATCCATGTGATTTGGATGGGTTGGTTTTTTTTTTCCCCTCCCCCAAATGAATGGACATTTATTTGGTACACAGAGGTAAAATTTAAATTTTAGGTGCCACCTGTGACCAGTTATTGCTAGAATTAAATGCAGGCACTTATGACAACTGAATAGCAACTAAACTCTATGACTAACCCTAACCCCATTTTCTACTCATTATAAATCCCTTGACCCAACCAGGGTCGAGGAGGTGCTGGAACCTATGCCATTGCTCATAAGATGAAAAGATGAGAAACCCTACGGATAAGTCACTGGTCTACTCCACTGGTCCTATGGTTTTTTTTTTGTTTTTTTTAATTAGCTATTAATATAACCCGGGAGACCTGAGAAAAAAATGTATTAAAATGATTCCCTGTCTTAAGCTTGAAATCTTCACTAGCCTCTCCATTTTTTACATGATGTCTACTGCCTGGATGGGTCTCGAGGTTTTCTCACAGGATGAGCCAGATCCATTTCATACCAAAGAGAACAAGGGAGACACAGAGCAGCTTTTATGAGGCCTGTTTCACCCAGCCTGGTCATAACTGCCGAAGCCCTGCATCTTCAGCCAAGACAAGAGATTCGCTCACATGTTGAGCAAAAGCACAGGAATGCAATTAGTCTGTTAAAATCAAGAAGCTAAATCCAACTAAAAAGAGCATAACATTCAATCTAATTACAGCAGCCTTTAATGAGGTAGTAATTAGCCGAGGACAGCTACACACAGGCAAGCATTGTGGGGGAACCTTGTGCAATGCTCCTGTTGACCCAGGCGGCCTCTGTGTGTGATTAAACCCCACTTGGAAAGCATTAGATGCTGAAATATGGTTATATGTTTACTTTATAGCATTTTGAGCAAGCATTGTCCCATCCCACAGAAGTTCACACAGAGGTTTCTGATCCTCTCAGACAGGTGGCTTGTGAATGACTCTTTCAGCTCATCTGTGCTCTCTGTCTTTTTCCTTCACTCTTAGGTGCACTCAAATCATATACTAAATGCTGCTGGTAAGTTTCCTGTTTATCACATGGCTTACAGTTTGCAAAAAACTTCAGCTTTCCCTGTGAAACCCACAGAGTAAATCCCACATTTTTCTTTGTTGCAATAAGATCTCACCCTTCACTATAAACTGCAGCCTACCAGCTTATATCCAGGACTTTTATCGGCATCCTTCATAAACAAACCATTTCCTATGATGTCTTTTCACATAAGCGGTCGGGCGCTCTCTAAATGGCCCCCATAACCTTGAACAGACTGTATTAATTTCCCTGACAAAAATCAATTTGAGAGGGTCCGGGCGAGAGAAGAAAGAGCTCATTATGGGTCTCAGAGACGCCATCTTCTCTTATTAAGAGCGTCCAGTTCATTTACGAGACACGCTTTACCGCTGTTAGGATGAGGTGGAAGACAAAGTCATTGTTCATTTTCCTGACTCGGGTTAAGAGCCACTTAAAATCAATTGGCCTGTGTATGTTTAATACTGTTAGAAAATGAGGGGCTAAAACCATTTCAGTGATTTGCAGCGTGTTTATCTTCCAGTAACCACCAGGGGAAAAGCCTATGAGACTGATTTGTTTTTAAAAGAGGGCAATAAAGACATAAGGAATATACACTGCCCATCAAATGTTTGGGGACATTGAGCATTTCAGAATGATTTTAATAGAAATGAGCACCATTTCTTTATCCCTTTAAAATCTTTTTTTTTTTTATAGTGAACAAGACACTTTTTAGATCCATTCTTTTTATATATATATATAAAATACACACACACACACACACACACACACACACAAAACAACAACACTGAAGCAAAGACTTTGAGTGGATTGTAATCCTCCACAAATTGTATCCCTTTTCCTGGATGCCTGGACTATCAATACCCAAACCTTTCAGATGTTTGAAACCATATATGGGGCAAAAAAGGAAAATATTTATGAAAGAATCTCTGTATACCAGGGAAGATACTAAATGTTAAACTGTTGCAAAAATGGAGCATATCACGATTATTTATAGGCTATTATCAGAATTTGTGAAATAGAAATGTTTGGGGGGTGGTGGAGAGAGAAAAACAGAGCACAAGTTTCTGGAGAAAAGCAGGAAAGGAGTCAAGTCTTGTATGCATTTAAAATTTGATGCACAATACCTGCTAATTCGATTAAGTGCCTGCTGTGAGCGGTGCCTCTGGTTATGGTTGATGTAAATGCATGGCTGGTTGACTAAACAATGCAGGAGCATTAGACTAAGGTGATTGGATAAGAGAGGAGAGTGAAAGGCTCAAGTCAGGACACACAGGACCCTGCCAAGTCCATTATGGGTATTGAAGACGTCCTACAATTTAAGAGCACAAGCTTCCAACGACAGCAGAAAAGAAGGTGGTGGTCAGGGTGGCATCTTCATTGTTGAAATGGTTCCACCTCGGGGCACCACAGAGCAGGTAATATGATAAAATGCAACAATGGAGACCTGATCAGACAGGCCTCATCAGGAGTTCACTTCTCACCCACTTAACCAAATGCATCTATTTGAAAAGTAAATGAGATGATACTGAAACACATACCGAGAAACGATGGCTCTGGCGGAATTACTTTCATGCAAAAAAACTACTGCTCCTGCATCATTCTGCATGCTTACACACTAATCCTTCCATCCCACCGTCTGCACAAAGATCTGTGCGTCTGTTAGTTTTGTTCCCAAAACCAACAAGGAAGCATAACATAAGTAATAAAACTATATTTCTTCTGAGAAAATCTGCTTTTTAAGCTAGGGATGTATGTGGGGTCACTATTTAGGGCTATAATTAAAGCCTACTGGTCCACATAGGGGAAAAAATATCATCATCATTTCTCGTACCTGTCGAGAATTGGCTCAGGTTTAAGATAACGATTTCTCTGTGCTATTAACAACACGTACGTGACCTATCTGTGCCGGGCCTCGGGGGAGAGCTTCTCTCACTCGCCTCAGAATCACGAGCAAGGGATAAGAGAGGGATGAGAGGAACCACGCAAAGGAACACACTTTTCCTCTGTCCAGGGTGTTTGGATTAGTGGCTGATGGCTCCCTGAAGATGTTTCACCCTCCTTCTCATTCTGACCCCAGCCCCCCCCATCTGTTGTATGTGGCACCTGGACAGGTCTGTCCTATTGCAGTGCAAGAGTGAGAGAGAGAGTGTGACAGAGAGAGCGTGAAGGGGGGGGGGGGGGGGGTGTTGGGGGGGATATATACACTTTAGCAGTGAAAAGGTCAGGCAGGCAGGATGAGGCAGGCAAACATGGCAGAGCAAGAGCAGGGGTGTGCGGATGAATCACAGGAGACTTGGTGCATGGCAGTGAATGAGTAACCCAAACCCCATTATTCCCCTCTTCCCCGGCAGGGCCCAGATTCATGCTGCTGCATGCTGCCAGTTCATTAGGAGGAAATATCATTCTTCTTCTGCCGAGGCACTGGCCAGTGGGACAGTCCCCTGGAGGCCCCCCAACGGGCCCAGAAACCCTTTTTAATTCCACATCATCTGCCCCACAGTGGGCCTTAATCTGGCCCTGTGTGATCAATACTATATCAGTGTAGATTAAAATGACAATTTGAAAGTAATTAAGCTGGTTAATGCTCGATTCAAATGTCATTATTTGCACAAGAGAGGAAGCAGAGGAAACCGGCTGTGGTCAGAAGTGAATGTGTGTGTGTGTGCGCACGCACGTGGGTGTGTGCTTTTAGGTGCCTATGAGAAAGAATGTGATGGACAAATATTTTAACTGGTGCTTCCAAGTCACTGCCCATGCAGCTGCTGGAAATGATATGAAGGAGGTCTTAACAAAAGCAGATGAAGTCTCCACCTATGACAGGCAGGGTACCTCTTCAATTCCACAGGAGTATAACACAATCACAGCAATCTGATTTAGAGAAGCAAACCCAATTAGAGGAACATTGGACAAGAAGTGGCAGAGAGCGAACACTGGCTGGGGGGGGGGGGTAGATACGCTGTGGTTAGGGGACAGTGAGAGGAAGAGAGAGAAAGAAGAGACAAAGGAAAGAGGAGAGAGCATGCTTTCTATACATAGAAAGGAGAAAAAGTAATAAATGAAACTCCACAGTAATTGATTTATTTGATTAGTGCTTCAGTTATCTGCTCAGCTTTGAAAACCGCTCTGAAGTTATCATGATGGTGTAAAATAAAGGAGCTATGGCTGTAAGCCGACCTATTAGGGGGTCCCAGAAAGATGACATTGTCTGCAGAACATTACGAGTGTCCGGAAATGGTCAAATTCATTAACTGGACAGTGATGTCAAGGGGAGGGTTCCAGACTTCTTTGCAGTTTCCAAACACCAGTATGTATAAAAGTATCCACAGTCATGCCCTATTATGTATTAATTACTGATATTAAATACATTATTCTAAGAAGTTTATTTGTTTCAACTAGTGCAAACATACCAATCAGGGCCGAGGGTGTATGCCTCACTTAGCATTTACCACCTCAGTGGAGGGAGACGGTGCTGTTGGAGGGCTGCGTTTCTGATTTCTAAACTGCTCTTCAGTTAACTGTGGGATTTCGGAACACTTTTCTTGCATTTATTTTGCCATGTAAAGATATCATTTTTATATTACAATTTTTTTATTCTTTTTTTTTTATTCTTTTCTTTTATAGTTTTCCATGCAGCATTGGAGCCAGGACTGTTGAATGTTTCATTTCGCTCCCGCTGCCTGGTGATACAGGCTTTAACAAATAAAGTAAAAACAATAACTGAGGGAGCTTGGGCATTGTTCAAATACTGTGGCAGGACGAACTGCAATGAGACCAGCTTGCAAAGTGAAAAAAAATAAATAAATTTTTTTTTTTTAAATTTTAAAAAAAAGTAAACCCTCTGAACTAAAAAAAAAAAAAAGAAGTTTTAAAAAATAAAACTTCTCATTTGGCACAAAGAGCAATAAGGTCCAATGTCAGTTTAAGATGCAGGTGATTTCCAGAATTTATGCTTTTTGTGTTTATTTTCTGGTAGATAGGTTTGTGGTGGTCTAGAGGTAAGATACTTGTCTATGGATCTATGGCTCAAGAGGTCCAAGGGTTGAATCCCACCTCTGGCACTACCACCACTGGGTCCCTGAGCGAGACCCTTAACCCTGAGTTGCTCCAGGGGGACTGTCCCTGTAATTAGGACATGGAAGTCGCTCTGGATAAGAGCGTCTGCTAAATGCCACAAATGTAAATGGTAGACAACTGATAACTATAGTTACTCTTTCACATTTATTTAAAGCTAGCTGTCCTTATTACATTTGACCCCAAAAGACTCAGAGAATCACTGTTAACGCAGCACCAAGAGCGATCATGCATTTCTGAGCAATACTTTGCAACTGACAAATTAAAACTGATGGGATTTTGATGGATTGAGTATTGAACATTCATAGAATTAAAATATTTTCATGTGTGTTTTGGTTTAATTATAAAAAAACATAATAAAGAAAGTTTCTCTGAACAGTGATGTCAGGTGGGCTGGAAATCCTTTCTTGAAGTAGTAGTTCAACACTGGACATCCTCTTGCATCTCTTATACTGTCTAGCACAGACGCCTCAAACTCCACAAGCTGATATAGTTTACAGTAAGAGGGCACATACACATTTTGCTAAAAACTCAGGCGAACCGTTTAAACCAGTTAAAGGGTGCAAAGCCAGAGTCTGTGTGTGTCAACGTTAAGAGGTTTGATAAGTTGAAGATAAGTTCTGAAGGTATCCTGTATCTACACACCTTTTCACATTTGTTTCACAGTCCGAGACTGAATGGTCTGCAGACTTCCTTTACTAGACAGGAGATTCCAACTCAATGTCATCACATTTTTAGAGGTTTTGCTCACCTTCACAGTCTTGATAACTTAGTCACAGAAACTCATGCCTGCAGTCACACACGTCAGGGTCAAACAGAGGTGGATGCCTTCATCTCACTAGGAGGGCACTTAATGTGCATCCTGTTGTCTCTCAAACAGTTGAGCTTGTCTCACTAATGGTCTTTATGCTAAATACAATTGGTTCAACTGATCTGAAAGGTGAAATGCACATGACTGATAAACATTTAAAAGCATGACTGCAATGCTGAACAAGCGTCAGGCTCATCACCACTGACTAAGACAAAATATCTTAACATCTCTCTTCCTATTCCCTTCGTTTCTCTCCTTAGTCTGGGAATTGCTGTCTTTACTTGAGGGCTCTTCATCAAGCACTAGAGCAATGGCCTAACCCATCTGCTTAATGAATTATTAAATGCAAGTCAATAATGAATAAATAAAAAAAACAAAGGCAACCTTTGGGTATTTAATTAGCAGAGGTGGTGCATTGCATTGCTAATGATCTAAGCTAATGGCCGCCATGGGGGTCAGTTCTGGCCCACGCAGGGCTTTTTGCTGGCTGCTGTACTAAACACAGAGTCGATCCATCACCAGAGCTGTTGACTTGAGTTTCTGCAGTCCAATGTATTAATTATCAGCTTGTTCACAAGCCTGAGGGTGATGGCAGAGTACCCTTAATCAATGCTCACTGTCACATCTGCAGGCTTTTACACGGTTAATTGGAAACTGGTTACAATGGCAGAATAAGCCAAAAAAACTCTGAAAGTGAACTCATAAAAAGGAAGGATACTGCTATTTGCATTTAATTTAGTTAAGTAACACTGTTAAAAAGCACTGTGACAAATAATGTACAACTTTTAGTGCTTGATATTTTGGCAACTCTTCACAGGTTCTAGGTATTTTACACACACACGTCCCCCAGTGACCTCTGAACTGTAAAGCTATGGACTACACAAGACCTCCGAGTGTGTACTGTGGTATCTGGCAAGAAGCTATTAGCAGGAGATCTTTACAGGTGAAGCCTCCATGGACCAGACTAGTTTGTATAGCACTGATACCAAGTTGAATAAAGATAGGAAATTTGAAACTAAGTCAACCCCAGTCTTTGCCACATTCCTCAGACTATTCCTACAGAATTGTTTTAGTGTGGCAGGGCACATTCATTTGCTGGAAGAGACCATGGTCATTAGATAATTGGAAGGAGTGTGCTTGGTCTGCAGCAATGTTTAGGTGGATGGTATGTGCCAAAGTAGCGTCCACATAAATGCCAGTACCCATGGTTTCCCAGCAGAACACTGACCTGAGCGTCACAAAGCCTGAGCCAGCCTGGCTTCTTCACATAGTGCACCTGTCGCTGTCTTTTCCCAAGACGCAAAAATGTAGATGTCCACTTGATAAAGGACAGAGACGCTGACTAGCCACAGACTGGTCAGAATGGCAATGCCCCAAGCTTTAACAGACAGCACAGCCAGCAAGTCTTTCAGTAAACAAGTTGCCTTTCTTTGGAACGATTTTAGTGGTTACTTTAATACAACATACTGTTGTCAGACTCTTATTCTTTCCCTCCTTGTCTTATGGCATGCAGTCATAGTGCCTGAAAAATTCACTGCACTTATGACCTGCAGGCACATCATTAATGCTGATGAAAAGTATGCACATATGTCTGGGTACTCAGGATTAAAATTGACCATATCAAGGGAAAGCAAAGTCACATAATTATTAACATTTTAGAGTGCGTCGTAATTTTATTGTTTCCATACATATAGAAAATATACACCTTCTTAACCCAATGCTCATGCAATCCTTCCAAGAGCACATAAATTAAATGTGTTTCAAAACTGTGTTATTCAGGAGTTTTGCCTGTGCACATGTGCCTGTGTTGTAAGGAAGGCAAACTAAACATGACGCATTAAAGCACAAAGCTACAGTCATTGTAATGTGCAACAGGAGAGTGCATGCGGAGCAGGTAGAACTGATTAACCTTAGTGGGGACTACATTGATCAGAATGGCTCTGCTGGAGAACAAGTTTGAGATGTTCAAACCATTATTCCCCTGGAGTAAATTTGAGCTCATTAGACAGACTCTCTTAAAGAGGTTTTAAATTAACCAGATTGCTCACTAATCTGCAGTAAACTACTCAGGTTAATGCCTAAAATACAGCGCACACACACAGTACTGTACTGGAGTGAAAGTCTTGCTGGTCCTTCTAGTATAGGAATGGCAAATAGGCTGATAAATAATGTTCCAGTTGGACTGTACAGAAAATGCAGAAATTTAAACACCACAAGAATACATTATTCAGCTTTGGATGACCAGGCAAACAAGTCTCCTGCAGAAAAATTTAGCACATCAGATTTTCTCTTCTGAATAGAAGGTTTAAGTTGATCAGCCTGTAGTGATTGTGAGAGTGGAATGGCAGAGAGCACAGTCACTGAGATTTACTCTCACATTATTTGTGAGTTACTCTTATATAAAGCCTCTACATCTCACCAGTACAGACATCTGCTGGGGGAAGAGGGCTGCGCATGGACAAGTTCTACATATGATGAACGCCTGGAGAGTCGGTCTGTGTAAATGGAGCAAAATCTGTAACTCAGGTTTGTCCAGCTTGTCCTGAGTTTTCATCTTGTCTTAAAAAGATTCAGCATTTCAGGAAGAAAAAAAAAAAAAAAAAAAAAAAAATCACACGATCAATCTTCACACAGACACACAATCATAGGGCAAATCTGAGAGAGTTACAGATTTCACTCCATTTACGCACATATTATATAGGTATAATACAAATATACACTTTTTTTTTTTTTTTTTTTTTTAAACAAGTGTCTGAATATGTTTGTGCTCGAGTGTGCATGTGTGTCTGTGTGTGTGGGTGTGTAAGTGGGGTCCCACTGGGAGCCAGAATCTTTTCTCTAGGGAGCAGCAGTGTGAGAGGCTACAATAGCACAGAGATTATGGAAATCAAACCAGAGAGATTAGCTAATGGGAATATAATAGGCCTGGGAGCGCGGGTCAACCATAGCAGTCCAGGCATGTAAATGAAGAGGAGCGGGAATCAATACGCTTTGGGAAAACATACAACCCAGAAGGGATGGACTCCGAAAGAAAGAGAGCATGTGAGAAAGGGCAACCATTCAAGCGGATTTATAACAAATAAGCATTTATCATGTCATACCTACACCGTACTCACCTTAGCTCACACAACATCTATATATGTAAGAAATTATTCTCAATTTCATAAATGTTGATCCAGATGGAAGTATGAAAGTATACATTTTCTCATCTTATTATCTCAATATTTCTCTAATATATGCACTGTTTAAGACAAAATACAGATGAGCAAGTAACAAAATCCAAAGTCCAATAAAACGAGAAGCAATGTGACAGGGAAAAAATGTAATAATGTAACTTACATTAATAACCAAAGCAGTAAAATGTTAACTGTACAGACAGCTGATGTGCGAGTTGATCAATGGAAATGCCATTGCATCCCCAATCCAATGCTCATGAGGCAATACAGTCACCATGACTCATTAAGGCAGCACAGCACATGTTACATTAGAGGACCAAAGCTGCATTCCTACTCTACTGTTATAATGGCTGTAGCTTATTATATTTTATATCATCAAGCCCATTATCAAACTTTATGAATCTACCCATAATCTCCTTTTGTTCATCTGTTCACACAGTGGTAACCCAGGAGTGTAGGGTCACACTGGGCTTCACACACATGGCCTCTCCTCTCTGCACTTATTCTCATTCCAGCCAGTATGGCAGTCCCATCCATCAGGACACGGGCACAGGACACCTCCTGCCTGCTCACAAATGCATGAAGCCTGCAATAAAATTAACCTTGTGGCAATTGTTTTCTCACACATTTGATGGGCCAGTGGCAGCTCATCCGTTAGTGAGGGGGTATAAAAAAGTCAAGCGCAGATGTGCAAAAAATTATGACCGAGAGGCCACGATGCAAGTGGGCAAGCATGGGATTATTGAGTCAAGACCCGATCAATCAGCAAAGGAGAAGATGAAGAACAAAGCATATGTCCCAGTGATAATGTATGCATGGAGGATGTGGGCTAACAATACAGTTCCTTGAGAACGCAGGAATGCAAAATGGCTAAAAGAAGGAGAAGTCTAATGGAGTCTAGACGAGTGGGAGGAACAATTTGGAATAACAATGCAATGCTGCAATATCCTGCTAACATGCTTTAATTTTTCTTGGTCTTCTTATTTTTACACAAATAAGTAATAAGCTAGCGATATTTTTCTAATTGAGGTAGATTTTTGCATTACATTTTTATGTTTTTATAATGGCACTGGTGGCAGCATCAATTGATACATACATGATAAATCTTGCATATTGGCTCCAGGGAATGAATCCTACATCTGGACATCCCTAACAACCCTAATTTACCACGTCTTGGCCACTGCATGCGTGTTTTCACATTTTGTTGGCAGCTATGAAAAACTGCGTCCACTGTTCGACAAACATATTCATGCATAGAGACAGTTGCATAGAGTACCGTCAGGGTAGACACACCGTGTGTCTTTGCTCCAACCATATTTACACATCCCATTGCTACATCATGACCTACTGCCACCCAGTGAAGAGATGGCCTGAGTGGTGGTGTGTGTGTGTGTGTGGGGAGGGAAGAGGAGTGTTGTTGAAGACATAGAAAGATGAGGGGAGGGGTGGAAAAATCCTTCAGTGGGTGTTTATTTGCTCTCAACACCTCCTAAGCGATCAATATTTTTAATTTGGGACCGAGTTATTATTTTTCACATCACTGAGCTGGGGAGCAGAGTAAAGTGGCTCATATTTTAGCGCTAAAAAGATCGATATGACAGGCTCACCTTCACTGTGCCCCGCTCTCTCTCTTGCTCACATCACACCAAGGGCCACACACACCATAATGTACACACAGCAGCAGACCCCCACATGCTCAAATCACATCATTATCACATACCCAAACACACACATACACACCTGATTTACACCTGACCCTACATCCTGCTGCCCCCTCTAAACTAATATCACCATACACAAACCACTTTATCAGCTGGGTTTTTATAAGGCCTGTGGCCTGTAACTGTCTGTGTGCGCGTATGTGTAAGGATCACATAAGTAGATATTTTAGGCTATGGGGAAAGGAGAGGGTGAACTCAGATTCTCAGATTAGACTCCCTATAATAAATGCATCCATTCTTCAGGCCCTCTGTACAATCCATTAATTGTGTATATGTTTCAGCCTAAATTCTTCCAAGTGTGCCACAGCCTGCCTTCTACCCTTAATAATTCTCTTCTGATGGCAGACTCATCGATTGTCGCTCAACATACGTCTGGGGAGAGAGAGAGAGAGAGAGAGAGAGAGAGAGAGAGAGAGAGAGGAGAGAGAGAGAGAGAGAGAGAGAGAGAGAGAGAGAGAGAGTGTGTGTGTGTGTTGGTATTTACACTCCTGAGAGCTTGACTGATGGCCTGGGAGAATTATGGTCCTACAATATTGCTCCACTGACATCTCCTCCATTCAAATAGCCTCACTGTGCTCTGCACTTTGCACCATATGAGAGGCCATGGATTTAGTTTGCAATATTTTAAGCTGGTTATGCATGCGCCAAAGACTCAAGAAGGAGTGGATTGTGTTTGTGTGTGCGCGCGCAAATGTCTGTGTGTGATGAGGAGGTTAGGTGAAGTATTTCTCCCATTGCCCTGGTTAAACAGCATCATCTCCATAAACTTACCATAGAAACCTCAAATTACTACTACAACAGAGGTGGTGAGTGGAGGTGGGGTGCAGTATAAATACTTTTACACTGACAGGTAAACAACATTTATTATCTTGTTTCAATAGCACCTGTTAGGGTATCGGATATGTAGGCAGAAAGAAATGAACAGTTGATGTGCTGGAAGCAGGAAAAAAAAAAAAAGAAAAAGAATTTCCAAAATGAGAAGTATAGAAGTATGGTGGTCCAGTCTCACCACACAGCTACTGTAAGCTGCTGAGAAGTTCATGCTGGCTGACAGAAATGTCAGGACACACAGTTCATCTGGTCAGAGTCCCACATTCTGACCCGTCCACTGTGGTCTACCATGCAAATCAAGGGAGTAACTTCACTTCGACATGGACCAGGAACCTAAACATTGCTGCATACAAAGTACACTCCTTCACAGCAACAGTATTCCTAATGGCAGCGATCTCTTTTGAACAGGCCAAGTATCAGTGGCACACAAATTCCTCTGATCCATGGAGGCCACACCTACCAAACTCCAGCACCACAGCTCACCTTCAATCCAAGCCTCAGTGGTCAAAGATATTTTTGGGGATCTACTCGGTATTAGGCAGGGGGTTTTAATGTTGTGGCTCATCAGGGTATATACAGCTGCCCAGGACCTTTCAAAATCCACTCAAGCACATTCTTGTGCTAAGACTGCTCCATAGCAGGTTTGAGTCAGAGGTCCAAAGAAAGCACCATAGAGCTAAGCCTAGCTTAGCACCCACTCATCTCCAAACATGCATAGCCTGAAGCCTGAGAGAAGCATCAGCCTGGCCTTAGTGTGGAAACAGAACAAACTGTGACAGAGGGGGTCTGCTTAGCCTTATGTAGAACTCTATCCTGAATTTAACCCCTTATCTGACATTTTACTCGGTTAATTTATTACAATTATTAATCTCCAGACTTGCAACTTTAGCTGCAACTATTAATAAATTTTTAAAAACCACAATGAATTATCCAGTAACTGCTTTTCATTATTCAGTAATGATAAATTTACCAATACAGTAACTACTTTCAGCTACTAGAATTCATTTTGTAACTACAAATGATCAATAACAGCAAAACATTTTTTGTAACTATTATAAACCAATAACTGCTATGAATTACTCCACGAGCATAATGAATGTAAAACTACTTTAAATTAATTCAGAACTAAAGGTGTTCTTATGCATCTATCAGTAATTTATTACTACTATTAAACATTTACTAACTACTTTGATTGGGCTGTGAATTAATCAATATCCGCAATGCGTTAATCAATATCTACTATGCATTAATCAATGACTACTGCTAAAAGTATAGGTATTTCAAGGTGATTTAAGCCTGGACATGTTGACAGGTCTTAAGACTTTAAGTGGTTCACATGGATATGTGGAGAAACAGCATGTGACGAGCAGATTAATTGAATAAGTTTCAACTGATAATCTGCTGATAAGTAACGATATGTTATTTTGGCTTCTGATCACTGTATCTACTCATTCTGCGAGCATTAGGGTTGTCAAGACAATGCACCTATAAATAAATGTTGTCAAACATATGTCTTTTATTTAAAAAATCTATTTCATCAGGCAGTCAGTACTGCTCTAAAAATTAAGCCCAGTTGTCTTTTCAGTCAAACACCCAGAGGACACAACCAATTTGCAAGGAACACAGAACCGACAAGACACTGGGACAGATTATGCCGTCACACAGAGCTGCTCAAGCCACTGAGAAGGACCCGCAGATTCCTGTCAAACCATAATGTCTCACTCTCCCATGTCTTATCTGCTGGATGTGAATGGTGAGAAACAGGTTTCGTTTTCAATTAAAATGTCTGGCAGAGACAAAAGCTTTTGCGAGCTACGACTGAAATTGGCAGCAATACAAGAGCCATAGATTGTTTTAAACACATGTAACAGTTCCTAGAACACACACACACACACACACACACACACACACACACACACACACACATGTAATAAGAGGCAGACATTAGTGCACATCATTACCCATGGAGCCTTGGGGCTCAGGGGCAGAGGTGGATCATAAATATTAATACTCTGAAACAATTGGATGGGGAGAAGTGCCATCAGGCTTTCTTTTCCTAATTGACATTTTACCTGCTGTATACCTTAACTAGGCTGTAAAACAGCCGCCAGGCCACAGCAGCCTGTCACTTAACATTCGTCCCTCTTTCACTGCGGTCTGAATACAAGCTTCTGCAGATTTAGACTTATTTGGAGTCTAACACTGACGCTACCAGAACTACAGGAACACAACAGATACCAAAATAATATTCAACCACACATCAATATCATCTATGTATCTCCAATTTTTCTTTATTTTCCTACAAGATTTTAAACCAAAACTGCTTAATAAAATGTTCAAATCTTCCATTTGAATAAATGTCTGCCTTCTTCTGGAACGTAATCTGTTCTGCTCATTCTGAAAAATCATGACATATTCTTAAAATTATAATTAAGAATTCCTAAATAAAAAATTGAACAAAAAATCTGAATAAAATTGAGGATTTCCATATAAACACGAAACACACCCTCTCCCAAAACTGAATGCCATTCAATCTGTGTGTACCTTGTCTAACATCTACTATTTCTAATATGCACAAGACTGACAATTTGGCAAAAAAATAAAAATAAAAACAAATTAACAATGATAGAATTTTATAATACTTATACACACCATTTTTACTTTTTGGTATGATAAGAAAAAAAGAAAAAGAAAAAAGAAAAATGCCTGCAGTCCCAAATTTAAAACTTACCATCAAAAAGTATCAATACATTATTCTAAATTTCACACACTGCCCCAAATCACATTAACAGGATTAATTGTGCTTTTAAAGAATAATGACCAACTGCCTGCTTCATTATTAAAAGTACTGGCGATATCCACTATATGAACAGAACAGCCTGGGACATAATGTGAGGCCATTAATCACAGTGTGGATAAATATGATCAATTCTGCCCTCCCCTAATAACTAAAAGAGATTTTCACAATCCACCACAGTATAAAAATGTAGCATAGTATATCGACACACTACATTTTTAAAATTATTATTAAAAAATATTACATTTACAGCTTTAATTACAACATTTCTGTTGGTGTTTTATTGAAAGTAACTACATTTAATTTAGTAGATTCAAATCCAAATATTCATTCACACATTGTCAAAGGAAAATCTGCTGATTTTGGATCATGGGTCGACTACATTATGCTTGGTAGTTTCATGCTCTCCAGTTTGGGACCCATTTTTATTTCAATATCTAAACTATAAAGCCTGAAAAGAGCCAGTGAGGGAGGAGAAGGAGATCCTGCTGCCATAAAGAAGCCCCTGCTTCCATACTATCTCCTCTCACATTATCTGGAAATTGACAGGCTGAGCAGACAACAAACAATTACCCTACAGCCACAAATCGAACCGGCAAAAACAAACGTCACGTTGTCCCAGCTAAATGGCACATGCTTTGTATGACTAGACTATTAAAGGATTTATTGACTGTAAGATACACTGGAAACTTTGGTTTTGTTGAACTTTGATGATGGAAACGAGTGGGACGTGCCCATCCAGAGAACTCTCTTCAAGAAGTGATGCTGGCAAGAATCCAGAAGCTATCAAATCAGTGTGTCTGAACTCAGCTTCAAATGTAAAACTTCAAACTAATTAATATGCATTGACAAATTGCCCTGTGGAATTAAGGAGATTTTGCAGTGGGGCTGCCTTCAGAAAAGTGCCATTTCCAACCAGATTGGATTTTGAAGACTCAAATCATGATTTAACAAGTTTTGTGGACAACATTTCATACAAGACATGTCTCTCAAAACCAAAACCCACAGACTGGCGGGTCCACAACTGTCCCGAGTAGACAGCAGTACTATGCTTCCACCTTGTGGACATTCTGTCCAACAGCATTTCATGATCAGAGTTCCTACAATTGGCATGGACTATTGTAAAACACAAACTGTTGCTGGCAATTCTGCCTAGAAAACCAATACGCAATTACGAGACCTTCACGTCATATTCACTTTTTCAGAAGCTTCCCAGAATCATTTAATATCACAATACTTACAATACAAGGAATTTCCTGCACATTGACATTTTTATTTCATTTATTTTTGATCAAATAGAACGCACAAACGGGGGGCAGCGGTGGCCTAGTGGTTCAGGCATTGGCTGCATGATCGGAGGATCAGGGTTCGAACCCCTTCCCAATAGGTTGCCCTGAGGTACCCTTGAGCAAGGTGCCGTCCCCGTCACGCTCCTCCCTGCGACGGGCTGGCGACCGGTCCAGGGTGTGCCCCCGTCCTTCGCCCTGTGTGAGCTGGGATGGACTCCAGCACTCCCCCGCGACCCCGCTTGGGACAAGCGGCAGAAAATGACTGACTGACTGACTGACAGAACGCACAAACGTGACAGCAATGCCACATTTTTAAGTGATCACCATACAAAAGTATCCATACAAGCCATTTCCCTTCAACATTTCATACACACTGTGCTGCACTTAATCACAAACAGGATTAATAACACTCTTAATTTAAGATTTATTGGTCATAATTCATTAAGCGGTGACCTTATTCGCCATATATTCTGAGAAATGAAAAGGAAGCATAATGTGAGATCATTTATCACTGTATCGATAATATCAACTTTTCACCCCTACATTAATAAACATTTTCCAAATGTCCTAATGGTAGCAAGTTTAAATAGCATCATACATGTGCCAAAATAAAACACACAACATTTTTTTTTTCCTTTAACAGCATTTTATTGCACATCACTAAATTCAGGTAAATAGAACCATTTGTACTCCCTTCACTAAAAGGATTCCTAAACGCATCCACCAAAGCACAGACAAAACATTTATTGAAAATGTCTGCAGTGAGAAATAAATACAAAATTGTTAACATTCTATTAATTGTACTTCTCAAGGAACAGTACCTGATGGTGCAAACCAGCACAAGCACCAACAGTCTACCATCAACACCTTCCAGCATGTTCTCATCTTGTCCCTCCTGCCTCAAACCTCCCTTAGTACATCATCTCAGAAGAGTATGATTGAGCATGAAGATATTTTAAAATTGTCCAAAAATATTTTGAGGACTCTGAATCTTGAACACAGTATCATGAACTGTGGGCAGTGCATGTCACAAAGTTTCGTTCTCACACTCTACCCTCCCCCTTTTAAATCCACATTATGAAGCCTGAGGGCAAGTGAGAGGAAAACCTGCTGCCGTCCAAGCAACTCCTGTTCCACTGCGGTTTCCTCTCACGCTATTTGAAAATTGACAGGCTGAGCAGCCAATAATTACCCTGCAGTCACAAACCAAACCGGCAAAACCACACGTCATGTTCTCTTGGCACAAGCTTTAGACTAATAAGGGATTTATTGACTGTGTGAAACACTGGAAACTTTGGATTTGTTGCACATTGATGATGGAAACGAGTGGTTTCACACAGGTCTAGAGAACTCGCTTCAAGAAGTGGCAAGAATCCAGAAGTGTGATTGAGCATCCGTTTAAATGCAAATTGGGAAACTAGTTTTAAATGCATTAGCACTTCAAAAACCTCCTCTAAAGATTACAGTGAAGCAGAGGGCTGCCTGCAGCCAGATATTGTTAAGAAGACAGCGGTACTGATCAGCGGCAGTTTGCTTCCATCTTGTGGATACACTGATTAACAGCACTTTTCAATGATTCAGTGGGGCAGAATCAAAAAGATCATTGTAAAAATGTTGTAATTATCTGAACCACTGATCAATGCTGCTGTGAATTCTGTCAATAAAACCAATATAAATGTATTAATTTTTCCCATGGGGGGGGGGTTGGGGGCAAACTTACACCCAGGGGGCAACCACCATCTTCACACCAACTAACATCTGTTTTAACCATAAATGCCTACAGGGACACAGTAACCGAGGTAAAGCAGGCTTCACTTACTGTAAAATGCTCCTGGGACTTGAAGTTCTTATCGAGGTAGACACGGGCTCTGCTGTACTCCTTCATGGCATCACTTGATAGTAGTTCTCTATCAGGAGAACAGAACATCCTTTAGCTATTTCATTGCAAACATAGCAGCATACTCAAAGTTTTGTATGAAGGAAAGTTTTGTATTACTCGGAAGAGTATAAATCTTGAACACTACTGAATACTGCTTCCCCAACACTCTTAGAAGAGTCATTGCAATCTCCTGGGGTGATGCATATTTAGAACCATTATATGGGAACATATTTACATTTACGCCATTTAGCAGATGCTCTTATCCAGAGCGACTTCCATGTGCTAACTACAGGGACAGTCCCCCTGGAGCAACTCCTGTTTAAGGGTCTTGCTCAGGAACCCAGTGGTGGTAGTGCTAGAGGCGGGATTCGAATCTGCAGCCTCTTGAGATTATATATATATATATTTTTATATTTATCACACAAACACACACACACACACACACACTACTGTGCAAGCGTTTTAGGCAGCTGTGGAAAAAATGCTGTAAACAAAGAATGCTTTCAGAAATATAAATAATGATTGTTTATTTTTATCAATTTACAAAATGCAAAGTGAGCGAACAAAAGAAAAATCTAAATCAAATCAATATTTGGTGTTACTGCCTTTTGCCTTCAAACCAGCATCAGTTCTTCTGGCCCCCACAGAGCCCTGATCTCAACATCATCCAGTGTGTCTGGATCACATGAAGAGACAGAAGGATGTGAGGAAGCCTACATCCACAGAAGATCTGTGGTTCGTTCTCCAAGATGTTTGGAACAACCTACCAGCCGAGTTCCTTCAAAAACTGTGTGCAAGTGTACCTAGAAGAACTGATGCTGTTTTGAAGCCAAAGGGTGGTCACACCAAATATTGATTTGATTTAGATTTCTTTTGTTCATTCACTGCATTTTGTTGATTGATGAAAATAAATAAACACTTCCATTTCTGAAAGCATTTTGTTTACAGCATTTCCACACCTGCCGAAAACAGTACACAGTACTGCATATTATCTCTCTCTGTTTAAATCTGATGGGAAAAGGTCCCAAGATTGGAAGGTCATGGGATTGAATCCCAGACCAGTAGATTGTCCTGAGGTACAGTCCCCATCACCGCTCCCCAGGTGCTTTCAATAGCTGCCCCCTGCTGCATGATATGTATGGGTGAAAAGAAAAGGTTAAATTTCAGAGTGGGTCACGGTGTGCTGTGCTCCACACAAAAAAAAAAAAAACAAAAACAAAAAAAAAACTCTTTCACTTCTTTTAAACATTGACGTGCGAAACTGGACCCCATATTTCCCCTTTTGAAAAGGTACATTTATGTTGTCTGAATTATGATGAACCAACATCTCACCAGGCACAGCAGTGCTGCTGGATTTGCTGTTTAGTAAAGAGTTCTATCTAAACAGCGCTCTTTAGACAAGCATTGCACACAAACATCTGATATTATTTACTCCCCTCACCATCTCTCTAAGAAAATCCCGTCAGTTTCTTTATGGCCAAGAGAGGGCTCCACCAAACTCTAAAGCTGGAAACGGTTTAGATGAAAAATGCCTCACAAGATGCTTTTATCAGAACCATGTGACAGTCTGTAAGAGCAGTGACATGGTGAGAAGTGCTTTCTCCTGAGCACATGACCGCAGTCCCAGATAAATGATTTGGACACCAGTCTCCTTTTCTTCAGTACTTGAGAGATCAAAGAACGTCTCCTTTAATTTTCATCACTGTTCTTCAGCAGAAAAATGACCGATCTGAACTTTATTAACAGGGGTTTTATTTTCAGAAAAAAATAAATCTCATTCACAGTGTGTGCGCACAGGCAGCACGAGACGGTTTCGGGTATATTTGTGTAACTGGGGCGAGCGGTCATTCATCAGACAGCAGATGGCCTGAATAGCACACTCGCACTATACTGCTTCGAGACATGGAGGTAATGGAGGAGCACTTACTTGACGAAGCTGTCCACATGCGTCATTGATTCTTCATAATTTTTACCACCCACTTCTTGACAGTGTAACGCCACAAAGTGCGGTTTGTGTGTGTGGACTGTCTGTAAAAACAAAACAAACAAAGTCATTAGGTGGGACATACTGAATCCAAACTTTATCATGAGACTGTATGTGCAAGACCAGATGGGCAAAACTAGACCTGTATATAGCACAAAGTTTCCAACCTATGACAGCTTTGCCTCACGCAACAGCAGCAGGAGTTAATATTCCAGATCAAAATAACTAAGGGGACTATCATAACCAACACCCCTAACTAACGGGACAGTTCTAAGGAATCTAACAGCCATATGGACATCACTAAGTGATCTCTGAGTCTGTGTAATGTCCATCACACTCCAACACGCACACACATGATGAAGAGCTGCTGTACTTTGTCTGTCTGTCTCGCTCGCTCTCGTTGGATTTGTTGAGTGTCTGATTCAAGATGAAACTTCCTATGGGGTCAAAGATTTTTGTAAGAAGCAAAAAAGAAAAAAAGCTGGAACAGGGCATTTTCTTGGCAAGTAATGAGGTTTATACGATTTCAAACGTGATGTCACTTTATTGTAATCATGATATGGTACATAATTAAAAAAATATATTTAGAATTTTTTTGTTTGTTTTTTGTTCGGAGGAGATGCCTTGTCCTAAAGACCTTCACATGTTTGCTAGAAGAAGGGGACAAAGCACCCGAAAAGTTTCATCACTTGGTGAGAATGAATGCAGCATTAGAGTGTTAAATGCTTTACCATCCCATTTTTAAATGGGTTACAGGTCTGAAATGCAGTAGTGAACATATATTAACAAATTAAATGAAGATGGTTGTCTGTTTAATTAAATATTTAGACAACTGTGAACATATCCTGCCCACAATTCCAATCTGTCTAGTGACCATCTGTATATTTTTAGTTTTAGTGATTAAATTTATCCCTTTTGCTTTTTCTACAAACGGACACACTCCTGCTGAATATTCTTTTTTGATGAAGTGGTTCTAGAATGATTTTAAGATGTAAATGTGATCTGTTACCTTGTGCATTTCTTTTTTCTCTCATGATCATGACAAGAGCATTAAAATCCCACCCTCCCATATTCCAGACATACAGAATCACAATGAATACCTCTAATACAGATTCACAATAAAAACACCTTCAAAAAAATCAACCAATTACACACTGACAACAGACAGAACACACCAAAACAACAACGTTTAGGATGTTGTGCGTGACTGTTTCCCTTATGACCTTCCACCCCTTTCAAATTTCTATGAGGATGAGAAAATATTGCAAGGGATCCCCACAAATGCGAATATTTGAGTGAATAAGAGGACCTTGAACATGGCAAAAGGTTATCGCCCTGCCGTCACATGACTAAGCTGTAAATGGTGTTTGCGTGTGCAGGGCAAGGGTACCCTGCTGTTTCGAGGTGTGACCCGGAACGGAAAATCCATACTGCAGTGAATTACAGCACTCATAGGCACTCATGGGTCAGGGCTTTAGATGTTGAGTAGGCCATAGATCACAGTCACTCACGATTTGTGGGCCCAGGGGGCCGCAAGGGCTTGGACGGCGCAGGCTTTTAGGCCTACTCTACTCACCGGCCTGCATTATTTCCACTAAAAGCCAAATCAAATAAAGGTAAAGTACAGCAATAACACTATGGATTTTCCATCAGCCTATCGCTATGCCAGTTAGTTGGATGACCCTTTGTAGGCTGTAGGACAGAGTTCCAAACGGCAGTAAAGCAGCGACCTTTTAGACAGGTTTTTAAATAATATACAAACAAAAACTGTTTGCCTGTTCACTCAAATGTCCTCCATAAATGCACGGTATTCTGGCAAAGGAAACAATAAGCAGCGAGTATGAATGGTACGGAGTGATCAGGTGCCAATGATGTGCTTGCCAAGATAGTTAGGAACTGGACCTTACATGATTTTACAGAAATCTACTGCCAAAAAATATATATATATATATATATATATAATATCTTAATACAAGATCCTCTTCCTGAGTACAGCTACTTTAGAATAAATGCAAGGCTTTATTTACTTTTAAAATGTTTAGCATTTTATTCTAAGGCTGAGACAAAAAAGTTCTCCAGATTAACCTTTCTAATGTGTTGAAAGAGGCTGTTAAGTTCATGGAAATGATAAAGTAGTATTCCTTTCATGGAGCACACGGCAGGACCACATGAACAGTAGCAATTTCACTAAGAAAACCATCTCTGTGTAAACACTACCTTGGAAGTCATGGACCGTGTTTGCATTTAGGAACTGGCTATACAAAAGACTGCAAAACTTATCTTTTTTTTTTTTTTCCACCACCCATAAAACGCTGACAACCACACACACCCTGACATATTCTAGATCACGGATGGAAGAGTCTAGAGATATTTGACAAAGAGGAGTGTGTTCTCTCAGTCTGCCTATAAAATGTTTATACGCATGTTCCTGTGCACCATATCTCCCACTGATCAGTGTGTACTTTGGGCAAACAGATGAATAAATTAATGTAGTGCACACCATGGACTTGATGTCATTGGAGTAATCGATATCCCAGGAATGAGTCGGCTTCATCTTGGATCGTGTGTGTGCTCACATGTTTGTTAATGTTTCGCACCTAACGGCCTAAAGAGTTTTTTCCTACACAGGCACAGTTCGTGCCAGCATAAAACCTGTTTAACCTTTACATGTTGTCTCACTCGACTTTAGGGCATCATATTTTAGCATCTACTAAAGCCCACCCCCCACATCCATCCTGCTTTGAGGTGAAATTGGAGTAGGGTGTTTCCAATATTTTTGCCTCTTACAGATATAACACTGGAGTGATTTCCTCAGTAAAAAAAAAATAAAAAATTAAATAAATTAATTAGTTTTAATATTATTAACAATATTTAGCCTTGCTCTATATCATATTTATGCAGAGACATACCACATACTCAGAAAAGTTCAAGCATCACTGTACTAGAAGTCATAACCGATGTCCAAATTTGAAAGTAGAGCTTTATATGTTATTGCAATGAAGGGAAAAAAAAATAAAAAATTCTAAATTTCACAGTATGCTCCTGTCAGGGGATTGCCAAAATCGTGAATATTAACATTGCGCAAATACATATTTCGTTATTAAAAAAATCATCATCATGGTGAATTTGGATACAAAAGAGCGAGCGAGCGAGAGAGCGAGAGCGAGATTGATTTGTGGTTTTTGTAGTGCCAAACCTAACCTTTCCCTAACTTTTAGCAACTAATTTAATTCCCAAATGTGAGAAATCATGTGAAAGCCAATAAACCCCTGCTCATTGTTTTTAAAATTACCTTTTCCTCAAAAGCATTGGTGTGTAGCCTGGATGAGTCACATGCCGCCACAGCTGTCCTACAGAACCAATGGCTTCTGGGTGTGTTCTCATGCAAATAACTTCTGAAATCAGAGATCGCTCTGCTGACCACAAAATGATGCAAACCACAGTTTATACTAACCCAGTATCCAAGCCTAGTAGTGTCAAGGTCAAATAGTAACTCCTATTCTGACATGGAGACACAGACTTCAATCAAATCCCCTGCTGTGGCTGAGAGTCCCACACGGGCAGAGTTTAAGGGCTTAATAAATTCATCTGAAGGAAACACACCACAGTAAAATCTCCCCCACTATTAAACTCTCAGCAATAAAACTGATGGATATTCTCTCTCCTCAGACCCCCCCCCCCGCCCCCCCGGAACAGTTATGTCCATTGCATTCAAAACCGATGCAAAACTATATGACAAAACAAACTAGTAAAAGTGGATTCTCTTTGACACATCAAAACTATAAAGTTACATTACACATGCACAAGCCATTCATGACAACTGTCAAAATTATAACATTTACAGGCCAAATCCAACAAGTTTCATTTTATCCCCCCAAACAGGCCACAGCTGTTTGCTAGAACAGTTTAAAAAGCCCCTCTGATTAAATCACATTTGACAGAAGTCAAGGGTTTTATGAAAACCAATAATGGCCTTTTCCTTTATTACCATTAGAGGGCATTGATGAGTGAAGTTTATTGGAGCTGTGCTCCGGTCTGGATTCAGTTTGGAGCTACTGAGGATAAACAGCAAGAGAGCAGTACAATTAAATAATCTAAATAATAATCGTAAAAGACAATTAAATTGCTAATAACAGCTATTTATACTGCAATTATTACCCTGCGGCAGCAAGACAGCACGCGTGTGCACATATATGTATAGACATTAATCACAGCACCAAGTTTCTAACTATAGTACCACAACTGTAAAACTTTTAAAAATAAAATAATAATAATAATAATAATAATAATAATAGGGGATTATTTTGATTTAAAAAAAAAAAAAAAAAAAAAAAAAGTCTGGCCACTCTTTCATTCAGTTAATTTGGAAAATACTTCTCAGAAATCTTCATCTAATGTCTAGCAATCATGGTATGATTAATATCCGCATATTCCCAGGCTTGGAGGGGGATGATCCCTCATTTTAAAACCTACATTCTTTCATTTCTCAAAGCAGGATTGAGGATTTCTTTGATACATATTTGATCAGTGCCTTATTATAGTATTACTTTAGTTTCTGCAGTGACTGTGGGACACTGTCCTCCATGATGTATTCCCTTTGTCCACATTATTTCTGGAGTCACTGCTTGACAAACACTTCCACAACATCCCCAAACCAAGCTGCTGATTTCCAATTACTTTTGGCAAATGGTCAAGAAGAGAAATTAGGCAATTAAATACTAAGTAAACAGGGCAGCCCAACTCCAGCTGAACATTTGGCGCGTTCAGTGTAATAAGTGATCCTTCAGCTCTGCACTGAAGCCAAGAGACAAATGTAACAGAAGCTTTAGTTTTAGCATCTAGTATTTCGCATTGTGCAAACCACAGGCCTAAATCTACACAGTCATCTCAAACCATGTTGAGCTGTTAAGTTACAGCCGAAAGACGTGTTTATGTGATTACTGGCAAAACTACAGTCATTCTTCCTCTATATGGTTACAACTGTTTTAGGCTGTTCAGTCTACTTTACTGTATTTTTAAATCTAATGTCATGGCTGACAGACATCTTTTGAAAGTAAGCAGATTTTTTTTTTTTTCCTTTTCATGATATCCTTCCACTAGAAGCTCAACAACCCCTCTCTCTCACTCGCTCTTCCTCTCTGACAAATGTCTCACCGTTGGTGCTGAACGAAATAGGAAGTCGTTCATGGTTGGGTGACAAACGGAGGTGAAAGAATACATTCAAGTACTCATTTTTATGATCATTTTATAAAAATTTAAATGCTTGAAGACTGATGTTTCCTAAACCAATACAATTTGCAAGATATTTAACTAGTTTTGTCAAAGCACCAGACCTGCAGTGGGACATTCATAAGAGTTAAAAAAAAAAAAAAAGTGTATTTTTATTTTATTTTATTTTTTTTTAATCTGACACGTTTGAAAAATGTAGCAAAGTTGTTGTTTTTTTATTTTTTATCAAAAAGTAGAGCAGTTATTAGAAGTGGGTGATAAAGGAAAAATAATTAGTAAAGCATTTATTAAAAATTTGTGAAACAGTGAATGTTACTGTAGGAATGCTGTCCATTTTAAAACCGTATTAGTAATACAGAAAACAGCACAGGACATTTGTATGTTAATTCCAATAATATAATAATAATAATAATAATAATAAGTTTAAGAAACTACTTTTTGATAAAACATTATATTTTTCCATCACTGACAGGTTTCTGGGGGGGGGCTCACATTAACCTCATGCACACCACAAAAAAAAAAAAAAAATTCATCCACTGGGAGGATGTGACAATGTCAGAATACACTATTCACCTCATTACTAATTACATTTCTTCCTGTACACTGTATGTGCTCAAACTGTACAGTCTGTGCTGAGAGAGAGAGAGAGAGAGAGAGAGAGAGAGAGAGAGAGCGCAAGAGAAGTGTGTACACAAGTGTTTGTCCGTCCAAGCATGCACTTGCAGCCAGATCATAGTTTAGAGTTCTAGCAGTCACCCGTGGTGTTCTCATCAACACACAGCGAGAGAGAGAGAGAGCACGCAGGAGAGAGAGTGAGAGCGCGAGAGAGAGCGAGCACGCAGGAGAGAGAGTGAGAGCGCGAGAGAGAGAGAGCACGCAGGAGAGAGAGTGAGAGAGAGAGAGAGAGAAAGAAAGAAAGACAGATTGCTAGATTTCCATGACGTCATTCATATGAGGCCTGGCAAGAGCTTACAGGCGTTCCCTGATCTCTCCGAACACACACACACACACACACACACACACACCCCAAAAAACACACTCACAGGCTGTTCCTGGTAACCTCAAACAGTACTTCCACCACAATCCAGTGTTAGAAATGCAGACAACTTACATTACAGAACACTTGTGCTTTTCCATATCATCTCTCCATCAAAAAAAGTAAATTAAATGAGGCACATTGACCGGCTTCTCCTCATTTACTTCAAAAATGATTAGACTAGCTGGCAAAATCAATAATATTACATAACTGGTAGTGCGTCTCATTATTTATAATATTATAATTATAAGCAGCTGCAAGACAAAGCCATTTATTCCCCACATTATCTACATTTTATATATTTTTTTATTTCAATAGGACAAATCTGTTTCTGTACCAGCTCGGCACATTTAAAGGCCAAACTTGGCCAGATTATTTCACATGAATAATCACAGTCATTAACATGAATAACCAACCATCAACAAGTTCATCTTTTGCAGCACTTTCCATGACCATCATCTGGAGCTGGAAAAACCTGTGATTTCACCTACAAAAATACAAGCCCTACATAATCATTATACTAATGATTCGAAGCCCTACTGCTTGATCACACTCGTCTGTAAATATTGTTAATGATTCAAAAACACTGCTCACTACTCACAGTGTGTTCAAGCACAGGAATTTCATTTCAGGAACCATGACTGTTTGTTACATAAAACCAAAGTGAGCTTACATCAAAAATAAATAAATAAATAAAAATTCTACAGGAAATGTGTGATCTAGAGGATGGAGTTGAAAAGCAAATACAGACCTGACCACAGACAATGCCTTTCAGCAGGCCACACACTGCCTTAATGCCTGCTACCGCTGTACTCCAGGTCACGCTACTTATACTTCAAACTTCTCTTCCAGCCAACACAACGTAACAAGATCCACGTTGGCTGCAGCACACACCATGTTAACAAGCATTTATACTGTCTAAGCACTCTCACCTGTAACACTAGCTGAAAGCGGAAGATACATAAAAGAAAAAAAAAACAAAAAAACAAAAAAAAACAACAATAACATGGACTGCATTTGCATCAAAGGAAAGATGCGAGTTAATCAGATATGGTGTGTAGCCAACAATAGAATGGAAGCTTTCACCACAATGTATCCAGGGAAATGCAGGCCCAAAAGTCTTCATAGCCTTGCGTAAGTGGTTTCTGGCACCGCATGACTAAGGATACAGAAGTGTCTTTCACATGGCTAAAATCAGCCATTGCCACCAAGTGGATCTAGTATTACTCCTAATTTTGTCCATTTTTTGTGCCTTTTTTTTTTTTTTTTTAATAAATAGGCAATATGAAACCGAAGCAGGCAAAAAAAAAAAAAAAAGCAAACATCTTGGTTGAGGCATAAAGACAAAGACAAGCGGTGGATTTGACTAACATGTTCTAACACAAAAGCCCTGTAGAGTCACTTCTTGCTCAGCCAAGGTCGTGTTGTAAGACGTCATGCTTTTCTGACTTTACAGGATGACGGCACTATGATCAGAACGTGCTCCAATCTCAGAGTTTCTACATGAGCAATGTTACTTCATTTCAGAGATATAAATATATGATCCGTTAAGGAGCAAGTTGTGTGGGTCTGTGTGTTGGTTACAGAATCTAGAGCTCAGTTCATCCAACTCATCTGCTCTTATTCGTCCAAAGAAAACACCCAGACGCACTTGCACAGAGGGTGTCACTTCTGTACAACACACCAAGAAGTGCAATTATTAGGAAGCAGGGTGTGAATTTCAGACAAAGTGCTGGTCTTGAAGCATCCTGAGGCACCAAAGTATTTATCAGGTGATTATAAATGTTATGGCCGATTAGTGTATAAACTCTCACACTCACGTGTACGCACGCACGCACACACTAGAAGCAGATGGCAAGCACAGAGATAAGGACAGGCAGACTGCCTCTAATCTCTCAGCTCAATTAAATCGGAGCTGCGAGAATTCCAGGAAATCTCTTTTTCTCTCTCATACAATCATTGTCTGTCTCTCTCTCTCTCTCTCACTTCCTTATTGTCCCCATCTCTTCCAGACACACCCTTCTCTCTCACTCTCTCTGCGCATTCATTCTCTCTCTCATTCCCTCTATTTACCTTCTCAGAGCTTTTCCATCTTCTATATTCTTTTTCTCTCGTTTATTAAATGAAGTTATTAGCTCACATTTGGACAGTGCACTCCCAAATAATGCATTAAATTATTTTTTTTTTAAATCACACGCACACACTTAGGGGCAATTTATATATAATTACTTTTTCGCCCACACAACAGGCTGCACCCTCACTGAAGTGGGTCAGAATACCTGCCTGCTCAGTCTGGAACCACAGGACACTCCATCTTGCTCAACTGACCCTCCATCTTGCTCAAATTCAAAGGTGAAACAACAACAAAGCCACAGGTTTCTTCTGTGATGAGACTAAGCATTTGAATTTAAACAAAGGGTTGGTAGTAAATGGTTATGGTTTCCCCATATATAACTCGCTCACATTTTTACAGTATTACCAACAGCATAAGGAAAAAACTAGATGGGGGGGGGGGCTGTTCCCATGTTCTCCTTTATTCTGCTGACAGCAAGTCTAATACTACACTGAGAACACTAACCAGTAATGCGTCCCCATTTATTGAGTTCTTCTGTAATGTGGTCTATGTGGCGTAGCACAATTGCACTAGGGTTAAGGACATACTTGGTTTGTGTGTGAGAATGTCAATAATCAGTTTTAAACTGCGCAAAAACAAACTTGCTCCTGTGTTTGACGTGTAAATAGTGTGGTGACTGAGGTTACCTGTTATAAAACTGTGGCCTTTCAAGATATACAAGTACATTGTTTTGCCGAACTCTTGCAGATCATTACTCAACTAAGCTTTTACGAAAAGATACTCTGCTGTAGCAATCCCACAAACATGACTAGCCCAGTCCAGTTTACCCACAGAGCCATAAACTGCAGTGCTCAAGTATGCAGAACAAATTAAACATACACTACAATCTCACACCCTTTGTGACCCTAATGAGTTTACTGTTTCAGCCATGTTTAGTATGAAAGCTCCCTATCTCCAGATGCTTTTCTGCTGAGCCGGAGATTTGTACTGATGTTCGGGTGCTGGGGGGGCCCATTGCCCCACCTTTGGCAGCGCGACATGGTGGGGAGGGGATAATGCCCTTCTCAAGGGGTAACTTCCTGCTTGGAAGCAATGACATTAATAAATCTTGCATGTGTACACAGTCTCTCCATCTCATGCCCATTTCTAGCCTTCCTTTCCTCCGTCTCTTAGCTTCCTTTAGTCATTTTTCAAACGTTGTTTCAATCATGCATTTACTGCGCAAGTCCCTGACATTTTTTTGTCTTTTTTACTATCTGTATTATAATCAGGTCATCCTGTGTCTCACACACACACACAATTCTCTTTTGCAATTAACTTCCCCCCCGCAGCCAGTGGAAAAAAATGTGGTTTCTCAGACGCTTGCTACTAGATCAAAGGTAAGATACACAGTGTGTGTGTGTGTGTGTGTGTGTGTGTGCGCACGCACGCATGTGCATGCGCACTTGTGTACAGTGTTAAGCAAGCTGCACAAGCAACACTATGAAACAGGTTCAAGCAATGTTTTCTTTAAGACCTGGTAATGGATACTTTAACACACTTTGATGTTTGGGTCAGAACTTCAAATTAATTTCGCTGTATAATAAAAACCTCCCTTTCCTTCACATAGTCAAGCTGTTTCTCTCATCTGCTGAGACCACCTGGAGGAGAGTGCAATGATGTCACAAGACCCAGTGTTGGAAACTTGCATCATAGCCAAAGAGAAATTTCAGCTTCACAGGGATCAGCTAAGACTACTGGGCAGTAACTCTAGAGCTCCTATTGCTGTGTTCACTGGCCTTTCTCCCCCCTTCAGGTTCTGAACACTTTATAAGGGTAAAGGAAAAACAGGACTAATGCTTACCTGATAGAACTCACGCAGCCATGTCTTCTGTAGGTTCACAGGCTGGAAAAAGAAGAAAAGGAAAATAGTCAGGCTTAAAAGAGACCAAATAAGACATATACACCAGTCAGTCATATTAAAACCAATAGGTTTAAACCAGTAAGGCTGGCCTTTGCATGTGCACTGGTGAGTACTGGGTACCCATGAACGTGTCCCTGGTTAACTGACTGTCCTTCATTAAGACATTTAGCAGGTGCCCAGTCTTATACCCATCAAAATCTGGCTCTTGTCAAAAGATGCTCAAATCTTATGACTGCCCGTTTTATTCTACTTCAGGTTCTTTACTTTCTGCCTAATACTTCCTACCCCATGACAGTCAATGTAAAGAGATGATCAATATTATGAATTTACCTGTCAGGGGTTTTAAAAATGTTATGCCTGATCAGCGCCGTTTCAATGCTATATTTCCAAAAGTATCTGGACACTTATTTAAGGAATTAAATAAATGGTCTGACAAAGGCTATGAACTAAGTAAATAAAGTAAAAAATAAAAAAATAATTCAACAGAAAAGTCAAGACAAGAAGCGAGAGTTGCCTAGAGGCATGTTGGGCTGTGAAGTAGTGAAACTGCTTTTGCTGGAGTGTTGAAACACCTAGTTGAACTGGTAACAAAAATAATGTTCTCCTGGAATCATAAATGCACTGCACGCTTCGAGCACTTCGTGTCACTCACTGCAGTAATAGTGTGATAAACTCCCTTTTAATATCCTTCAGATGATATGATAAATGCATGGATGCACACACAAACTGTTGAAGTTATCTGTGTGTCTATGTACTTGTATATGAGTGTGTTTAAGTGCAAGTGTCCCAATGGCTAAACTGCACTGATGCACTAATAAAATTGAGTGAGTATCTCCTCTGCTTTTATTCCAGAGTTAAACCTCACCTAAGACTTCAATTCCCAGACAACCAGAAAATTCAACAACTGTTGCCATAGCAACCAACTCCAAAACATAAACTCCTGTTCGGAGTGGCGACAGCAGTGGTCCCGTGCTGCTTCGGGTAAAACAGTCCTATAAATAGCACAAAAGCTGTTGCTGTACTCGGTGCAAAGCCTCTGGCCCGATCCAGTAAACCATTTCCAGGACCAAAGGAAAACTAGATGCTGAGCCATAAATATGGGGAAAGAGCAGTAGAAAATAAGAAAAACCGGTTCCCATGGGTGCTCATGCAAGTCCTTGATACACATTCTCACTCACACACCCTGCAGAGAGCATAGGGCTATATAAGGACATGAGCACTGAACCTTACTATATGAGAGAGAGAGAGAGAGAGAGAGAGAGAGAGAGAACCACTAAATATGGACTGTAAGGCGTAAATGGGATTGAAGTTCTCCTGCACCTATTGTGTCCGCTGTAGTTTGCTAATGTGTTTTAGAATCACAAGAAGCTCCGCGTCAAAGTTTGTTGCCAAAGGAAAACCATGTATCTCCAATACAGTTAATCCACAAAGAGAAAGGATGCTTAATCAACTGCTAAAAAAATTAAAACAAACAAACAAACAAACAAATAAACCCAACACAACTTTTTTAAAAACTTGACTTCGTACTGGTACATTGATAATGAAAGGCAAACACTGGGCTGTTGGAAGTTTTAGAGGCTGTGAAGATTAAAAAGGAAGCCTTAAATTAAGTGACAATTTAAGCTTCTGCTGAAGATACTGGCCTTGAACTGGATAGCAGCTGGACTTAACAGCCTGCAGTGCACAACTAAAGAAAGAAAGAAAGAAAAGAAAAAGAAAAAAAAAAAAAAAAAAAACTCCCTACTGACCTATGGATCAAGAGGACGCAGGTTAGGTTTGAATCCCGCCTCTAGCACTACCACCATTGGGTTCCTGAGCAAGAATCTTAACCATGAGTTGCTCCAGGGGGACGGTCCCTGTAATCAGTCCCTGTAAACCCTCACCACATCTCTAAACCTCCTCTTTGGTCTTCCCCTTTTCCTCTTTCCTGGCAGCTTCATCCTATTCTCTCCAATCTTGCTTCTCCAACTTTTGTCTGCGCTCTCTTCCTCACCTCTCTTACACACTTCCTGTTACTCTGAAATGGTGATACGAAGTTTTTAAATGCTTCTCATGTACTCTGTCTTGGTCCTACTCACTTCATAAAGAACACAAAAATACACCAGCCATTGAATTATTTTAATACCACCCCATACATTTTTTCCAAATTCATATAAAGCAGCAATACTGATTCCTCAAGAATGCTCAAGACCAAGACAGACAACAAGTATGAAATCCTACTGCATCCAAGCTTAGAACTCTTTCACACATTCTCCCCTTCTGCAGCCTTGAGTGATGTGGCATTATGACGGTCAAGTACAGTCAACCTGAAGAGCTAGTAGTTGAACTAGTGCTGCAAATGACAAAGGCCACATTGTTTCATGTCTTCTTTTTGTTTCATTTTTAATAACCTTAACAGCAGATTTCTCTGTATCGTGCTGAACACTGAGCACGGTGCATGCTCCACGCCGAAGCTCTAGCTGCCATGTTAACCAGGACATCGAAATCATTTCACTTCACACAAGATTACACAGCAGGTCTACAAGAGACAGGCCTTGCACAGACATCAATTAAATCTTACTGTAAAGGAGCTGCGCAGACGTTTCCAAGAGGCTTCACATCCAACTCTTCACTATTAGTAGAATCATCTACACTTACATAACGCCTGTATGTTTTTGTTCATCGAGTTAAAAATGAGCAGAGTCTGTCCTACATTGCTGATGTTCATTAAGCGGCTGCAGAGTGGATTTGTTGGTATAATGAGAACATGTGTATCCAGTTGGGAAACTATTTGAAGGAGATGGGGAAGAAAATACAGTATTTTGCTCTTATGTGGGTGAACACAATCCAAACACACCTGCCAAGTCTAAAAACTGTTTAAACCCACTTAACTAAATTACGCAAATAGTATTGCGCAAAAATCGTAAGGCTCCTCTCATTTCTTAATATTTTGCTAGGGAATCCTTGTTGGTGGAAAAAAAACAAAACTGTTTAAACAAACATTTTCATGCAAAATGTCTAAAGATACAAGGTTTCTAGATAAAGTGGCTCCAACTACCCAGCATTCCGCATCACCAGCCTGATCATCTGCCCCTCTTTCTTCACTGCTTAAGGTCTTAAACCACACGCTCACCTATATTTGCATCATTCATGTCTAACTTAAAAAATACAAACCAATCCTTGGAAACTGATTGGGTATAGAGACTGAACTGAAAATAAGAGCCAAAAACTGGCCTTCAGGTACCCTGGAGGACCTCTCTGATTCCAAGTGAAATGAGCATCACACCCACTTTTGTTTTGTAATGTAAGGCGTTAAAAATGATGGTAATGCTGAATATGGATGAATGCTAAACTGTCTAGGGGGTCAGCAAAAGTTAATGATATTAGACAGTGATAGCTTACTGATTTCATTAGAAGTCTTTCAGTCACTGAGTGAGGGTCATCCTCTACACACTTCAACACCAAAGCCCTGACAGTTAAAGCAGATACTCTATTACAAGACCAAGTGTGGGTATTAGTTTTGAGAAACCCTGACCTTCATAATCTGTGAGAAATTAACATGGGGTCATTCTCCTCCCAATTCAGCAAAGCTCTGAAGACACAAGGTGATAAAAGTAGGCCTCTCTTTCCCTGGAGTACCCACCAAATATAGGGCTCCACCTTCCCTCTTAGCACAAGTTAATTTGCAGCTAATTAGAGAAGGGGCTCCACTAAAGACAGGCTTAAAATATTTCCTCAAATCAGTGAGGTCTCCCTCGTTTCCACTGCCAACTCCCCATCTCCTTCTCCGTCTTCCTCTATTTATCTGGCCCAATTCACTCAAAACGTCTTGGGTTATATACAGTAATATTATTGAATGAAACAAAAGTAGTGAGATTACTTTTCCAAGAGTCCTGTACAACCCACAAAATCATGTTCAGTTCTACTTGGAATGAAAGAAATGCAGTGCAAATTGATGGCTCTTGCTTAACGTCTTTGTATCAAAGTTAAAGTGGAAAAATTTCCTCTGCATTGCTCACATCAACACTCTAAATCGTTACAACTATTCACAAGGGATGGTATGATCAGTATACAAGATGCATACAAATTGCTGATCCGTGGAGCCTGCACTGATCTCTGCATTTGTATTTTAAACCACTGCAGCAGGCAGATTGTACAAGAGCCAGCTTTCCTGTGATGGACCTACTCAGATCCCTGCTTCAGACATTGTTCCTTAGAACACAAATTAAACAGCAAGAGAAAAAATGGCCAACGTCCTCAACAGAGAGGGAGAGAGAGAATGAACAAACAGCGTGTAGTTCTGATACACATCCAAACACACAGTACCTGCCCACTGTTGCCTGGTTACCTGAGTGCTGAGACAACCCCAAAAGGCCCACGGGCAAACAGAGGTGGGGAAACAAAGCAAAAAAAAAAAAAAAAAAAAGACCAGAAAGAGGGTAAGAGACAGACCCTCTCAGAGACATGGACCTTCTGAGAGAGAGACTCTAAAGATGGACTTTAAGGCAAAAATGGGATTGAGGTTCTCCTGCACCTATTGTGTCTGTTGTAGTTTGTAAATGTGTTTTAGAATCACAAGAAGCTCCCCGTCAAAGTTTGCTTTCAAAAGAAAACCTTGTATCGGCAAAACAGTTAATCAACGAGAGAGAGTGAGAAAGAGAAAATAGAGGAACGACTGCTACACACATTCAGTTGTTAGTGTAACAAACTTCAGCAGCAGCATACTGTTCTCATTTAACACAGGAGGTCTGACAGCTATACACAGTGAGTCAGAACTCAGAACACACACACACACACACACACCTACTAGAAGTGTCACTTCTCTGATGGAGCTCTCAGCCCAAGTCTTGTGGGAAGAGCATTACTCTGGTTTCACATTTGGCCTGGCTTAATTTAAAAAGAAACAAATGAATGGTAATATTCCCCACGAGCTGTGTACGAATAATGTAGAGCGTAAAATATCATGAAATAATGCAAGGTTAAAGAAAACCTGGCCTTATCAGCTCCGTTAAACCCTATACACCTGCATGTGGCCCACAGTCCTCAGTCATAGCTCTAATTTTGACATTATTTGTGACGGATTGAAATGCAGTTGGCTTCCTTTCTGAAGACCCAGCCGTCAACGGTCCACTGACAGACTGCAGGCATCTCAAGGAAAGGAGGCTGCATCGTCTCTGGGGATTGCCAGCCAAGCTAAATATACTGACAAGGTCACAGGAAGAGAGAGAGACAAGTGATGGGGTTTTTGAATGGTCTTCATTTGGACTGTAATGGGCAATCACAGCAGGATCTTCACTGGGACAGTAACTTGCTGTAATGGGTTGTAATGTAATCTTTAGCAAAGTTTTAATACAAAACTAATTAGGCAAAGACCATAGAGGCCCTGAGAGCGAGAATAACTCTGTGAATTTGACCCAACTACTCTAGAGACACAGCGAGGCAAGAAGGAACGCATTAGAGAGAAACCGAAGGATACACGCACACAAGTGTACATGGTACACACACAGAGCTATCGGTACATTGTGTTCGGTGTAATTAGCACAGGATATGACAACACACTTAGCCTAATTGCAGGTGTGCTTTCCAGGAAGTGAGCATGGAAAAGCAAACATACATTTACTCCTCTGCAAACACGAGGCAATACGAGGACAGTGTAGCACATCATTATTCCTTGACAATCATGTATTTTTTTTGCTTCTGTCCATTAAAATGTAGATGACTGAATGGGTTTAGCTTGCCCAACGTTTGTTTAGATTTTTATTGCAAAAATCACTGGATATTGTTTAAAAACTGAAATTATACATAATGCATATACTTCACCATCCATCCATCCATCCATCCATTTTCTGCCGCTTGTCCCAAACGGGGTCGCGGGGGAGTGCTGGTGTCCAACCCAGCGCACACAGGGCGAGGACGGGGGACACACCCTGGACAGGTCGCCAGCCCATCGCAGGGAATACACTTCACCATTTTTTTTTTTTTTTTTAATTAAACTATTCTCAAAAGCCAAGTGATATTTTCCTTCTCTCTTGCAAGATAAACCCTGTGCATATGAAGCAATTTTTTTAATATACTCTAATTCAGTATGAATGAAGCAGCTCAAAAATATGCTACATTTTTTGGGTGTGGATAAGTATTGTCAATTACTGCAGCACACGCCAGCAAGAAAATAAAATAAATAAATAAATAAATAAATAAATTTAATAAATTTAAAAAGCCTTTTTATGAATGTGGTAAAATGTGGTTTTCTTATACGTGGGTGTGTTTTAATGAAGATGCCCCCCTGCCATTTTCCCAGACTTTAACCAGTGTCATGATTTCACTTATGATTTCTCTTTCCACTCCTGCAAATATAATGACAGATATGACCTCTTACTGCACAGAAGAGTGTTCACACAGTAGAGTGCACACAAGCAACAACCAAAGTCAATCAAATCACAGAGCCCAAACTGAATAACGAATAAACGCATGGCGTGCCTATAATTTGGTTACGGGATGTGGGCTGTGCTACTGCACGCAAAAACGTCTTCCCACAGTGGTAGTAAGTACATTCTTAAAAGCTTCCTAAAGGCTTCTTGGCTTGGAAATTACAATTCTAGGAAAAACCTCTAACTGATAGAACATCTACAGTATATGGAGATGTGAAAAACAACCATTAGCCAGCCAAAGGGTTAGTAATATTAAGGCGGTCTTTATTCGTCTGCACCACACACACATCTGGGAATTATCAAAACACATGGCCACCAGATCACACCCTCCAGCTTTGCTAGTAGGTACTTGAAAGGTCCTTCTATGATTTGTGGTTAATCATGCATGCTGCAGCAGATCACTAATGAGCTTTGTTGAAGCGAGTGTTGTGAGCTCTAAGGTCTTGTGGGGCGTATTGTGAAGATCTGAGTAGGAAGTGGTGTGAAGCTCCTGCAGTGAGGGGGTATGGAAGAAATGATTGTCCAAAACTTATTTGAGAATAAAAAGATGATAACCACATCACAGGGTTGACCCAAATTTGTCTATTTCCTCCTCTCTTTTCCAGTAAATAAGCATACTGAAACTGTGACACAGTCAGCGTCAGCTCAATTGTGCAGTTTAGTACTGGCAATTAACCTCACATGGACAAATGGCTATTACATTTGGAAAATGAGAACAGCTTTTTGTAAGTAGAGCTGGACAATATGGCAGTATTTACTGGTTTTGTGAAATTACTTTGTCTCAAAATGCTTTTCTGAGCACATGGTGATTTCACCAGTACTTCAACCCTCACCAACTGCTTTTATCAGACAGCATAATCTGATTTAGTGCAGCACAGTCTAGGAAACACTGAATAGAAAAATATATGAACTTAATATGAAAAATCATCCACTCCTTAATGATTAACATGATGGCCTACAGGGCTATAAACCCTGTCAAATACATTCTGAAGCCAAGGGCTGCACACCTGATCCCTAAAAAAAAAAAATAAAAAAAAAAATAAAAAAAGCTGTGGTTTTGCAAGCCTGTCTATCTCAGTAAATGGTTGAATCAAGATATGTTAAGGTACATCAATCAGCACAGAAAATCCTGACAGCCCTTGTATTTACAGTGAATGAGAGAGAATATTTTACTTACTGACTACTGAAAAAGTGTTTACCCAAGACAATGACATGAATAATTTAAATTACATGTTTATGCATTTAAAAAAAAAAAAAAAAAAAGTTAATAAAATTATGCTGTGAGCGGTAGCGAGAGCAGAGAGAGGCTTTAAGAGACCCTGGAGAAATGGAGATCTGCCCTAGAGAGGAGAGGAATGAAAGTGAGTAGGTCAAAGACAGAATACATGAGTGAATGAAAGGGAGGAAAGTGGAGTGGTTAGGATGCAGGAGTTTTAAATACTTGGTTTCAACAGTTCCGAATAACAGCGAGTGTGGAACAGAGGTGAAGAAGAGAGTGCAGGCTGGTTGGAGAAGAGTGGCTGGAGTGATCTGTGACAGACAGGTACCGAGAGTGAAAGGAAAGGTTTACAGGATGGTAGTGAGATCAGCTATGATTTATGGGTTGCAGACAGTGGTACTGACAAAAAGACAGGCAGTAGAGCTAGGGGAGTAAGTTCAGTCATGTTCTTTGAAGGGTTCTAGAAATCACTCCAGCACACCCAGATGAGTTTAGAGTTTCTTTATTCACACAGGGAGTTCCCCCAATCAGACTGGCTCTTCTTAATTCCACAGTGAAAGCCTAGCAAATCTGCACGTCACTTCTGAACTTGTAAGTGCAGGGGTCACCAAAACTTTCTCCCATTAGCATGCTTTAACCTCCGCACTGTAAGACGCCACAGACGTAAGAATGCTGCACGCTGGAGGAAGTTGTTCTTGGGCAAAGATGATAAAGCAGAAGGAAGCAGGAAATCCCCAGTGAAGGAATTTCAGAGCCGGCAGAACAGGAAAAAGATCTGCTCCTTTACCTTAGAGACACGGCAAGAACACACTCATACACACGCATGGCCTGGGCCCCAGTGACCTCTCTGCAGAACTTTAAGCTTATTATCAGTTTGTAGTCATCTGATCGGTCTTACAGCTTTAGTATGAATTTAACAGACCTTGAAAGATGGTTAGAAGTATGTGTAAAAGATTCTAATTTCCACTGCTTTAAAGCCAAAACAGCCAATGAATTTTCCCCCCCACAGTAACACTGCATTAGTTCAGATCTTGTGTCTTCTTGACTAAATGAGCACATTGATATAAAACACAAGCGACCTGTGTGTGCATGACTGGTTTATACCATTTACGTCATCAAACTGTAATACAGATCCATCAAAATAAAAATAATTCAGCTAATCCCTATTATGGTCCCATGGCTATGACCATGCTTCGATATAAAAAAATAAAAAAGTGAAAGAGTGTGTGTAGGGGGATGTAGGCTTTTTCTCCTTTTGGAAAGTTCACAGCCTGCCTGAAAAAAGCCAGTTCTCCAACTTTGGACATGTTCGCCCTTCTGAGAGGTCACTTCTGAACTCAAGGCCCCAGCGGACCTGTACAGGACTCCATAGTTAGTCTGCTAGAGACTTAAATCCTTGAGACACAGAAAATCTTATTTTCCTATTCAACAGATGTACACCCCCCTCCAAAAGCATGACTGATGAAGTGACAATTCTTAACTACAGTAAACGGAGATAAGCTCAAATAGCTATTCATGGTCTCAAACAAGTCACCAGAACCGCCACTGCCAGCTGCAGGTGTTTTTCAGTCGCTCATCAAGAGAATGACAGGTTGCATTTCATACTTCTGACATTTAGCCCTGTTCAGTTTTGACACAGAGGTTCTGGGAAAATAGCACTGCCTCTGTTGAAAGGGCATTCATGATTTAACATCAGCTTATTATATCCAGTGTTATTATATGATGAAAGTTACTAGCACTGGTAGATTGTCATGAATTCTTTCTGTGTTCTGCTGTAAGACAAGAGGCAACACTATGATTACTTTAAATGAACAGGTAGCATTTTAGTAAAGCTTCTTCTCCATCACCCTCTCAAGATCAAGATCATCATGTCTGAATAAAAGGATGTGGAATGGTCATATTGGTTGTACACCAAAGAGTTACTGTGCCAGGGGTTTGAGAACTATAGTTACGGAGGTATACATCACACCATACTCATATCCCCCCCCCGTGCTAAAATATCCTGGTGGATAGATCACATCTTAACAGTCTGAGCTTTTGAGATACAGGATTCGGTATTTAGGAAAGAGGCTTCGTTTCTCAAGCTGAACGAAAGCAGAACGTTTAAGTTGAGCAATGCTAAAAGATTTGGACGAAGCAATGCAGTAAACTGCACAACCTATTAAGCCCAACAAAAAGTATGTGGGCTATTTAGCTTAGCAAGTCTGGGTAGCACACAAAAGTACTTCTTGTAAATTCTGACTTAGACAATTTAAGTCGATTAAAACCTACATCAATCCAAATCCAAGCACAATTACTGAACACTGTAGGGGTTTTAGAAATCCCAGTGGTGCTTCACACCAATTGTACAGCCTTGATCAACTTTCTCATTTTTTCCCTGCTTGTTGCTTCATTTGAACCTTTTTTTCTTGAGAAGGTTTTGAATGTTATGAGCAATGCTTTCCCGCTGGTGCTGAATCTCTTGGCCACGTCGGCATTTTAAATTATAATTATATTTTTAAATAAAGACTTCAAGTTTGCACCAATTCTAAAGCCAGTCAAAAGATCAAACTTTCACGTGTGGGCCAGAAGCAGGAAAAAAAGAAAAAAAAAGCATGAATACTTTGATCAGCTTTAAGAAAGGATTTTTTTTTTTTTTTTTTTTAACCATTAAACCTAAAAAGGTTTAAACCGCATCAAGCCATTCAGACCAGCTTCAAATCACACAGAGACTTGGGAAGTGTTTGTAAAGAAACTTGGTGAGAAGCTGAACCTTATCTGAAATAAGGGCATGCTAGGCTGGGTCTGCATTATTCATAAACCCGGCAGAAAGAGAATCAGGCCGGGCAAAGATTTACATTATAAAGCTGCTCCACTTTCATAGATTTTAGAAACTTCAACAGCCAGCTAGTTTAAACAGAGTTTGGAGAGATGAACAAGATAAAGATTTCAGAGGAGAGGAGGATAAGGAGACGAGAGTTGCAGGAAGAGAGGAGATGAAGGGAGGAGAAGGAGGAGAAGAGACGATGGTTGTTGAACCGGTATTACAGCAGTCTACTAATTCCTGCACAGTTAGGTATCAGGAAAATTCCTTCCATAAACCAGGCCAACACGGAGCCGCACTTGTGAGGTTCGGTGTTCCAGTAAGCAAAGGAGAACATGAATACTCTGCCTCACTGAAGAACAAATGATAAACAGGAAATGGTTATGAATGATGTTACACCCTGAGAGGAGATGGTCTTTTGTGCTTTCTTTAAGGAAGTGTGAAGTGCCTTCTATCGTCAAACAAGTCTTCATTCCCTTCAATCAGCGTTGTCTTTACTGCATGGACCCGTGCCCCACTGCCTGCTCCCTGTTTCAACCGTTCCATCCTTACTGTCCAAACTCATCTAACATCCAGTCTTCTCACATCTTCCGCTCTCCCTTTTCCTCCGTTATCGCCTATCCTTCTTCCAGCACAGCATCCTGTTTGCTCCACAGCAGGACAAACATGGTCTCAGAGCCACGGAAGACATTTCACAGGCTATCACTTTTTCACTGTAGGGCTGATATCTCTGTAATTGGGCTTTTCCTGTCCAGGAGAAGGGAGAGAATGACACAGGATGAGAGAACAGGAGAAAAATACTACGGCTTTGTTTCAAAGACCTGAGCAGCAGACACCGACAGCCTAGAGTAGCCAGAACAGCATAAGAGACAAGTAAAGGATCATCACTAAACCTCTGGCTTAATGACCCAAAAATGATCAAAAAGTATATGGACCAGTTATTCAAAACAAAGGAAGGGTTTAACAGGCCAGTCCACCACATCTATCCCAACAGAAAGATGATGGAAAATGATTGTGACCTTTTGATAATATGCTGAGAATTTGCTGCTGGAAAACATTTAGGGGGGAAAAAAAAAAAATTATGGAAAAACATACATTACTGAATGTATGTGTGGACTTGCATTGTTAAATTGTTTATATATAAAAAATAAATAAATAATCTGACAGATCCATCTGTGGTTTAATAAACAGGTTTTCAATATTAACCTAAATGAACAGAATCAACCATATTGATTAACACTGAATATGAAATATTAAAGGATTCCGGGTAGACCCACCCTCAGTAAGAGCTGGGCAATATTACATCACGTCATCTCTGAGTATTTGAAATTGTTGTACTGACTAACACTGTCCAAGTTATATCACATCACAGTATATGTAACACAAAGTGTGCAAACCTGCTTGCACATTTCGTTTTTGATTTGTCCCCCCCCCCCCCCCCCCCCCCCCCCCCCAGATTTCTTGAAGCTCTAAAATTTTATTTCATTTTTGCTCCCTTGCCAGCAGTATTTGCTGAAATATGAGTCACTGTTATTGAAAACTTAAAAATGACTATTTTGTGGGCAGTGAGTTGTATAAAAAATAAATAAATAAATAAATGGGAATTTTCAATTAACAAGATCCCCATACTTCAGGAAATGTTCATCTTTATGATGTGTATTAGGAAAATCTGTTGAAGTCTGGTAAGTTGTAATAGACTAAATAAAACAAGACAGACTGCACTAAAAAGGCCATAAAACTTGCAAGAATTTTTTAGAATCAAATTTCTCTCTCCAAAACGAGACAGCATAGTGACCTGGACAGTGTTCAAGTACAGAATGTGACAGCATGGTACAAATTGACAACAATAGATCAAACAGGTTCTTATTTAAACAATCCTTTGTAATTAATTATTTTTATAAATCAAATCTAAAAATGTACATTTTTAACCAGAAAAATTTAATTCTGCTTATAGGGATTTCATTTTAAAAAACTGGAATGTGTACCACAATAATTTCATAGCAGTTGGGCTGACTACATAGCAGTTTTCTTTTAAAAAGAAAACAAGACATTTACCAGAGCAAGCCAGCTTCATGGTCCACTTGCTCTCCAGAGGAATGTCTAAATCTCAGTGTCCGACAACATAAGCCTCAACCACTCAAGCAAACTCATTAACCAGCACGATTTTTCATTGATTCCAGAGAAACATCTTGCCACTTCCCAGCTTTCCGTCCCTTTGCAGCAAATCAATAACTCTCTCAAACACTCAGCCTGCACTGCTAGACCAGACACATTTCTCAAACCGCACTGAGGCACTCTAAGTAGTGAAAAAAGCCCAAAACCAGAACAAAGTGCATGAACAAGTATGTGGTCAAACCCCAGAGTAGCCATAGAGAAACAATCCTGTTGCTAAAAAGGTGCTTTCTGCAAGACTGGCAGACTGGCTAAGGCAGGTGTGGTTTAAAATAAATAAATAAAATGGGTAAAGAAGAGAGAAAAATAAAAAAACTCTAATACAATACCAAAGTCAAATTATTCTTTTCTAATTTATTCCAGCATCAGATGTACTGGCTTGCTTGCCTTGCTCCTCCCTGGCTATTTACATTCCTCCAAAAGCTTCGCTTAAAATAACCAAAGGGATTGGTTTTATATACACAGGTCTCTGTTTGTTTGACTGCCCCCAAAATTACAGCACTGAACTCAAAAACTCCTGGATTAATGTGTAAAAACAATCAGGGCTATATTTGTAAGCCCACAGAAACAAAAATTTTCAGCTGCATTGTTTGGAACTGGCCTGATTCCAACACTGATTTAATATCACCGTCCAAAGCAGGTAAGTGTGCGGTAATACGTGGGGAAACAGAAGCCCTGCTATGGGAACAGGGCACTGTGCTTATGGCAGCTCAGATAATACCATTCCACACTGATCAGATTGCAGAGAACTACTCAGGCTGGAAAAATCTTATGCAGCACAGCATGTATAAGTCAGATATACCACCCCCATGATATGTCAGATATAACACTATCCCCATGACCCCATACAGCCAGATACTGCTGACTCTATAGCACCAATACAAGGCACAAAGCGGCCACCCTTAAATAAAGCATGAGCAACTCCACAAACAGCCCGACTGGCTGCTTCTATTCACTCTGCCATCATTTATCATCCACTGTCCTAAAACCACATCCCTGACAGAGCACTCAGTCATAGGAGGGTACGAGGCAGGAAATTACAGAGGAATGAAAAGGAAAGAGCACACATAGGCTACACACACACCCAGATGCTTAGGATGGGTAAAATGCCAGTGTCGTTTCTCAGAATTCTAGCAGCAGCATACCAGCAATCATGGAAAATGTCATAATTGAATTAATAATTCTGTGGCTGGAAACATGAGCTAAATTACTAGCAGAGGCTGAAAATATAAAAATGCTTTATGAAAGTAACTTGCAAAAGCTTCAGTACTTTTCCAGTTTTTCAATGTTTAACTTTGCCATGAAATGTATAATTCCCAGGGAAGAGGGACAGATCTATGACTTGGCATAAAGATTGTTAGAAAAGCAGAACAGTAAAACAGAAAGCCTGGGGTCAGGAGAGATTGTGTAGAAAGAGTGCAACAGAACTTCATTGCAATATATTAGAAACCTGTTCCCTAAAAAACACACTCTGGTGCATTTACCACCCCGGTTCAGTTCAGTCTCCTTTTTATTGAGATTACAGATGGGCGTAGGGGAGTACTAGTTTTTTTTGTTTGTTTATTTTTTAACCCAATTTAACACTTTTCGGTTCATTTCAGAAGATGGAAAAAAAAAAAAAAAGAAAATAAAACAGAAAAGAAGAAGCTACTGGAGTGAGAGATCATATAATAAAGATAAAAATTTGAATAGTTAAGAAAAGAAAAAAAAAAAGCTGTGTTTGTATTGCAATATCATGCTGGGCATGATCATTTTTATTGCTATGAAAAATTGCATGACAGTTTTCTTGCGAGCATATGGTGGTGAGCGTGAGTAATTTAAAAAAAGAGAATTTCCAAATGAACCCGGTTTAACTCGAGCTAGTGTAGTGCAGTGCGTGGGATGGTAAAGTTAAATAATTTATTCATGTCTTGTGTGTCACTATTGCTTTTTCCTTGTCCTTTCAATTCATTTTAATGTTTTCCACCCATAAATGTATGTGACCACTCTGTGCTCATCAAGAAAGCAGTCTTGTTCATTCCTTTGCTTTACTGATGTAATTCATTAAATATTACAAATGACCATGTTAATCTGCCAATTCAACTATTTGGTTTAAAATGATGGTGAAAATATCTCTAAAAGACTGAAATAGTCCATTCATTTTCAAAATTCAATCATAACCAAAAGCACACACGCACGCAGGATGTGAAGTATACACTAAATAGGGTAAGACAGGCATAAACAGGAACTGAAGGACAAAGTGCTGTCTAATCTCAGGGTACCAGATGAGTGAATGGACAACCCCCGCCCACACATTAGCACACAAACCCTCGCTCACTCGCTCTCAGCAAGGAACTGTCGCAGACTGTCCTCAACGAAGGGTCTCCGTCCCATTATTAAAAGTCTTATACGGGATGTTTGGTGGCTGAAACAATATAGAAAAGCATAACAGCACAAATATAGGCACTGTCATTCACACAGAAAAAAAGAACAGGCAGAAGTGCATCCTAGTTACAAAGTGTTTAATCAGCATAAGGAATAAAGTGTTCAGAATATATTGGGTAAAATCTGCAGGAAAAAGCAAATAGACATGATAGGTATAAATAAAAATGTGTGCAGATCCTTGGCTTCTAAAGAATTTTTCCCCCCATCAACACCAAATCAGCCAAGTCAAGCAGGTTTCACAATTCATCCTCTTTAACACTTCAGCCAAGTTTGCAAACGAACACAAGAAAACAAGTCGATAGTCTCCCAAAATTGTTTCCATAAAATTACCTAAACATCTCTCAACCCTGGAAAAGTGAATGAAACCGCACCCTTTATTTCAGCAAGTCTTACATCAGTAACAAAACCACAAAACCCATCATGAGGACGACTCCTCAATCATCATGACTCTCATTGCCACAAAACTGATTCTAGATCAGCACTAGATCAGGTTACGCAACACCTGGTGATGTTTTTTCACTTTTCTAGTGAAAAATAGGCTGTGTCTAAATGGCCTAAATAAACAATGGACTTCTAGCTGTATAAATGCTGGTCTTGCAGCTCTGGTGCTTTAAAAGACTAAATATATGTTAGCTAAATATGTTGAGGCTAATCAATGACCAGAGGACTAAGTGTGTTATAAATGTATCAATTTATTTTTAATCAGTGTCCACCAAAGGAAAAAATGTAAATATAATGTATATCGTTTTTTCAGCAAACAGTTCTTTTAAAATACAGCTTCTCCAGTAAAATTCTTGTATGTTAAAAGACCCTTCTCAGAGGGACTCGACTCAAAAACAAAATCCCTTTAAGGCACTATGTAAGCTGTTTAAGAGCAGCCTTTAAATGTACTACTCGGATGGGTAACTGCATAAAAACCTCTTCAACCATCTTCAGTCTTCTCGCCAATGTTAATGGCTTAATACAAATCATCTGGTGAGCTCTCCACTTTTTCCACTTCCCAGATTTAGCTTTGCATTCCTCCACTTTGGGTTGGGTGTCAAAACGTAGCTACCAAAGCCAATACATCATTTCAGCAGTTCAGCACTGAAAAGTATCAGAAAACCCATGTTTTTACTAAACATGTATTTAGAAACCATAAGCCCATTGCTGTTTCTATTTATGACCTTAACCATGAATTGGTTATATAACTGTGGGGAGGAAGAAAAAAAAAAAAAAAAGGTCAACAAATCCACTGATCACATGTAACTCAAATGTCCTAACATTGTAAAGACAGAGAGCAAAAAGGATCTGGGTTCCAAGTTAGGTATCCCCCCAAGCAGGAAAAATTAAAGTACTGGAATTATTGGTATTGGAAAGTATTGGAATTTGAAATTACAAAGCCTAGTCCTAAAAAAAAAGTATGAATCTCCAGAGTTTCAACTTCTTTAAAGTAAAGCGAAGTAGACTTACTAAGTTTCATCAACAAGTTGACCATTCCCACTGCAAACCAAGCATTCTGACTGTCCCAATTAGGAATGGGCTGGAGACATGGCTCCCAATCAGAGTAATCTCGCTCTAATTTGTAAAACAAATTAGTTCAACCAAAACCTTCTGAGCTTTCTCTCACCCAATGACCATCACCAAACTCTAAGCCAAGAGCAAAAAGCCTTAAATGATCTTTAAATCAGTGGATGTGATGGCCAAATTTAGGAGGGGGGGAATAAATAAATAAATAAATAAATAAATAAATAAAAACAAACCCCCAACAAAACCTACTCAGCCAAGTACAATATAGTTAAACAAAAAAAGGTTGATGTCACACTTGGGGTTAAATTTTGAGAATCTTTAGATTAGCAAGTTCAAGAGAAAAAGGAAAAAAGAAAAACCACACATTTATATCATGCACATTTTTGGGGATGGGATTTGCCCCAGAAGGAAACTCATTTGCTCATTTGGCCAGCCTTCGATTCCTGCCCCAGTGAGAGGTACTGACACCAAGCTGCACTGATGCCAGGGCCACCGCTGATACTGCTCTTTGGTCTGCAATGACATTTACTCACCTGTTGCACAAACATTGTGTAAATCTAATAACACAAAGCTCAAACTCTGTAAACGAAGCTGATCAGCAATGTGTAGCTTTATTCTATGCTTCTTTTACCAGATGAAGGTCTCATTTAGTCCTGAGCAGGTGCCAAAGCTTGTAAAAAGCTGGTAGTGCTTCGCTTCCATGAGCTTTTGGTATTTACATTTAGAGAGGCAGAGAGAAAACACATTCTCCATCTGTCTAGCTGCAAAACACCCTCTGATATTACACAGACACACAGGCTCTGTCTCTACCCACATTCAACACTCAGCCTTCAGTCCTTTAGACTAAACTCTGCAGTTTAGTCCTTTACTGGCTTAAGGAGTGCAATTACCATTCCCTTGATCGATGAAATGGTCAGAAAATGTTTGCCTGCCAGATGTTATGCAAAAACCATGAGCATCAAATCAAGCATTCTGCATCATCATCATCATCACTAGATATAAATACCGTATATGAATGCATGACCACCTTCCCTTTCAAATTACTGTAAAGTTCTGATCCATTGAAGCGTCCACTGATATGACTCTCCTTTTATAGCGCTTGTGATAAAACATGCTCACCCTTGCCGTGCTGAGTCACTACCGCATGAACTACTACGTGAACTTCTGTAAATTGCAAAAGATGATCTCTCTGGGCTGAAGACCTACCATCTGCTGTAGGAGCTTTTGATGCTTCAGTAAGGAGTTAAAAGAGCAGGCCATCTCTACCTCCACAGCTGGTCTCCACAATCAATTGCAAAGGGAGGAGGGCCTCTGGGGAGGCTCCAGGGGAGCAGATGGTATGAGCAGCACTTCAGAAAGACTAGGCCCTGAAAGCAGGAACAGAGGTTGGCAGGTGGGCCAGCTAAAGCTTAGAGGCCGCTGTGGCACCAGGCGGTCTTTAAATGGAGCATGCAGTTAGAGAAACTGGGTTTTGCCCCATTTCACAGGCTGAGAACTAGTTTCTTCCCATGTCCCATATACGTTCCAAGCAATGAGCTACAGGAGTGAAAAGACAGCAATGATATTCTGGCTAGATACTGCTACCCGTTTCACATTTCACAGCACCAGTAACTCATATCTTGTGAACTTTCAATCAAAAATACAAAGCCAGTATTAAAGGCAAAGTCTTGAACTCTGAACAGCTTCTGTACACAACCACAACCAGGCTGTGACACTCACAGTTAGCAGACTCACGTTTCAAGCTGTTTTGATATTTAAAGCGAGTGCCATAAAAATAAATTCTTGATCTGTCCTGGTAGGCTAACAAACTGAATAAGTATTAAATTAAATATTTCCCCTTTCATGATTTTTAATTTACAAAAATATTCTAAATGACAACCATCTTCGAAGAGGGCTTAAAAGCAATACACCTACAGGGTCATAGCTTCATGATCATGTATTTAAAAAAATAATAATAAATCAATTCTGGTAAAATAATCCTGAAACTTTCCTACATTTTCTAGAACAGCTGTTGTGATCAGATGATACATGGACAGTCACAGTTTGACTTATAATAACTCTGGACAGCAAATCAATTCTAAAACAGAAGAATAACTTTTCTAACTAAATTCACTAAGATGAGTGTGGTGCATTACTTGTCACTGAAATATCTAATCTGTTTTTCGCTTCGCTAACTAGAATTACTTTGCAGGTTTTTCCTGTCACACTGTTACATACTTTAACTATGTAAACTGGTTAATTAGCCAGAAGTAAAACTCTTTCTATTTAATTCATATGAAAGATACCACCAGCTTGTTCTGGAAGCCTCCCCTCACCGTCATTTCCAATGAACTTTAGTACAGTGCAGGAACATGATGTTCTTGTATCATGATGATCATACTGCCATCAGCAGAGAACAACAACAATAATACACTTCAGTCAGTAATTTTTAGACACTCCTGAACAAAGCAAACACAGCGTGCAGGTGGTCGCCTAACCAGCATCAAACAAAAGGTAAAGAAAAATACCCTTCCCACTCGCTTTCTTTGCAGAAATGTTCAAATTAAAAGCAGAGCTCCTCAGCTGCAGGGGGAGCTGACAGTAGGGGAAAAATGAACCATAGCTTAGGGGGGGAAACTCCCTTCTGTGGAATGCACACAGCCATGGTGTTTCAGTTTAACACACCAAAATGCATATCAACAGGGGCCTGTGTGAAAGCCCAACACTGCAGTAACACAGATAGGAATTCTGCACTAGTTCCTCCTAATTGCGCTGGAAGAGCTGAATATCCAGAGAACCATCCAAGAAGCTGGGATAAACATCAACAAGCTTACAAGATTCAGGGCCTATGCTCCTTTTTCTTTCTTTCTTAAAATAGAGACAAGGCTTGTGTCATTAGTCAGAGTGACAGAGTGGAAGGGTGTCTCCAAGGGCAAGCCCAGGGTCTTCTGGTGGAAAGGATGTCTTTAGCTGAGGAGCTCCGCTGGTGTGGACTAAAAATAGCCCGGGGGGGAGACAGGAGGCTCTACAGCTGCTGTATTGTTCCAAAGTGGAAAATGGAAAATGCAGTTACCAGTAAACAACGTAGTGTCGATAACCTTAGGCCTGAGTAACATGCCCCCATTGTCAAGAGGGAACATTTGAGGCACACAGGGCTGAAATCTTTGAAATATGTTCTGCATCCTGCTCTTCTGGTCCATGTTGAAGTTGGACAGAGGGCGAAGCACCACCGATATGGAAAATACAGAGAGCAGGTAAACAGCAAAGTGAGTGATAACTGACCACTAGCCTTCAGGCCCATGGCTGATGATAAGCCTGAGGTGAAAGCAAAAGCCATGCAAGAACAGGGAAGACAGATTTCATTAAGAAAGTGATCAAAACAACTTTACAGGAGAAGGCAAAACTAACACGAAAAGTAAAGAGCAGCTGCTGTGACCAGGTGATAGATGGACAGAAGCAACACACACGACAACTAAAATACCACGGAACAACATGTCAGTTCTCAAGCAGCAGAACGCGAGTATGCCAGAATGAGGCAACTTTTTCTTAAGAGTTTCCCAAAAGCAGGCCAGGTCACAGGTTACTAACCACTGGAATATTCTAATCTGAATCACTTCTCTATCTGGAATTTCTTGGCAGGTTTTTCCCGTCAGTGTTACATACTTCAAATACGTAACATGATTAATAAGAATTAGTTAGAAGAACTCATTCTTTAACCATAAATTTGTGTGTGTGTAAGAGTACCACCAGCGTGTTCTGGAAACCTGCTCACTCCCTGATTTCCACTGAAATCCAGTGAGAGAAGACCACTGATCTACTGGGATCAACATGCTACAACTCTTTAGATGATGTTCAGACAGATGAATTTCATTTATTCATTACATTGAATACATGACCATCAAAATGTTTTTCATAGTTTGTCAAGAAATTCAAAATGTATCTTCTCTTCTAAATAATTAGAATAAATTCAATATTTAAGTTAAGTGTTTCAAGCATCACCTCATTCAAATCTCAGTAGGATTAGCCCACCTCTTGGCATATAGGGATGTTCGAATTCTTATTTGTAACTAGAGGCAGATTTGTAAATATATTTTACATACATACGCACACACATTTACACAATATAATTTTCTTCCTTTGTAATTTGAAAGAAACATGGCAAAAAAAAAATGTTTGTGTAATGTTTCAAATTATCATCAAGAATCAGGGAATTTCAATAGTTTCTTAATAAACTGGCATCATGACATGCATTTACAAGATTTAGGCATTTTCTTTATGGTTGTTCATTAATTTTATTGGTTAAAATTACTCCAATTAATGTAAATGTGGTCCTGTATTAGTCTTATGTATATTTTATTAGTCCTAATTGTATTCAAGTTTATGCACTAAATAAACATCAAATGTTTGTGCTGTGCTACCATCTGGATGCTGGTTGCAAGAAAACCCCCCCCCTTACCATGTATATACAGACGATAAAGAGCAGCTGCCAAGTTCAAATAATTCCATCAAGGACGGAAGAAGCAGCCACTACTGCCTCCCAATATAGTGGAAAAGTGATGCATATGGGGCAGCGGTGGCCTAGCGGTTAGGGCGTTGGCCACATGATCGGCGGATCAGGGGTTCGAACCCCTTCCAAATAGGTTGCCCTGAGCAAGGTGCCGTCCCCGTCACTGCTCCCCGGGCGCTTTCAATAGCTGCCCACTGCTGCACGGTGTTTGAGTGTGCATGGGTTAAATGCAGAGGTCCAATTTCGTTGTGGTTCATTGTGCTTTGACCTCGCAATGACAAGGGTTGTCACTTTCACATATCGTGACTTCTCGTCGGCTAGTCTTGGGGGCGGGCGAGGGGTAGTTAGACGTTCTTTTTATTGTTTAACAACAACGTTTTGCAAACTCCATCAAGGCTATTCATTTACTGATACCTGTAGGGAAAGCACGAGATCCAATTAGAGCAGATCTTATAGCAAGGTAGAAAAATCCACTAGTGTCCCAAAAATACTTCACCGCTGAACATACTGGCCTTAAGCCAGAGACACGCACCAGTGTAACAGGACTGACTGCATTGGGGCATTTCTACCCCTTCTTCCACATGGCAAGGTAACCTTTAGCATTTAATGGAAATCCTGGACATTTTCTAGGCACACTTCCAAAATTACTCGAAACGTTTCCACTCGTCACTGCAGTGCAGCAGGGTCAGAGGAAATGGGAGGCAGTTTAGGTGTGGAGAGTAAAGGGCAGCAGAACTCAGTCCTGTTGATTTCAGGATTGTAATGATGTGCTAATAGAGTGTATCGCCTGCAAGCTAAACAACTCTGAACAAACCATGTCAAAAACTATCCCATCTCTTCCTTTTTCTTTAAGCCTGACTTTTTCGTTCAGCGCTGCCTCTACTCCATATCTGTCAGTCTTGTTCTTGTTCTTGTTCTGTGTGTGTTTGTGTGTGTGCGTCTCCCAGTCCCTCTTTCTGCACCTGTCTCACCACATTCTGTTCTTCAACCAGGATCCCCTTAATATACTCAAAGCCAACTTATGGTTGCAATTTAACGTGAAATCGGTAGCATTCTCCAGGAAACTTTGCTATTATTACAGCATCTCTGACAGGAACTAAACCTATTCAGAATCTCAGTATAATTATATTACATATAGAAATATGTCTATTCAAATGTGCATTATAAATTTGATTGTAAAAGATCATAGCAAACTATCAAAATCCTTAAACAACCCTATATCAAAATGGAGCTTTTGCTCATCTATCCATTTCTCTCGCTCCCTCATCCTTTTTCTTTCTACAGCTGCAGTTCTATTTCAGTCTCTGCTGTTGAAAAAAGAAAAAAAAAACACACAGTCTAACAGAGGGCTTCACTGCAGCTCAGCACCCAGCACCGCCTCCCACACAGAAGGCTGGAAGTTTACTGCAGCCATACTCACAAATTCAAAGACAGAAAAGGTGAATGTGGCGTTTGGGCCCCTTCCTATACTAAAGGTGAGGGTTAGCAGGAGAACTTTACCCCAAACTCAAGTCTGTCCAGTGGGAAAACAGCTGAGGGACATTTCTAATGGACAATTGTCAACTTTGGTCTAAAGTTATCTGCCTCACAGAAAAATCATTCTTTGCAAAATGCTCCCCTTGAACTACTACATTAGTCCTGTGTATGAGTGTGTTTGTACGTGCCACTAATTACAGAGTCACACAAGGGTTAATGTTTTGCCATATGCTCTTCTGCACACTTGCCATAAATGGGCACCTGCTTGTGCCAAACAAGAATACTGATGCTGGTCCAAGAGCTCTCTGTTATGGTTTTGCTAATGCTTCCCATGGCTGAGAGAAACCAGGACCACTAAAAACACTCAGATGCAGTCAAGCGCATATACACATTCATATACACCACACAGGCTTAGCATTAAAGCCACCTGCCTGATTTGTATAGACCTTCTTTGTGCCACCGTAACAGCGCTCACCTATCAAGGTATGGTCTCCACAAGACCTCAGATGCTGTTCTGGGGAATCCGGCCACACCTGCTCTGACCCAGATTGGGTCCTTGAAACAGTCACTGAGATTATTCACTTGTCCATTCATCTCGAATTCATCAACTTTAAGAACTGACTTTTGCATGTTGCCATCTCACCCAGACAGGTGGCACAATAAGGAGACAATGCATTTTGTTCACCAAGCAGCGGTTTTAATTTTCCCTGAGGTACCCTTGACAAAGGAACCATCCCCAGGCACTGGATATAGATCCCACAGTGTGTATGGGTTAGTGGGTGCATTGTGTTCACAATGGCATAGTCACTTTCACTTTCCAAAACTGCTGAATGTGTAATAGAAAATATATTTATCATCTCAACAGACAGTCCCTCCAGGTGCTGTTGTCATGGTCTACATCACTCTCAGCCTCTAGAAATAACTGAAACAACCATGGAAAAGATGTGTTCACCAGGCTCTCTTTAATGACTTGGCCAGACAGTCCCATTATACTGCTTCTGCATGCTGAGAGTGTTCCAAATATAAAGGGCTCAATTCAAGTCCCTGTGAAAGCAATGAAAAACAAAAACAGTTGAGAAAATGCCTGAAAGAAAAAAAAAAAACCCTGGAAATCAACATGGAAAATATGAGGCCAAGAAACACTGCTACTTATAATGAGAAAAGAACGTCAGAGTGAGAAAGGGGGGGGGTAAATTTAAAAAAAGGAAAAAATTAATAAAAAGGACACTGATAAAGGTTCTAGTGTCTCAGAAGACCAGTAAACCAGGCCACAGGCCTGCAAGGAGGATGGAAATAGAGCACAGTGAGCTCCAGGGTCCAGTCTCCTCTGCCGCAATTGCACTCCCTCGAAAACTCCTCTACAGTAGCAGCTCTCAGGAATTAGTGGGATGAGGGGAGTTGGGTACAGGAGGATGTCAGGGACCAGCACGGTGAAACACTGGTCTGTTTAATGAATCTGATTTACATTTAAAAGTCATTAAGTGACATGTGATTCGTTAATGCAGTGTGGAAAATGTCCATTTTTATCTATAGGCCAAAATGAAATGTTAAGTGCAGGCTAAGGAAAATAAGAAAATCTCTATTCAACACACTTCACTGGCAAGAAATACAAAATGCTGAAAATATGTTAAACCTGCATTATTAAAACATCCAGCCCTTCTAGAGAATTAAAACCTCATCAAATATTTGTAATTTAATCATCTGTCAGGCATAGGCAATTATTTGTGAATACTGATGTGACTTGGACATCAACGTGCACCTTTAATCTCACTAGGAAGTAAGTAAAAAGGAAAGTGACCACTTGTCACTGTGAGCCACAACAAAATTCAGTCTCTTCATTTTACCCATACGCACCGTGAAGCAAGGGGCAGCCTTACATCCAGAACCCGGGAAGCAGAGATGGGGATGGTACCTCAGGGCAACCTGCTGGTGCAGGAATTCAAACCCACTTCCCACAAAAAAAAAAAAAAAAAAAAAAAAAAAAAGAAGAAGAAGAAGAAGAAGAAGAAGAAGAAATCACTCTCAACCCAGATAAATCAGAGTGTGCTCTTTCTAGCTATCACTGTGCCATTTTTGGGAATAAAACAAGCCCCCAATAAATTTGGAAATTGGCCCCTGCATTTGGAAAGTTGCACCATTTAAGTGCACGATTACTCGATAAGGAAACCTCATCTTTTAATGAGAAGTACCTCCGACATGTGCACTGCCTCATATCTAAGAGCAGAGGAAGACACAACACCAACATGATTTCTAAATGATTACACTTCTTTCGAATAGAAAATCAAACGATACTGACCGACAGTCAACAGATCTGAGTGCAATACAAGTGACCGTGTGTGTATTTTGATCTCTCCTTCATACACACACTCTGCATCTCCCCGATTGTACAAGGCTGCGATCACCCCAGCCCTTCATAAGGGAGTTCTGTCTTACGTCTTTCATTTCAGCCTCATGTTTACATTCCGTCTAAACGGCAGGTCAGAACACGCACAGCAGGTGGAGAATCTGAAGCCCAGTGTGTTTCACATTGCACAGATCCTTCAGAGACGTCAAACTGTAAGCCAGCTTTTCAGTAGATGACAGAATTTTTCATTTAGCTTGTGGTAAGCAGCTCAACAGGCCTCTGGTCGTTCCGTTGAGAGCTCGCTGTGAGGAATCCCAGACGGTCCTGATGGCTGACATATGCTGGGACAGAAACACACACACACTTTGTTTATCATAAGTAATAAGTGCAATTACCATATTAGTCAACCTGGAGCATGCCTAAGGCATTGGGCTGATATTTTACTGACACTTTGCAGAAAAAACTCCAGAGTGGTTAACCTGGGTAGGAGGCCCTGGGAAGACAGGGTGTTAACCAACATGCCCAAACATATTTTGGAGAAATATATTAAAACAACATGAATGCAGAGCACACAGGGAGAAATGCAGAATAGGCCTCATCTCCCCAGGATATGTACTTCATGTACTAACATTTGTAATGACTTGTCATAGTAATCAATTCTTTTACTTCATATACACAATAACAATTTACACAGCACAGACCTGAATATTATTCATTCAGACCTGGGCTGGTTGTAACCACAAAATTATACAGTACATCCAGAAAAGCACAGGTTTAATCAAATATTATTCAATAATAATCTCACACACACACACACCTTAGCAAATCAGTTTTAGCTTCTTATAGTCAATGGCTAGAAAGCCATACTTGCAAATCAGACCACGTTTTTTTTTTTTTTTTTTTTTATTGTTGTTGGAAACATCAGCTGAGCTCACTGAATGATTAGCATTTATAATGCCATACTTATGCAAATACTATTCTTAAGTGCAAGAAGTAGACGGTTGGTTAAACTGTAGAAGCCATAATTACCAAATTAACTTACATTTTAAAGGGACCAAATGGGCCTTGAGAGGGTTAATTACAAGTTCAGATCAAATCTAGACATGGATGCATTCCAGCATATCTCACTTCCTTATCTGGCACTGAAGGGCTCTTTGTCCCTCCGTCACCCACTATCAGAGCCTCGTCGGCTGGATCAATAAACTTGAGAGGTAAAGTATTTATTCGTTTATGCTTTCATGTTGTGCGTGTGTGTGTGTACGTATTAGAGGGAGAGGGGGAAAAATTTTGTTTCCTGCAATAAGAACTGGAATTATTGCTAAAACTGCTTATTCTAAAATTCTATATCTAAAACAACCTTTTCTTAATGTTCATCAACTATAATCCATTATAATTCAAATTATAACCCCCCCCCACCATGTAAAAATCTAAAACATAGGTTTTGTTTTTATTGAACATACTGACAGAGGCCATCAAGAGCTACAGAGATGAGCTACTGAGTCATCTTTGCATTTTAAATTATGTAACACTGAATTACTTGTTTTAGGGTTTGCAAGGGGATAAATTCTTTGAATGAAAAAAAAGCCTGTTTGAATCATTTTCATGCTTTAAAAAGACACTCGCTCGACTGATTCTTAGCCAAGCAAGTGCTCCCACAGGTCAGGATTTCAAACACTACATGGTAAATCAACAGCCAACAGAACTGAAAGAAATCTGCAAGTTATGTTTTGATTTAAAATGGCTGGGAAAAATGCAAAAGCACCAATCCACATCACTGACTGAAAACCGTGTCTAAGCAGTGGTTCTGTCAAACCATTGCAGCTCTACGCAGGGACTCTACTGCAGCAATGAGTGTGGAAAGGTTATATTTGATCTTTTATGCAGGTTAGTAAAACAGGTTTCCTACAAGCTTCAAATAAATAATGGAATGTGTTCTCCAAGCATGAGATCTTGGTGTGTAATCTAGAACCCCCCAAAATTTAGCTTGGCACCAAAATACTATTAGAATCCCACAGTGGTGCAAGCAGAAATCCGAAATTGCAAAGGTTAGTTCTTGACCATGTTTTGATATTCACGTATAAATTTAAATCCTGGCTCTAAGAGTTGCAGCTCATAACTGAATAATTCTGTATTTACACTGCTCCCAAATGATCAAATTTCATAAGTTAAATAGATTTCATCTCACTCAAAAAATAAAATAAATAAATAAATAAATAAATAGAAAGTCAACAGTTCTAAGAGAAGAAAAATGGTCATTAAAAACCCTATTAATTAATGAAAGTGTCACACACCTCCCAAGCCTTAGTGCATTAAAAATATGATTCATTAACATCACGGATGTGTTATACACTCCGAAAGTGTCAGGAAATCTGCAAGAAAGTTACTTTGAAACAGTTCAATGCTGAAATGTTCAAACTCTCCAAGAACAGCACTTAACCATTACAACACAACTCATTTGACTGCCGATGAAGCAATTCAGCAAATGGGTTACGCTTCCAAGGTCCGTCAGATACAGTGTCTGCTGAGAAGAGGCAACTTGGGGCAGCGGTGGCCTAGTGGTGAGGGAGTTGGGCACAGGCTCGGAAGATTGTGGGTTTAAACCTCTTACCAGTAGGTTGCCCTGAGGTACTCTTGAGCAAGGTACCGTCACTGCTCCCCGGGCACTTTCAATAGCTTCCCCCCTGCTGCAGGGTGTTTGCAAGGGTTAAATGCAGAAGTCCAATTTTGTTGTGGTTCACTGTGTGCTGTGCTGTGACCTCGCAATGACAAGGGTTGTCACTTTCACTTTTTTCACTTTCAAGAGAGGCTAAAATGTCATTTCCTCAGTGTGTCATATGAGAGGTCTCAATTAGGACTGACATGTTTTGAAAAAAGGGCTACCATGGCTTTGGCCCTTTTGCCGTAGGGCTCACCTTGCACTAGCAAGCTGCCCTAGTAGTGTGATGTGAGCCAAAACGTTTTGGGGCAATTTCCATGACGCTTCTGATGTGCCAAAGGTCCAATCAGACACAAATATGCATCAACAGCACACTGATGTATTTAATAACTTAAAACAGGCCATTCCCATAAACGGTCTATTGAAATTGTGCAAAGACAGGATTACTGCAGTGAGACACTATTTAAAAAATAAATAAATAAATAAATAAAATTGTAAAAAAAAGTCTGAGTATTCAAGCAGAAGTTGGAGGCCACTGAAGCGTTGATTCCGTGGTGAAGGTTCTACACTGAGGCTACAGAATTCCAGATGTTTACAAATTTATGCAGAAATAAATCACTAATATGTAAACAACTTCGTCCGAAAGGATCACAATGCAGATAATAGGAACCAGACATATGAAGCATTTAAAAGCCACCTCACAAACCGAACACGACATGATAATAATGTGATTATGATTAATATGATTAAGAACATTGTTTTATCTATCATAAGATTCTGTTAAACATTACATATTATCGTCAGAGTCGATGCTGTGCATTGTTACGGGGCTGAAACGGGGCCGAGTTGTCATTTTAATCTAGTCTTTAATTCTTTAAATGTGGGGAAATGAGACCTACGAATACAGAGATCATAATATAGCAGCACAACATCTTAATCTCTTAATCATGTGACTCTTCTTGGCAAAGAAAAAAGTTTTAGCCCATAATTGCATTCAGGTTTTGGTTACGTTTGCGATATTAGTCCGGCTCAGCTATATGTTGCAAGTAGTAAAGGTAAAAGATCCCGAAGACATAGTTTCAAAGCACATTCTGTTAAATTTCCCTTCCAAAGACTTCCAAACTTGGCTTTAAAATGTGAACGTTCTCAAAAAGCAAATTAGTAGTAAAAACCGATTGTCCCACACCAGAATCATTTATTTCATTGGGACACATCTGAAAGCACTTTCTGAAACAACTCCCAAACTAAACACAGCAGCTTCCTCTCAAACCAGCGGCCAGCCACTCAGTCACACAATTTAACTCTTTTTCCTGAGAGCCACACACTCAGTCCTGCACACAGACGACCCTCTCTGTGTGTACGTGCTGACACAGCCACAGTCTGCTCCTCAGGACCATGGGGACATGTGAATATTCTCTTAGAAAGGAAATGCAGTCCCTACAATGAAGTCCTTGCTTGCGTGATACGCTGCTAACAGCGTCAGGATATGCTCACTGAGAAAGACCTTCTTTCAGACTCATATTATTAAAATATTTATTTGGGTTGAGTAAATATGGCGCTTTGCCTGCATTTGGCTGACTACGTTACAGAAAGAGGACACAAGCAGACAGAGCTAATGAGCCATCAAGGGAAATCAAGAGACTCCGAGACAGAAATTTGAATCTGAAGTCTTTGCTTCTAGCAACTAACAAGCATCTTCCAGTACAAATCAAGCAAATCTTCTCTAATGCAGCCTTTCCCGGATTATTGCAGATGTATTAGCACCTAGGGTAGAGATGGGGGGGGTTGGATCCTATAATGACAACATGAAAGAAATCTAACCTCCACATGGGCAAAAACTGCATATAATATTAAAGGCTACACTAATGAGGGGTGCTGATATTTTTCAAAATGATGCCGATATTTACGACGATTATAATTTTTAAGCAAATGCCTACCACTACTAGCTGTTAGTCACTATCAGTTCCTTTAAATAATTTAAGATAACCACATTAGTGAGATTCTGTTGGTGTGTGTTTCCTCCCCTTCAGTGATGCAGACAAACACTCTGAGCGCAAAGCCGTTGCAAATAACCAGCCATCACATTGACGCTCACTAGGGTTCGAAATATCAATTTGACAAGCTGGGGTTTCACTCCAGCCCTTTCTGCATGTTCTAGAAAAAACGGAACACAGCGCAGTTTTATTTGACTGGCTCTGCTTGTGTATGTGAATTAAAGGATTTTTATTTTTAAAAAGTTTCTCTCTCCTTCTGTTATATATTAGTAAATACTAAGAAACTTCTACAAACACAGAGTACACATGCACAAACCAGACTGAAAGCTCTGAATATTTTAAAATGTTGACAGATATTGCGCAACTGGAAATCAAGCTGAAATCAGAATGCATTTTTGTTGAATGCTGTGGAGCGTTTCTGAGAGAATGGGATAAGAGAGGGTCTCAAAGGGGGTAAATTCGAATCAGGGGAAAAGTTAGGCCATTACAATTTAATGAAAGATCACGAGATGATCAAAACATCTTTTAATGGAAAGAAAATAAAAACATCTTTCTTAATATGAGCAGATATATAAACCAACAATAAAGGCTAATTTTGATGGCAAGGTGACTAAGTGTAAATAGACATGGCTTAAAAGCCAGCCTTGAATTCTTTTGTATAAACTGTCCCATTTACAGATATGGACACATGAAATGCTTCAATAACCTAAATGCCCAAGCAAGCACACAGTGAAGCCTGTGCATGTGGCCCATTTTAGCCAAATTTACTCATAAAACATGTGAAGAAAGCCAGTGATATCTATAAGACATCCAAAGTTCAGCAGCCATGACAGCAGACCTATTTATAACTGGGGTGGGGAGGTGGGGTGCAGGGAGGGGAGTCCTCTATGTTTGGAACTAAAGGCTCACATGGTGGAGGAGAGAGAGAAAGCTCTGCCTCTTAAACTGTTTACACAACATTCAAAAACGATACAAGGTGCTGAGAGCTCAGAGCGTAACTCTCAACTGGAGGCTCTGGGAATTTCTGGGACTGTCTCTTAAAGGAAGGCACAGCAATAATAACACATGATCAAATTTACTGGATAGACTGCTTGCAAGGGAAAAGCCAACAAGGTCCGCTTTGTAGTATGTACTTATATTGTCACAAATTTCAGTCTCTGGCTGAAGAATGAGGGGTTAGGCCTACAGCTGATCCCATTGGGGTCTATTAGTCACAGTAAGTGGCAAATCAACTGCTGTAATCCTTTAGCCGTCCAAGCGCAGGGTCACACTAGTAGAAGCAGATGTGATCAAAGACAGGGTCCTGCTATAAATGTGAAGAATGTTGCATTGATTGTTACAGTAGATCACATGCACACTACATTTTCGGCTGCCTCTGTACTTGTGGCAGGGATTAATACAAGTGCAGGGGTTATTCTGCACAAAAATATACATTCAACAGACTGCATGAGTCCTCTTTACAAAGTTACTGCAAAGTGTCCTCAGAACATTAACTGAAAGCACAACGTTGCATTCTTGAATTGTGTGTCATAACCAGCTTTGCTACCCCCATTGTCTTAAATAAATAAATAAATAAATAAATAAATAAATAAAGGGCCTTGAAGCAATCACCCCTTTCTTTCAGCTCAGACAATCCACCTTCCACTGGGGTGAGCAACTCCAGTCCTGGAGAGCCAGCAACCTGGACAATAGGAGTGACTTTCTGCTCTAACACACCTGCTTCAGCTCACCTGATAACTACAAAGTTTAGTATGTTTGAAGTGGCGCCTACAACCTGTGCAGGACTGCAGTGGCCCGCCTTGGATATATAAGGTCTCCAGCTCGGCTTTAATTACATCGTTCTATTTCATTTTATTTAGCCAGGATGTTACTTGAGATTAAAATGTCTTTTGAGAGAGAGACCTGGCAACGTTACAAAAAAATGATAGTAACAAACAGCAAAATAAACCTGGATGAACGTCAGTCAAGTTAAGTTTTTGATCAAAGTTTTGAACTTTGTCAAGGAGATTATTAAGCTGCAGTTTATTGCTGGACAATGACAAAACGATAAGGATAGCGATCGCTATTGTGATCATTCAGAAATGACAAGGTTCTTTTCTGAGTGTACTGGGATTTTGTCAGTAATAAGGAAAGTGCTGGGCAGTTTATTTCTTTTTAAAAAGAGAGCAGAATTAGCCTTGTTTAAATGGAATGAGTGCAGTGCAGTTTGCAAAATGAAACAAAAACATTGAAGCGGAGTCTATAGGGTCTCATTCAAACTCATCTGATGCCAGGAAAAAAAAACCATCTCATAATACACTGTATCATGAAAATGTGTTGACGTATCTAGACATATTGTTGCCATTTCGCCCAGTGTGTTCTGAAGATTTAATGACCAGAGCACAGAATAGGAGGAAGAAATATAAACATACAGCTAGGAGGATCAAACAAACAGCCTGAGTGTACAAACCCAACATGTATACAACCAAGCAGAGTGTATCCAGGCAGTGTGAGCCCACCCATCAGCAGAACTCACTAGGCAACCTTCACAGTTGCTTGAAGAACTCTTGCCCTGAATGAGAACAGCTGAAGGTGGGCATGAGCTCGTGTCTCTTACAGTAGTGATGACAGCAGGCCTTGCTCCATGCCACACACTGGACACGCACCAAAACTTGCAGGAAAGTTCAACTGAGCGAGCTTTAAATGGTACGTTTGCGTGAGTGGGGCCCAGAGTTCCCCACACACACACACACACACACACACACACAGAGACAGAGCGAGCATGTGGATCAGCTGGGAGCCTCGCGCGGCGGAGAGAAGCGGGCACGCGCTGCACAGCGAGAGCACGAAGCGAGAAAAGCTGAGAGCGAAGAGACACAAGAGCAAACTTACATCCTCGAAGAGCGAGCCGACGTTGGCCGTGACCAGCATGATCGCCGAGCCCTGCGGTGCCGCTTTCCCCGCCATAACTATCGCGGGATCGCAGGCGGATTCTTCGAGTGCGGATCAAACGGAGCGGAGTCAGACTCTCGGAGCGCTCGCTGTCGGCAGCAGCAGCCGACTCTGGCTCATTCCTAGCCGAGCGTGTGTGAGAGAGTGTGTGCTGAGGGCTCCGTGCCTCCGCTGATGTGGAGCCGCTCTACTGTGTGAGGGACATGGCAGACAGGCGAGGAGAGCGGTAGCTGTTTAGTCCCCGGCGAGCGGCGGGCCGGGCTGCATGTCCGCGCGGTGTCTCCTCCTCGAGCGCTAGACTGGGCTGAAGTGGAGCTCGTCTCGGCCGCAGCCGCGCTCAGCCTGATCAGGAGGATGGGCTCGAGTCCTGCACCGTCCTGACGTCACGCAGCCACGGCCAAGATGCAGCTCTTAAAAGGGCAACACACACACACACACACACACACACACAGAGAGCAAGAGCAGGGGTAGTCCCGAGGAAGAAGCTGTTAAACTATTTCTGAGAACAGAGAGCTTTAATTTTTATATTTATATACCTGCTAAACACAGGTATATCGTTATATATAATATATTACATAATATAATTAATAACATAAAAATGATATTACATGATATTTATGTATAAATATTTTTATAAACACATACTATTTTATATATATATAATAGTATATTAGTATGTGTGTTTATAAAAAATATTGTATATCCTATATTATAAACATTTTATACTTTATATATACTTTTGGTTGTTGTTTGTATTTTTTTTTGTTTGTTTTTTGCCCTTGTCCGTCTATCTGTCTGTCTGTGCAGTTGTACCAAAAGCAGTTTTCTTGAGGATCAATAAAGTTGTTTCTGATTTTGAATAAATCTGCCTGCACCTCTGTGGTTTGCAGTGCGTGTAGAGGAAAGCCACTCCACACAGAAAGGGCCCAAACTGAACTGAAGAATAGCATGGTCTTTCAGAGTCTGTGAAAAGAACACTTTAAATCTGAAACTTGGATAAAGTGAAAAGTTCACTTTTATCAGTAGAATTAAAGTATAGACTTATCTTTCGGGGCCTGTGACATGCATGCCCGTTATTACCTAACTAGGTCCTGTGTGCTCTGATTCTACCCTGTATAGAACTGTGCAATACAAAACTGCTGATAGTGAGTGGCTGAAGAGCGAAAAGCTAATTCGTGCTCCTTTATGTCTGTGCTGGTGTGAAGAAGTTCGTCTTTGGAGACGGCCTTTTTAAAGTCATCCATGAAAGCACATGTGCAGTTTGTCATGGAAAGAGAACAATAATTAAACATGTTACTCAGTTACCATCTATAGCCATATGAATCAAATCTGTTATATTTAAATTGGGTTGCCATAGTTACAAAGGCCCAGAATTGTGTAATTGATGAGTAAGAGTTGCATCATGTTGCTGTGCCTGCACTTGGCTATATGATGCAGATAGTGCCCAGCAGATGTTATTTCCTAAAATAGATCAACATTGCATCTACATCATAATTTTTCTTCCAATGTTTTGCAAGGCAGGTATGATAAATATCTTATAAATAATAAGAAATGTTAGAAGGTATTTGCATATGGAAACCTTTTTTTTTTGTTTTTTGTTTTTTTTTTTTTGAGTATAGATTGTCACTTTACACTCCAGCGCAAGCTGAGCTGGTACAATATTTATTGATCCTACTTCTAGAGATACAGTCCCAACAGTGGCACAAGGCTTTAAGTACAGCCCTCAATTATAGCTTTAGGAGAATGTGCCTGGAACTCACAACAAACCCACACAGTCACAGGGAGAACATGTGAAAAGTGAAAGTGACTAGTCTTGTCATTGCGAGGTCACGGCACAGCACACAGTGAACAACGATGAAATTGGACTGCTGCATTTAACCCATGCACACAAACACTGTGCTATGAAAGCACCCGGGGAGCAGTGACGGGGACGGTACCTTGCTCAAGGGTACCTCAGGGAAACCTACTGGGAAGGGGTCACATTCCGATCATGTGGCCAGTTCCCTCGCTGGATTCAGAGACCAGAGCGCTGTCCATTACACCATGGAACCACACATGTAAACTCCACACACAAAAGACCCAGACCGTCCTGCTTGGGAATCGAATCCAGAAACCTTCTCTCTGTGAGGTGACAGTGCTACTTCACTCCTCACCATCTGCCATTTTACTGAGGCCTTCCACTAAAACTACAACACAGCTAAGAAAGACAAATAAGAACATACCAGTACAAGGCCTCACAGCAATAGTTGAAAAAAATCAGTAAACCACTGCTACATGCTAAGATTAGTCCACATGCACAGCATCCATATTAAGTGCCTGAATCCCAAAACAACACTACACTACACTGGGAAAGTGTTAGGAGAAATATGATATTAAATCTCAGAAAAAAGGCATGTAGAAGGCTGATTAAAGTGGCAAGCTAATGCCAGCTACAGGCAAAACACTTTTTTTACATAACACTGATAATTTGGAGTTTTCTATCATTATATGTCCATATTTGATGCACACATCTGAATCCGTAGAACCCACTATGAACTCACTCATCCTGTGGTAATTTTATTGCCTTCTAGATGTGAGAGCTTTATCGCTGAGGCACAGTGTTCCCTGATAATCAAATCCAATCCAAATAGTGCCGAGTTGTTAGGCAACCTCAAAGACGCTTAATAATATGGTTTCTGGTGCTATAAGACTTTTTAATATGTTAAAGTGGAGGCAAAAAAACTCAAGCTTTTCCCACTTTAGTTTTTAATTATGCAACACGTCAGCTGCAAAAGCAATGCGTGATGATTCAGGCCTGTAGAGCGCATGATGCAGTTGATGGCCATAAGAGTTTGTTACATTAGCCATATTCAAAACTTTAATTGGATGCTCCACTATAGATGCTTTGTAGATGCTCAGCTTGTCTTTGAAAAAACATTAAATTACCTCTTTTAAACTGGACATACTGAATATCAATGATTTTATTCAATCCAACCCTAACCCCAAACTTAACTTTTAATCTAATCCTAACACTAAGACTAACCCTAATATGAATGATAATTCACAAAGTTTCACCAGATTATTAAAGGAAAAAGGAAGTGTTTCTTTACATCAATTACAGTGAACATCAAAATATAGTGTGACCTGCAAAACCAGAGCAGCCACCTATCATGTCTTAGCTGAATAATTACATTGGAATTTTCACATAATTACCATTTAAAAGTACTTCCTCCATGCCTTTCAGACTTTTCCATTACTGTATTATTTAAGATACTTGGCATAAATATCTGCTCACTAGTGCCCTGTAATGTAGTAATTATTTGTTCTGAAATATCTGCTTTTTAAGGACATTTGTGGAGCATGCTGCTTGTGATCTTTTATAAGATGCTGTGAGATAAATGAAAGTGGCTTGTTGAGTGTGGGACTTCTCTCTCTGCACTCCCCATTTCTCCCCAGGATTCTGTTCTATTGAAGAAGCCGCTAACACTTACAGCATACCTCATTGAGATTCTGCAAAGGGGACGAGGAGATTACCATGTTGCAACAAAGTAAAGAGGGCCCACAGCTGTATCTGGCAGCGCAAGTGTGTGTGTGTGTGTGTGTGCATTTGTTTCTGTGTGCTCAGGGCTGCTGCTGGGGCAATGCCCTCCATTTAGCTTTGCTTTGCATGTGCTTTACGTATTCACTCATACCATAAAAGAGGCAAAGAGCATTTAAATACCTTGTAAACTAAGCTTTGTCGCTCCTTATAAGTCACTTAATTACAGTGATGTGATTCCAGAAGCAGGTCTGCCCATGTCAGTGTAAATTTAAGCTGTACTGATTATTAAATAAATAGTAGGCCACTCCCAAAAGTCCTGCTGTGGTTAGCAGTGAAAATGACCACTCCTGTTTTCCACTCACAGTTTTGTGCACATTTCTTGCTGAACTGACAAATAGAAATTGTTCAAAGTGATTTGGGATAACATCTCTGGGTCCACAATATTGAAGGGTTCACTTTAGACTATGTGTTCATTGGCTTTCACTTGCATTTAAACGCATGTCTAACGCATGTCGGGGCAGCGGTGGCCTAGCGGTTAGGGCGTTAGCCGCATGATCGGAGGATCGGGGGTTCAAACCCCTTCCCAATAGGTTGCCCTGAGGTACCCTTGAGCAAGGTACCATCCCCATCACTGCTCCCCGGGCGCTTTCAATAGCTGCCCACTGCTGCACGGGTTTGAGTGTGCATGGGTTAAATGCAGAGGTCCAATTTCATTGTGGTTCATGTGTGCTGTGCCATGACCTCGCAATGACAAGGGTTGTCACTTTCATGTCTATTTCATTTTAAATAAAAAAATAATAATAATAATAATCATTTCTAAGCCTAACTTGAGCCCTGGTTCTAAACCTTGCAGTGCACATGTACATAAACATCCCTTCATGATGCCTGAGTCGGGCTGACCTTCAACCTTTCAGCATGCTTGAGATGAGGACAGGTTCAGAAATTGATAATACTTAGTAAAAGTAACAGTGCACTTGCTGTTAGCTGCTGCTCAAATATATCATTTCTCTGCTTGCATGGTGCAGAATTTTTTTTTTTTCAGCAGCTTATTTTGCTTAATGCATTTTCTTGTAGTATTTGCAAGTGACTGTTTTTTTTTTCATTTTGTCACAGAAAGACTCGAGCCCATCCTCCTGACCAGTAATTTTGACTTCACTAGAAGGATTTACACAAAGCCAGCATAAATATACATGTAACTCTAGCAATAAATAAATAAATGCCAGGAAATAAAATAAAAAATTCTGATCTTTCATTTTATATTTTTATACTTTTTATTTTATCATTCCAATTTTGCACAAATGTCTTCAGTGCATGACAAAAACAACTGAACCAGCATAGCTGTTGTATCATTGTAAGGGACTGTATATTGTGTAACTCTTTATTTATCCTTGCCGAAGGTAACATGGTACTCCATGGACTTTGCGTGATACTGAGAGAAAGTACAAGGATAAACACACGTGAGTTGGGTGGAAATGGTCCTAAAAATAAAGACAGACTGTTTCTGTGTACAGTCTGATTATACTTTCAGGTAATGTGTTCCATCACCTCCTGCAAATAGTGCAAATACTACACTACTGGCCCTGAACAGGATATCCCACTGGGAAACACACGGGAGGGGGCAGGGAAAAAAAGGTTGTGTGTGTGTTTTTTTGAACGCCTCTCCTTCATTGGCCGATAGCAGACTGTGACTGGTGCTCTAAGCCCTCCCCCAGCACTCTGGGTAATGGAAAAAATGATGGAGGAATTCCAGTCTGGGAGCAAAAATGTGAACTTTGACCCTTTCCTTCTCCACTACTCAAATTCAGTCTTTCCAAAAATAGAAAAATCTTAAAATTACCACGGCTGTTTTCACACACCAAGCAAAACGTGCGATTCAGCTTTTTTGTGTTCATCAACACGGCAAGATACAAACTTTTCAGGTTCATTTTTTCAGGCTACAGCTAAGTCAGTGACACACTCTCTAGAATAACTGATGCTGACTGAAAAAGCAGACAAAATGAAGTTGGTCTGGCTGAGTTGGTGTGTTGCTAAATTTGGGCCTTGCTGGACCCAGCCTCTTTATTACACACACCATATACAGTGCATTGGAAAAACAAACACACTTTGCCTCCACAAATCAGGATGTGAGTTTTTGCGAAGCCAGGAATGAGTCTTTGTTTTCGAACAGGCGCGGGTTTGTTTGTGGGTGTGAGTGTGTGTTACCACTATGTGTTGGCTCTTTTTGCCACATGGAAAAATGATTTTTATATGTGTTTGTCCCTTTGCCCTGGCAGGCATGCCGGCGGAGCTCTCGACTCACTGGTCTCTTTGTTTCAGTGTCTTAGTTACTCCCTCTGCTCGGGGACCTCCTGACCATGGAGCCGTCCAGAAAGAGAAGTGACCTCTGCACAACTTCCTTTCTGTCTTTTACTGTAAATCTGATAATAATTCAAAAGAAAAGAGTTTCTGTAGTTGATGTTAATTATGCAGGTAAGGGCAGGCAGAGAGAGAGTAAGAGAAAAAGAGAAGGGGTGGCAGAAAAAGAAAGAGAGAGTCAAAAGTCCAAAACCTAAATTAGAATTAGATAATAAAAAAGTAAAAGAGATGGTGAGGAAAACAGATATTTAAAAAGTGAGACAGAGGGTCAGAGAGGGTCAAGAAAAAAAGAAAGGAAGAAACGAAGAATAAAAGAGGCACATCTTTCACACACAGACAAAGTGAAAGATAAAGACTGAGACCAAAAGAAAGGCAGAAATAGAAAAATGATTGAAGAGAGGGAGAGAGAAAGAGAGAGAGAGAGATCTAATGGGCAGTCTCTATAAATTCACATCGGAAACATCACTTGAGAGCCAAAAAACAGGTTGATCTGAAAGTAGTCTTTCTTTCACTCTTCCCTCACTCCCCTCCTGTTCAACAGAAACGGTCTGTGTGTCTATTTTCTGACACCACAGGCACCAATTAACCCTGCATATGATTCCAATTTGGGCCGTCCACAAAGCCTGTCTCTCCCTCTCTCCAGCTCCGGCAGTGGCCTTAAATCACGGACATATTTCTGTATTCCTGTGGGCAGGCCCATCGTGTAGTCCACAGAGTAACTGTCCTACTTCCACCCTCTCGCAGGAGCAGGCATTAATACCCCGACCCCCCCACTACCACCACCCCCAACATCTCCGGTTAATTTAGATCATAGCATTCTTGTGGGAAAAGTGTTATTTTGGATTGTGAGAAAGACAACTGTGGCCTAAATCAGAATAAGTTTGAGATTTAGATCTAACTAGACTTCATTACTACGCTGATGGGTGCAGTTACTGTGCTACTTCAAGAATCACTTCAAGCAGTTGATTTGTCACAAACAGAGCTGTACAGGTACAATTCACAGTGAAACGTATCCCTGAAATACTCCTGGATGATGCGATGGTGTACATAACATACAAATGAAAAGTGAAAGTGACAACCCTTGTTATTGAGAGGTCACAGCACAGCACACGTGAACCACAATGAAATTGGACCTCTGCATTTAACCCATGCACTCAAACACCATGCAGCAGTGGGCAGCTATTGAAAGTGCCCGGGGAGCAGTGGCGGGGACGGTACCTTGCTCAAGGGTACCTCAGGGCAACCTACTTGTGAGGGAATCGAACCCACAATCTTCTGATGCAGGGGCAACTCTCTAACCACTAGGACACCGCTGCCCTGAAAAACATAATTTTTCAAAAATACAAACAAAATAGAGGAAAAATGAAATAAAGGTCAAATAAATCCAATCCAAATCAAATTAAGTGTACCATTACAAACTAGAATGTGTATAAATAAGTATGTAAATATGTGTGATGTTTTAACAGTACCAGAATTTCAGTGAAATATATTCAGAAGTGTAAATAAATATGCTTACAGTGCCTTTCAGTAGACCCTTCTGCTGGCATCTTCAAACTATGTTTTTAGGTATGAAGCGCACAGCTGACTTTATAGATAGCGGCTTTAGAAACCACCTAATCAGGTCTGCTGAAGTTATTTAAGCACCAGCATGGATTGTAAGTGTTTTTTATGATTAAGGCGGACAGTTTGCATAAAAATCTAAATGTTTAGATTCCATCTAAGTTTCCATTCCTTGTTATCTGGATTAACCCCATAGCTCACATGCAAAACTTAAAAAGAAAAAAATGTCATCAGATATACTTGGAGGGTGAGGGTGTGTGTGTGTGTGTGTGTACAGCTATCAACACTTTGAGAGTCATGATGTTCTACAAAATCAGCCCCTTGAGAATTTTTTTTCAAGTACTGTGAGATTAACAGGGGTCCCACTGACGAGTTTTCAGAGAGCAGGGCTTGATAAAACACACACTGTTGATTGTGTTACAGCATTGAGGTTTGTGCCATCTAGAGGTGTGAACATGAAACCAGTCAGTACCATAACGCAATTAAAGCTCCTGTATCATGGGAATCCCATTCGATTCACATTTGACAAAGTGCAGCACGACATAACCCCCCTCCCAAAAAAACACGGCTTTACCACCTGCTGTCTTTACATCTGTAGTTTTCTCCCCCCTTTTCATCATGATAACAGTTATTACATTTTTTTCAGTGCTCATTTTCGTCCATTTAGTTATTTTAAGAGTAACAGATTGTTCACTTTTATTGCAAGAGGTAAATTATGAAATACAATAAAATAATAGAATAAAATGATTTCAAAAATTAGAAATCAACCCTCCATATATAATATTAAATTAGTAATAAAAATAGTTTTTTTAGATGAGACGTTGCTTTGTGTAGAGCACCAGAAGAAGTCACACAGCTCTTCTTGCAGTATTGCAGGGGGAGAAAAGGCTTGTGAACCTAGTCCCATGCTTGATGTCATTAGCATCAGATGAGGACTGTAAGGTTCAGAGAAGAGATAAGCTTTCATCGGCATGGACACATGATTTCACCCGGGGAAACACATTCCTGGTATAGACTGAGAAATCATAGACGCAAAGAGGCGCATCAGAGCTGCGTTGTGAAAAAGAAGATTATTACAGATGACGAGAGAACATAGGCTTCATTATTTTTTAAAAATCTCTCTGACACACACAAACACACACATATACACACAAACACACACACACATACACACACATATATATCTACTCCGTGTGACAAACAGACAGGATGTTACAATACGTATCGTCCCTGAACAAACCTTTTTTTAACACATTTTTCTTTTGGGGCTGATTTTATTGGTCCATTATACTTTCTACATACAGTTAGGTCCATGAATATTTAGACAGAGACATTTTTTTTCTAATTTTGGTTCTGTACATTACCACAATGAATTTTCAATGAAACAACTCAGATGCAGTTGAAGTGCAGACTTTAAGCTTTAATTCAGTGAGTTGAACAAAAAGATTGTAAAAAATGTGAGGAACTAAAACTTTTTTTTAACACAATCCCTTCATTTCAGGGGCTCAAAAGTAACTGGACAAATTAAATAACTGAAAATAAAATGTTCATTTCTAATACTTGGTTGAAAATCCTTTGCTGGCAATGACAGCCTGAAGTCCTGAACTCATGGACGTCACCAGATGCTGGTTTCCTCCTTTTTAATGCTCTGCCAGACCTTTACTGCAGCGGCTTTCTGTTGCTGTTTGTTTGTGGGTCTTTTTGTCCAAAGTTTAGTCTTCAACAAGTGAATCGCTTGCTCAATTGGGTTCAGATCAGGTGACTGACTTGACAATTCAAGAATTTTCCACTTCTTTGCTTTAATAAACTCCTGGGTTGCTTTGGCTCTATGTTTTGGGTCATTGTCCATCTGTATTATGAAACGCTGCCCAATCAGTTTGACTGCATTTAGCTGGATTTGAGCAGACAGAATGTCTCTGAACACCTCAGAATTCATTCAGCTGCTTCTGTCCTGTGTCACATCATCTATAAACACTAGCGTCCCAGTGCCACTGGCAGCCATCACGCCCAAGCCATCACACTGCCTCCGCCATGTTTTACAGATGATGCGGTATGCTTTGGATCATGAGCTGTTCCACACCTTCTCCATACGTTTTTCTTGCTATCATTCTGGTAGAGGTTGATTTTGGATTCATCTGTCCAAAGAACGTTTTTCCAGAACTGTGCAATCTAGCCTTTCTATTCTTGAGGCTTATGAGTGGCTTGCACCTTGCAGTGTACCCTCTGTATTTACTTTCATGCAGTCTTCTCTTAATGGTAGACTTGGATATCGATACGCCTGCCTCCTGGAGAGTGTTTTTCACTTGGCTGGCTGTTGTGAAGGGGTTTCTCTTCAGCATGGAAATGATTCTGTGATCATCCACCACTGTTGTCTTCCGTGGACGTCCAGGTCTTTTTGTGTTACTTTTTGAGTTCACCAGTGCTTTCTTTCTTTCTCAGGATGTTCCAAACTGTAGATTTGTTTATTCCGATTATTGTAGCAATTTCTCAGATAGGCTTTTACTGTTTTCGCAGCTTAAGGATGGTTGGTTTCACCTGCATGGAGAGATGATCTCCTTTGACCGCATGTTGTCTGTTCACAGCAAAATCTTCCACATGCAAGCATCACACCTCAAATCAACTCCAGCCCTTTTATCTGCTTAACTGATAATGACATAACGAAGGAATTGCCCACACCTGCCCATGACATAGTCTTTGAGTCATTTGTCCAATTACTTTTGGTCCGTTTATAAAGAGGTTGGCACACGTTAAGGAGCTGGAAGTCCTAAACCCTTCATCCAATTTGAATATGGATAACCTCAAATGAAAGCTCAGAGTCTACACATTGTGTCCACATTCATTCATACAACTGTAATTGGAATATGTTTCAGTAAACATGTACAAATCAAAACTTGTGTCAGTGTCCAAATATATCTGGATCTAACTGTATCTTTCAAAAGATAAAGTAAACTAAATGTAGATGAAAGCTTTATTCTTACCTTTTTTTATAAAAGGTTTCAGTTATTGTTGCAAAGTTGGGAAAATGTTAAATGTTATGTGCAAGAGCGTCATGACATAAGTGTGTGTGTGTGTGTGTTTGTGCGAGTGTTTAGTTTATGCTATTAAAATATTTGTGATAGTCATGCTGACATTAATCGGAATGACTTGGCACTGTTTTGAGAACCATGTAAGCAAAGAAAAATAAACTCTCCTGTGCACCAACCACAGCCATTTACACTTTGTTTATCTTTGCATTTATTTGTCTTCTAAGAAACGACTTGTTTGTGCTTAGGATTCTTTCACTAAGCGCTGCAACCTTACTTTGGAAACTGGGCTGTCATCAGGAGCAATAGATCGACATTAATGTTGCTATTATTCTGTTGTATTTTTTTGTATACTGAAGATGCATTGGATATGTTGTAAAATCCATGTATCATTTCTTTCTTAAAGCTCTGGGTACCCAGCTGTGGGCCCCTGGGTCCTTCCTGGATGGGTTTTCATTCCTCTTTGGGTATATGTGGCTTTCCTCTGGGTGCTGTCAGTACCACTGGTTTGTTGTTATGTAGGGAAAATTCATAAAACCACAACTAATCATCCTCGGACAGGTGGGCTGCACAGAGTTTCCTTAGACTATGAAAATGACGGTAACAGAGAAACCTGCAGTCACTCAGAAATCATTGCAGGAAGCCTTGAAAGCTGCAGAAACAACACATAACCATAAGCAATAAACTGCACCTTCATAGTTTCTGTTCCTGCACCCCACGCAAAACTCCTCCACCAAAAAAGCACAGAGATGCATGTCTAAAATGAGGTCATGAACGTTTAGACATATCAACTCTACTGCAGCAATGCACTCTGGTCAGTAGAATAGATATCCTTGGGCAATCATTCAGTTTACAGTTTTCAGAAAAGTGTTGTGTGTTTGATTTCAAAACCACAGTGAAGTACAGAGGTGGGAGCATCGTCATATTTGGGGAGAGACAGCTGAGTAAGAGCTTCTCCAAATCCTGCTTGCTTGCGGGGTTATACCCTACTAAATGTGATAGAAGGAACACGAGGTAAGCGATGATGATGATGTCATGGGCACCTAAGGAGGAGGGAAGGACTGAAGGTTTTCCTGTTTGTTAAAAGAAAAAAACCCAAAGAAAGGCTTTGAAAGCATCAACTGAATTTTTCCTTCTTCTAAAAAGCAAGTCATTACTACCACCACACTGTCTGACAGTGGACATGATATTCTTATTGTGGAAAGCTGTATAAGCTTTACACTAGATGTAATGTGACCCATGTCTTCCAAACATGTTTCCAACACATTTGACTCCTCAGTCCCTAAAACATTGTCCCAAAAACTTTCGGGGTAATCAAAGTAATTAATAGCAAATGCAGCTGCCACTCTTACATGGAAACCATTTTTGGCCAGTGTATATGTAATGGTGGAATCATGAGCACTAAGCTATGAGAGACCTGCAGCTCCTTCAGTGTTCTGGGTTCTTCTGTGACTTCTCAAATGAGTTTTCTTTATACGGAGTATTTTTTTGCTAGGATGGCCTCTCCTTGGCAGATTTGCCATTTTTTTATGTTTCTTTATTTGGGGATGTTTGTTCTCGTCACGATGGTTCACTGAAGCACCAGAACTTGAGAGATTTATTGGAATTCTTTCTTATCTGACACATTTCAATATCTAATTTTCTCCTGTATCTTCTTTCGAGCGAGGCATTGTTTGCTGTTTCGACTTCGAAGGGACCTTCACATCGCTGGAAAGCCTGTATTTATGTCATGTCTGGATTTAACAGGGCTGACACCAATCGATTCTGGTTGTGGTTAATCAGATTTAACATTTATCAATTAAATTTGTGTCATTGGTTGGTTGAGTGACTAAAGTTATTACTTTTACATATGGATGATAAAGGTGAATTTTTGTCTTTTAATGAATCATGAAGTCATCTAAAAACTGTGTGTTATGTTTACTCAGGTTTGCTTGCTTTATACTGATTTTTGGAGACCAGAAATAATGTAATGTTACAAATAAACAAAAATAGTGGAAATCTGAAAGAGAAATATTTCTTCACAGCACTGGAAATGGAACATTGAATTGGGAAATATTCGAAGAAAACTTTAGTCTCATTGGCTAAGAAATAGGAGAAGATGGAATAGGAGAAATAGGAGACAAAAAGACAAAAACAAAATCGTGTGAAAACTCGTCATCCATCTGTTACTAAGCATAGCATGCACACTTCATACAAGTAACAACACTGTTTAATGTTGCCAAAGTCATCCTGTAAATTCCCCCCAACAAATCTCTTTCACACACATTCTGCAGTTCACGGGACCAAATTTGCTTTGCAGTGTTATTTGGACTTAAACTTTGCTCACAGCTATTACAGCTGTTACAAACAGGCCAGTGTTCTTGTGTACTAAAGGAAAGGCAGCTGTATTTCCATGGTTGTGTCTTTCTGTACATAAGACTCCTTCTTCAGTCTCCCTGCTCATTATGCAGTTAGCCTTAATAGACATGAACTCTTGGCCCAGCCGAGGAACGGAAAATCATGAGATTGTTCCATCTTGTGACAGATGGGCATTTGCTCTGCCACTTATTTTGGTCAAAGGGCACACACACACACACACACACACACACACACACACACACACACAGTGTTTAAAAAATCCAGATCCAACAGCAGAAATCTCACATATTTCTCATTGTCTCACACTCATATTACAATATCACTTTATAACATAGTATTAAAAATGATCTTTTTTGGCAAATATGAAAAACATTCAGATTGACGGTAAGAAATGTATGACTCTGAATGACTCTGTAAGTGTATCATTATCTTACGGATCTTTTACTGCAGTACTGTGAAGAGCTGTTCTTCTACGCTATATAACAGCAGCACATCATCCAGTCCAGCAGCCAGATGTGCTGTGATTCTCCCCAGATGTGCAAGTGAAACTGGAAAACAGCAATGCAAGACTACAGCTAGTTTCAGGTGTCAGTTAATACTATAGCAAACATGCAGCACATTTCCATTATTAAGTGAAATATATTTTATATGTTGCAGTTCAATGATTCGGCCACAAGATGGCAGTATCGGTGTGGAATAGCACACGTGGCGTTGACTGTAGTTTCTAACTGGGCGAATAATCAGTTCATCCAGAGTTTCCTTTTCCAACCAAGAGCCTGATTCACCTACTGATCATAGATTTATAATTGATTGCTTAGATGAAAATTAGAGGAAAATATATCCAAATAAAACTCTTCTGATTGCAGTTCAGGGAGTATTAATAAGACTAGTCCCCCAGGCAGACAGACAGACTACACCTCCACACTCACACACCAAACATTTAGGCACAGTGTGTTCTGAACCTGCTTTGCTCACAGATATCATCATGTTCCTGTCCCTCAGATTAAGCTCTGAACCCATCAGGTTTCCTTCAGATATGTCTGACATTCTTAACAGACACACACACACACACACACACATACACACACACACACAATTCCCTTTTACTACACCACCAACACATGGACCACACACACTGATGTACACTGAAGGAACCGATTGATTCAGTAGGGAACAAACAGATGGTGAAATCAGAACAGGTTATTATTCTTTCACACCTGTGCATTTAATGTGGAAAATCTCAGATAGAATATGTTGGTTAACACTTTAATGTTATTAAAATAGAACAAAAGGTGAAATTAAATTAAAGCAGATGAATATTCAGAATGCATTGCTTCCTTAACTAATCATGAAGACATTTGGACCCAAGTGTTCTGAAGAAGCTTGCTGAATGCAGAGTTGAAGCACTAACAACCAACAAGACCAGTATATGAACCCCTTTTATTAGATGAATGAGACTGGATGTATTCATCCTTCACTTTTAGAAATAAGACATGTAATTTTATCTCAACGAGATAAGAATCATGTCGAGAAGAATCATGTACATTTTATACACAGTCCCCTCCCGACGTATTGGAACATCAAGACCAATGAATTTGGTTTTGTGATGTACCAAAGACAGCTGGGTTTAAGATCAATAGAAGAATAGGAAATGAGAGATCTGATTTCCGGCTTTTTTCTCCTTGTTTTTACATCTAGATATGTTCCTTTACACACAACACAGCACCTTTTGTATCTGACCACAGCTTTTCAAGTGAAAGTGAAAAATGAAAATGAAAAGCTGGAAAATGAAGGAAAATCCATTAGAAGCTTTATACAATCATCAGGCGTTACCACTTCTACTATTTAAAACATCCTGAGAAAGAAGGAAACCACTTGTGTACTGTGCATCAGTCACTGAACCAGTCGACCAAGGAAAAAAACATCAGCTGGTAACAGACTGTGAGGCACAGTGGAGGTAATATATTGACTGGACTGGTATGGCTGCTTCTGAATCAGCCTCAGTAATTTTTATTGATGGTGTAACTTAAGATGGTCACGGCAAAATGATTTGTGAAATCTACAGAGAAATGCTTCCAAACTAACTGCGAGGAACTTTTTCATACAGCAAGACAATCATCCAAAGCACGATGCCAAGATAACAAAGGACTTTTATCGGGGGTAAAGTGCAAGGCTTTGGACTGGCCAAGTCATTCATCAGATCTTAACCCAATGTTTTTCCTCTCCTAAAGAGAAGACTGAAGCGAGAACAGAACAAACAAAAACCGAGAGATGCTGTAGAAGCCATGACTAAAGAAAGAACAACAATTTTGTGAAATCAATGGGTCACAGGTTTGATACAATTATTTCAAACTATGGATTTGCAACCCAGTATTAAGCATTATTTACTTTTTCACTAAAAGGTGGCTGGATCAGTTCGGTACCTCTCCGTCCCTGGCTGGTGAAGCTGTCCAAGTCTGTGGTTTATTTATGTTTTCACAGTACCATGCAAAAGTCTTTAACCATCCCTGATTTTTTATATCTTGCTTCCAAAGAGCCAGACTTATTAGGCAGTAATTTTTTTAATGCACTGTTAAGAAAAAGTTCTCCAGGTTCTTGAAGGACAAAGTCTTTGGTTCTCATTTTCAGTCCAGTCCCTGTACCTGAGGATTGTTTTTGTTTGTTAAGCCTCAAATGACCTACGCCTGAATCATTCAAGCTGAACCTCAGCATCTAACTTAAAGCATGAGCAGTCCAGCAACAAGTGCATATGACAGATGATCAGGCTGGTGACGCTGAATGCTGAGTGCTTTGAATCCATTTATCCAGCCATTTTGTATCTTTTGGCACTTTGTCTGTCACAGTAAAAAGTCTGTTCCCATTTCTTTAATTTCCCAAGCAAAATATAAAGAAATGAGGCATGGCTCAGGACCTTTGCTCACTTCTGTTCATATATAGTGTGGATCCATTTGGGAGTGTATGTGTGAATGGGAAGGAGTGGAAAGCAGAAAGAGAGATGATTAAATGTTAAAGGTATAAGTCACAGCAGAGATCTTCTGATGTTGTACAAAGCAGAGAATGAGCAAAGGATGACTCACACATCAACAAATCTTAATCTGTGAGAAGAACAAATCCACATGGACTGTGCACATGCACACACACACACACACACACACACACACTCACACGTTCTAGTCCTACCTCTCTTTCAGATGAATCACTCCATTTTATTTATGACACAGCCTGGCGTTGTGACGCTGTTCACAAAGGTCTTCCCGCACACACTTTCACATGCACACACACCAAGGACACTGTTCAAAGAATTGTTATATGGGAAAATTGCTTATATTCTTTTAAATTAGCTTATCAATACAGTACTGTGCAAAAGTTCTACGCAGGTGTGAAAAAATGCTGTAAACAAAGAATGCTTTTAGAAATATAAATAATGATTGTTTATTTTTATCCATTTACAAAATGCAAAGTGAGAACAAAAGAAAAATCTAAATCAAATCAATATTTGGTGTTACTACCTTTTGCCTTCAAACCAGCAACAGCTCTTCTAGGTACATTTGCACAAAGTCAGGGATTTTGTAGGATTATAGTCGGTGTCTGATCAACCAGTTTTACCAAACAGGTACTGATGATCATCAACGTCACACGGAGGTTGAAACACAGTCATGTTTGGAACGACCTACCAGCAGAGTTCCTTCAAACACTGTGTGCAAGTTTACCTAGAAGAACTGATGCTGTTTTGAAGGCAAAAGGTGGTCACACCAAATATTAATTTGATTTAGATTTTTCTTTTGTTCATTCACTGCATTTTGTTGATTGATGAAAATAAATGATTAACACTTCCATTTCTGAAAGCATTCTTTGTTTACAGCATTTTTTCACACCTGCCTAAAACTTTTGCACAGTACTGTCTCTCCACACCCAACAAATCACTCAGAGAGTAAATAATCACACAGAAATGGGCAGATTGAGCTGGTAGGAAACCATCAGAATGAAGGCCATCATTAGGAGCTACACAGTCACACTGGATATAAGTGATATCTTTCGCACTCAGTGCTGATTCGATCCCATGTGACTTTATTAGCCAGCTATTCCACTGATCTGGCTTTGGCAAAAGCCAAAAGGAAGCATGAGAATATGAAAGACATTCACGTTTTCCCTAAATCACATCAGAGCCAAAGTCAAAGACTCATTCATTACTCCATCGAGCAGGCTCAGACGGCCATAAAGACAAGATCAAAGACAGTGCTGCACTGAAGGTCCTGTTTCAGTACAGACTGCCAACAGTGTAAGAGGAGAGCACATATCCAGACTACTAGAACAAGCACAGCGCTAGAACAATGCTCTTATCTCAGCTGGACACTTCTTAGCCTTTTACACACAGAGGCTATTTGACTTATGTCACTTTCAGATTAGGACTCACATTGAACTCATTGTTTTGCTGCTGTGTCTGAGCTTTTATGAAAAAGATCCACAGTAACAAGATGGCAACTTCTGCAGGATTGTTATAATGATCTTACAGTAAATTCAGCCCATTACTAAATTTAGACCACAGGACCTGTATAGGACCCATGTTGGAATAAAACCAACAAATGATGTCATTATGTTATACAGAATAAACCCCCATTCTTAAACATTAAGAATTCATAATTGGTCAAATTGTCTAGCAATTTTGACACAGTGTGAAGCTAGATTGTGTTAAAGATTATAATAAGACTTCTGAAGACTACAGATGTCAATAAAAAATAAATAAATAAATATATATATATATATATTATATATATATATGGAGAGAGAGAGAGAGAGAGAGAAAGAGATAGATAGATAGATAGATAGATAGATAGATAGATAGATAGATAGATATAGATACAGATATTGATATAGATATGCAGCAGTAATTATTCAGCTCTTAATTTTTCAGGTTTGAAAACAGTATGGGGCTGTAAGCCTGGCCTGGAGTGGAGACCATCATTATCAGGAACTGATTGGCAGGGCTGTAGGCTGGTGAGAACGAGAGCTTGAAGCTGTGGATTAGTGCGAAACAGCACTGCTGTCACTGACCAATGTCATTCAATCACATTGGACAACCCCTGGGGGTCGCAGAGGACAAAGACTTGTCTTTTTCACACATCACATGTCTACTCACAGCCTGAGCCTCGGCATAGAATGGCAAGGAAGGCTTGGAGAAAAACCAGCTACTTATTTTTCACCTGGTCATTTAAGAGATTATCTTCAAAGGGGACATTCAACCATCTATCAGACAGAACACCTGCATTAAGAAAGAATTTGACAGATAGATTCTTTGAGCTTTGAGAAAATATAAAAAAATAAAACATAATATACTGAAAACATATTTTGCAATGCACTCATGAACTCATAAACATGTACGTTACTTTCCTAGAGGAACAAAAGCCAGAGTCAGTGTCCAAAACATCAATATAATCCTTTTATGAACATTTCCATTAATCTACTTTAGACATACTTCTAAACGTTTATTGCATGCATCCCCTGTCAATGCACTTTCTGGGGTGAAACTGATGAGCTGTTGTGACCATTACTGGAATGAACCATAAATGTTTCTAAATTGATTGTCGTAAAAGGCTTAAGTGTGTTTTAAAGTAGCCTAATGAACCCCACAGCATAGCGTTACAGAATATTCTGTTATTATTCCTTAAAAATCAGCCATCATTATTTTCTTTTATCATATAAATGACAGACAGACATGTTCTCTGTGGTCTTATAAACAAAGGGGTAGAGTAACAGCATATTCTTATCATTGCTTTTTATCGACTCTCATCATATTAATATATTTTACACATTAGACATAATAAGAAGTAATAAAAGAAAAACTGCCAATAATCTCTTGTGGGCTCTCGAGACAAAGCAAAGTGCATTTCTGGCTGTGCCTGTAATGCAGGCTGCCTCCACCCAAGACCCATTTCTGACTTGTGTCAAGGAAATGAGCTCAGATAGCTGGTATAATCTTCAGACATGTGGTAGCAGTCTCACCTTTCACTTCAGTTCCTGAATTTAAGGGAGTCGTCTGCACTGCTATGTCCGATATAATCTATTCCTTAGTGGAAATCAGAGAGGGCTTGAAATAATTATACTAGCTTATGTACACTGCTGTGAAAAAAATATTTTCTGTCCTTTCCGATATTTTCTATTACTGTATGTATGTCACAGTGGATGTGTTTCAACCTTTATAGAGAATGTATTACTCTACATAGAAAACCAAACACAATGCTTCTTTTAAAATGATTATTCCAAGCCTAATCATCAAAACCTTTGAGGCTGCTGTTTTTCACTGAACTGCTTTAATACTGATATATTTTTGAGCATGAGAAGCTTCCTTGCGGCTGTGACACAGCATCCCTATTAGGTTAAATCAGTATTTTGACAAGCTCATTCCAAAGCTTTCATTTTGCTTCTTTTCAGCCATTCAGACATTAAATTGCTTGTTGAGCCATTGTTTCATTGCCCAGTTATGTTTCCGCTTAAGCTCACAGACGAACAAACAGCCTCTCTCCTGTAACAAAACAAAATTCATTCTTAAATTAATAATAGCATATTTTTCATGTCCTGAGCTGACAACCTATTCCCACACTACCATCACCATGTTTTAATGTTTGTGTTCCTAATATGATATACAGAACTTGTTTTACAGCAGGTCTCATGGCAGTGTCCTCTAAATGGTACATTTGCAAACAGAGCATGTTCAGTCTGATCAGCATGTTCAGTAGATCAGATTTTATCTATTTGCTTGAGTAATTAAGGTGAAATGACTTCGTTTTTTGCAATAAGCAATTTACATACTGGTTAACATTTCTTACTAAATAGTTTAAATCATGCTTTTTTGTGTCTAATATTAATATTATTATTTTTTATATTTTGTCAAATATACAATGAAAGAAACCATAGCAAATACTTTTTCAGGGCACTGAAAATTCAAGTGAAGCATTGACTTGTATCTTTCTGTATCTGTATCTTCGTATTTCTTTTTTTTTTTACTAATAATACATATTTGTTTTTACCTAGTCACATTTTACATTTAAAGAGAAGATCTTTTGGGTTTAACTTTATTCTATCCTCTTGGTTCAGGACCTGGATTGCTGCTGGAATATTCACATGCTCACATTTCTCTCTTTGGAGCTGCACCAGTATAATTTTAGTCTGAAAAGATCCCTAAAAGAGAAGAGCAGCACCAAACATGCTTCAGTTCTTATGCTGGCATAGGCCAGAAGTTCCACTACAGTGCAATAGGGAATTTTAACTCCAGCTAATCACGCTGTGCTTGACATCTACTTGAGTCATTCCAGTAACACAGACTTCTCTATCCATGAAATGTGCTGCTAAGGAAGAAAAAATCACCTTTACATAGCATCAAAGACCTCTCCCACCAGAGTGAGAATTAAGTTTCTCTCCTAGGTGAAATGTAAAGTAGACCACTGAGTGTGTGTGTGTGTGTGTGTGTGTGTGTGTGTGTGTGTGTGTGTGTGTGTGTGTGTGTGTGTGATACAGGTAGTGAATTCTGGCAGAAGACAGATGACTCCCTGCCATGGCATTTCCTTCCGTCCCTGAGTTAATAGCCCATAATCAACTGAGTGACATGACTCAGACTCTGTCCAGCACACACAGCTCACCTATTCTCCATTTCACTGTGAGGGAACAAAGGCGGGGGTGTTTCAAAGAACAAATGCTGAATAATCTGCACAAGCATGAGAGGAGTTCTGACCAGTAAAAGTGTCAGAGGCAACAAATGACTACAAGAGACATTACAGGCACAAATACAAACTCCTGTGGCTCACAGGCTAAGCTGACTGTGAATGTGAATAGTAAGACAGTGTGTGTGGTTTGTCCTTTCAAAGCAACAATATCACCCAGGGCTCATTTACTCTTGTCACAAATTTTGGAAGCCTGGAAAATAACGACATTATTTCCTACTCCTTGAAGCCACTGAGGCCCACAGCTGCCTGAAACTGTGACCCTGGAACAGTTACCAAAGGAGTTCAGCATCTGCCACATTGCTGTTTCCTTCATTGGTGATCTGCAGAAGAGATTTAATGGCTGAAAGCTATGCTCAGGAGGGCTCAGATTTCCCAGATGTAGTCAGTCAAGATTTTTTGTTGACTGAAGATTAAACCTCTTTAGTTTTGTTGGAGCTTTGAGGCTGATGTAGTGAACATATACTGGACCTACTTTTGTGTCATATAATGTGGAAAGCCACATAAGCAAATCAATTGGGCAACTTTGAATGCAAAACATGACTCAGCTAACTAAAAGTATTTGCTCTAAGGGCAAATGATCAAACTGGGCTTGCTTCAAAAGCATGTGAAGATACATGTGAAGATCTATCAGTAAGTCAGCCCAGCAGAACCCCATTAATTCAATGAATGTCATAGTTCACAAGTATTGGTGGACATGTGCTCCCTGTATGCTCCAGGAGTGATAAGATGATGATGATCAGGCAGTAGGGGCCCTTTCTTCAGCCTGGGAGGTGCTACAACTCAAGAGAGGACAGCTGGACCCTCCATAAACAGATTCAGTTAGCAGAGAACATGGGTGAGGGGAGACCACAGCCAGATCTCATCACCAATCATTGCACTGAAGGTCTATGATCATTTGCAACTTAACCAGTTGAACATAGAAATCCACACAGTAACCGCGACAATATTGGAACAGCAAGACTCATTCATTCATTCACCAGATCTTAACGCACTTGAATATTCTATTTCATCTACTAAAATGAGACTGAGACTGAGACTGAGGAGCGAACACCTCAGACCCTAAACAAACAATAACTGAAAGATGATGTAAAACCATAACCAGTGAAAAAACCAACAATTTGCTGAAGTCAGTGGGTTGTAGGTTTGATGAAGTTATTGCAAGCAAGGGATATGCAACGAATTAAGTGTTATTTACTTTAAACGTTCTGTTCCACTCCTTATGCGTACTTAAAAAAGCGTGGTCAGACATTCCTTTTTTCATATATAGAACTAAATACCTGGAAGAAAACATGGGAATCTAATTTCTCCTTTAATGTTAACATTTAGACTCTAACCCAAATATGTTCAGTGAATAGCTAAATTATATAATAGCTATATAAGTATAGCATTACTGACACTTCTAATGAAAATATCCATAATATTGACAGAGCTCAGATCGTTTCATCTCAGTACATATGTTCAATATCGGTCAACCCTTGAACATATTGATGTTAGCTGTATGTGCTTTGTTTTGTTTTTTTATCAGCTTTTAATTCACCAAGAGAAATTCCTCAAATGTGGTGAAAAGAGATTCTCATTTTAGAAAAGAACGAACCTGTTTTAGGACCAAATGAACTGTTAATTGCTGCTGCTTAATTACATATCATCCTTCTTCTGAGTAGGTAAAGGCACTAAATCATTTACCTTTTTATTATACTCTTTAGAAATGTATTGAATGTCGCTCTGAGAAATCACAGCAGTGAAGCTCATAGCGAACAAAGCCAGTTTAAAATGGTTGACTTGTTGATGTGTCATTTCAATTACACTCATCAGAGCTTAAACCGTGGGCTGATTAAGTGGTGCTGATAGTGTTGTTTGGTTCGCCTGTTTGGATTTGGCTACCTGGTGAGTGTGGTGTAGACGGTTGCCATGGTGAGGCCACGGCACCGCTATTGTCTGGCAGGTTTTGATGTGTGACTGGGCTTTGTTCTGCTCTGTTGCCTAAATAAAAGAAGCACAGACCAGCTGGAGCAGCTGTGTGTGTGAGTTTGTGGAGCCAAAACACAGCAGCCAAATGTACTGTGACAGAGCATACAAGATCATTAAGCAAAGCTTTTAGCTAACAACATTAAAATGTTTGTGCATGGATGGACGTGTGCAGGTCTATAATGTGTCATCAAGTATGTCCAGCAATCATTCAGATATCATTCATATTGCAAAGTACACTATTAATCTGATTCTGTGTGCATGTGTGTGGGAGAGTTTCTAGAAGCATCGTACGAATATGATGGAGAGAGCATTGAAGCTCAGCTGACATTTATGGCTAATGTTGATGGGGGGTGTGGAGGATGTGATTTTCCACTGGATTTCCTCCTCTTTGAGGGCTTCACTTCATCTCCGCCTTCAGAAATCCCCCTTATTCCCAAACCAGCACAAGACAGGAGGGTATAAAGTCCTGAGCCAAACTGTCATGCCTCCCTTGCAGACTTATGTGTGGGGAAAACTTTTATCTTTATCCCCATCTTTTGGCCTGAAAACTCCACCTTCATCATTTATCATCTCATTTCTTCATTATTTTTTACCTCTTTCTTCTTCTTTAAACAGGTTAATATTTGGTCAAAACAAACATCCAGTGAATAGTAGAAATCTGTATAATGTTTAGCTATAAGGAGATAAATATGATTCTTTTCCCAGTCTTGATTGGATCTACATTTACTACAGTATCTGAAGCACCATTTGATCATTTTCTTTGATCAGACTGATTTTGAGTGTCTGTAATCCCAGAACTGATATTGATCTCCAGTTTCTAGAGCACTGATTAATTATGCTTTTAGGTAACCTTTTTTTGGGGTAGTGATTGATTATTTATCAGAAGGTTGATAGGAATGGCTGATACAGCTGGATTAGGTCTCCAGCTTTGTGCTGTGAAAGAGGTCTGCATTATGCTTTATACTGCATCCCCCCATTGCCAGCGGAACAGCATCATCAGCGTCTGCAGCCACACAAGTGCTGAGCTCACATATGATGGCAATGGATTTTTTACGTTGATCTTCCAGTCAAACCATTTGAGTACAGACATGGACCGTGTTTTAACCACGAAACACAGTTTCTCACCAATGGAAAAAAACAGCAGTAGTCTCACTGTGATGTATCACTGCAAGCACATTTAGGGAATTCAACTGGCTCACACAAAGCTGCAGGAGTCTACATATGCTTCAATTTAATGCAAAGCAACTGGGCCTAGGCAAATATAGGCACACACTGTGTATGTGTTGGCTGTTTGGGAAATTTATATCCATCATAATACACATATGTGTAGGCTGAATGAGGAGGCTGAAACGCTGCCATGTTGTATGCAATAGTGTGCACCCTGGTCAAATTACATTATACAGCTTTATACAAGTGTAAACTTTAGTGAACATCTTCTGTTTGATGGATTATAACAGATGAATGGGAAAAATAGAAAATGCATGATAACATTTGCACAGGACACATTTTATATTTATTAAAAGTAAGCGTTAAACTCAACATATAACACTAATAGTGTTTCATTCAGCAGAACTGTCTCAGGAACTGTGCTCAGGAAGTGTTAAGTGTAAAATCAACTAAACATTACTCTCGACCAGATGTGCCATTATTTTTTGCATAAGAGTGTCTTGGTGTTTATCTGGCACTCAAGTAAAACCAGTGAAAAATTGAGCTCCGAATTATCCATACCATTTAGTCTAGTTTACTTTTACTTGAAAAACATTTTAGTATATAACATATTAATTAATGTGAGCCATAAGTAATAATGTATTTGTTTAGTTTTTTTAACCTCAGGGCCAATTTTTAAGGGTTAGCAACCCTGCGTATTGAGTTTCCTCCAGTAAAGTTGCAGATCCACATGCTGACATTTAAAACTGAAACATTATAGAGAAAAAGGTGAAGGGAACGAAATAAAATATCTAACTGGTAGTGCTAAAATGTAAACACATCTTTAAATTCAGGCCATACTTTAAATAAAGAAGACTCATTAAAAAGAGGTCTGGGAGTGATTACAGGCTGATCAATATGAGTGCAAACTGACAAAAGGAGCTTTTAAAACATGCAGTTCAAATCAGTCTCCCAAAGGAGAGGTTCCCATCCCCCCATAGAGCTGGAGCAACACCCTGGAGAAGAAGGAAGAGGGGGGGCTGGGCAGCCTTCGCTCATTCTCTTTAACACACTGACAGATGTGGTGTGTGGCCTAAGGCAGCAGGGCTATGCTGAGCGGACGTCGACGCATTCAGCACTCCCCACTAAGCACACACTCCCATCTCAACCACAGAACAATGCAGCAAACCAGGAGGCTCGTTGCTCACTGGCTTGAAACTGAACCTGGATAACTCAGAGGTTGATTTCTGGAAACAGCCCTGTCTGCGTGTTTACTCGATCTGTCGACTCATGTTAATATCTGAACCACCTTTTTTTCTGATGGTATGGGGGATGGAGGCTGATGTTAAAGCAGTGGGGGATGGAACTATATGCGCTTTAACAAATGTTAAAATCTTAAAATTATGACACAGTCTGCCGTTGTATCATTGTTCATCCAGATGTCTCAGGAGACATCACTCATTACTTCCTTTCACCAGTGCTGAGGTGTTTATTTGCAGACGTGACAACTCCCCAGTACAACACATGCTACACACATACATTTCACCTCTCCCCCTTATGTGATACTTAAGCACTTCCTTAGCCAACACCCATGTGAGACAACTTCCCCCCTTGGCGAAACAGAGGCATACCAGTCTCTGATCACTGCACTATGGAGGCAACAAGATTAAAAAGGTTTGTCTAACAATTACAGAAAAGAAAAGAACAGCTTTAAGGCCAGAGCACTCCAACCGAACCACTCTGAAACAAAGCACAATCTTAAATATGCAGTTATCTTATCTGTCAAGAAAAAGAAACAACAAACCAATCAAAACAGAATGAATGAGGGAATAGGAGACTCTAGAATCTCCTAAAAATTAAACATAGTTTTGGTGCAACAACCATCTTTTTGTTTGCAATTTGGTTGGGCAGCACTGGCTTTTAGTTTGGGTAAATAATATGATGGTGCAATGCATGGAAACTATTGAATATACTCTTAAAACCAAGATAAGGCACGTTTTGCTGGATTGCCATCAGTTGTATGTAATTTTTCACAGAACTTCCTCTTATTGCTGCTGTACTTGCACTTTAAACAAAATTAACAATCTAGAGGAAAAACCTACTGTGATCTTTCCAGCAACTCAGCATTCCCCAGCATTCCCCTTTCCCCAGCCATAGTAATAGTAACATAACATAGTAACAGTCTAGAATCAAAATCTAGATACTTTAAAAAGCTTTTTACACCTGCAAATAGCAGAACCCAAACTGGTTACCTTGAAGCAAAAAAGATCTTATGATATATTTTAGCTGCATAGAATCCTGCACTTTTAGTATGTATACCAGCAGCTAGAGAAAAGAGAAAAGGTTTGTTGCTCGTATTCTTACTCTCTCAACAGAAATGTACATTTTGTTTGACCAGTCACGTGACTGAAAATGTACAGATTATAAAAATTGGTTTGAATGCTTAAAGTCTTTTGATATTATAATGGTGTTTGCTGCTAAGTATGACTGTGCATTAAAGAGATACTTTGATTCACTTGAACAATTGTATCAAGCAGTAGTAATAGTGGCATTGTAATAACCTGTAGTTAATAACAGTAAAGTATAAGCAGTGGTGTATTGTGAAAACACAGCTGCAATCTTTTGAGCTTTCACTGAACACTTGAGGCAGGTGCACTAAAATGTTAACCAAGAACATTAAGGCACTGGATTAAGGCTCCAGTCTCTTTGGGTGCATGGGTTCAAATCCCACTGCTGCCAACAGTTTGGGGCAGTGGTGGCCTAGTGGTTTAGGGAGTTGGCCCCGCTTCACAGTGTGTGCATGGGTGAAAAGCAGAGGTTGAAGGACACAATGACTAATGGAGTTTTTCTCACACTGTAATGGCATCATTCAGTGCTCTATCTTTGAGGTTTTGCTCCTAAAGCCAATTAAATAATAATCAACACTTTCTGAAAGTGTATTGCAGTCTATCTAAAATACCCTGTGCATCAGGATAACAATTCATGTATAGTGCTCCTATAAGACTAAAATATATTCCTAATTAAAACAAATAAGAGCAAAATGTAAAACCCTAATGAATTCATTGAATATTCTTTAAGGCTCCATTTGCAGGGAAGTCATAGGGAAAGTGATCAATGATGCATCAGGGCTCAAAGTCAGTCATATTGCAATTGGATTCCAGAGGCAGAGAGAGAGGTCTTCAATAAGGCTCCAATGATCTAAACAACCAGATCGACATAACTTAAGGAAACAAATCTTGCCAGACATCTTCTGGACACAAAGAGAACAGCAAAGGAGAAAGATTCATACAGAGACTTGGAACATTGCCATAGCTCTTGACTATACTCTGCTAGGGCCACACCCTGTACTGATTCATTGCATAGGGAAGCCATTTCCTGCACACCATGAAGCAAATATGTAGATAACATTATCCAGATTGCTGGTGTAGAAAGCATTAGTTTGGCTAAAAATAAATGTACAGTTTCCTATAATCCCAACTGCAGTTAGTCAGCCAAGTTAGTCAGTGCTCATGGCGATTTTGTTCCAAAGAGAAGCTAAAACCTAATGTTTTGGAAGCATCATGCTTTTTTGTTCTCTGACACCATGACAGAGTCATCCACAAACAAGTGACCAAAGTCAGGTTTCAAGATTGTGACTTCAGTTTTAGGCTTTATAGGGAAGGCTACTAAAATGTTACATGGAAAACTTGAAATGTTCAAAAACAGCTAGTGTTTTCATATCATGTAAAGGACAGTGAAAAATAAATAAATATTAGATAAATGGATAAATAGATAAATGAAAAAGCTTCTGACTGCAACTAAGTTAGACGACTCCACTGAGGCGAGTACACAATGTACAGATGGTACAATGGGTGCATGAAAGGATCCATCACTCTTTGACTATTATAGCATTAAGGACTTCAGTATGAAACTAAGAAGCAAACCTAAGTCATTAAACAAGTCTCAACTCATCAGTTACATTTGAGCCAAGGAGGAAATGGAGCTCTTTCTGCTGAACAATTCCTTCATTAAAGCCCTGAGCTTCATCCTCGTCACCAGTCGTTCTGACCACACAAAAACAGAAAGATTGCTTGCATTCTGTTAAAACGCTCACTAAAACAGAGACTCAGCTCCTATGAGGCTTTCACTTGGACATGAACCCAGAAACAAATTCACTCAACAGGAAAAAAGCTGCAGTAGCTCACATTCTCATCTGTTTAAGTGGATCTTGATGGAGCCGATTTTAGCCTTAAAGCCCCGAAATCATTTCATTACCATGCAGTCCTCTCACCAAGCACTTGACATGTAATCATTGCTTTGATGTGTACATGTGTAGAAACCTCCCGGGTCTGAGTGAAGCACAAGCTGATATTCTGTTTTACTGTGTTTCATAATGTGGTGGAGAGATGTGAGACTATGGGTTCTGCTGGGCCTGCTCTTCATCGTGCTTAAATACAGCTGTTGTCTGTACACAGTCAAGCTGGCAGTAATTGGTATGATTTTTTCCCTTGCAGTTCTTTGCTTCTTCCACATCTGCGGTAGAGAGCTTCACAAACCATACCTTATAGATATATGAGGTTCTAAAATTGAAATACAAGCAGGCAACTAGGTGATCATATGATATATTCCAATTTGTTTTATATATATTTCACTTAGTCAATGGTTTTAATCACTGAATTAAAACATTCAAAAAATTCCTAACAGCGGAAGCACCGTGGTGCTGTTGCCTTCCAGCGACAAGGTCCTGGGTTCGGTTCCCAGGCAGGATGATCCAGGTCCATTCTGTGTGGAGTTTTTATGTTCTTTCCATGTGGGTTTCCTCTGAGATGTCTGGTTTCCCTCCACCGTCCAAAATGATGCTCAGGTCTTAAAGCAAAGACAAAGTTCAGGCTTCAAGATCAAAAAAGAGAAACTATATGGCCACTCCTTTTTCAACCTATGCAACACACTCTATTAGACGTGACCGAACCTGATATGATCTAAGGCGATGACTTAAACAGATTGCATAAAGTTTTTATCAAGTCATAGCTTCAGTGCAAACCTTAAAAAACATAAAAAGTCTTGGCTGGTCGACTACCTGCAAGCATATTGTTGGTGAGCAGGGTTTAACAGAAATTCTCCAAGTGTATGTATGGGTGGTCATGAGATCTGAGTGAACACACTTGGTTAGGGGCCAAGGCAAGGAAGTGTGTGGTGAGCCATGGGTCCTGGAAGGTATGTCTATAGCAGAAGGTGTTTATGTATCAACAGTGGGGAAGGTGCACTCACAGGACGAGTTGCACACAGGGAGAAAGAGATTGCAGGTTTGGGAAAGTAACATTAAATCTAAATCAATCAGTGCCTCCTCCCCAGCTACTCCACATAGCAGATGGCCTTGGGCCCTCAGGAAAGGAGATAGTGCTGTCCCAGGGCTCACGGGGCTTGGAGACACACTCTCAGTGTCAGATTTCACTCATCCTCATGGCTGAAAGGGGACCTCAACCTCAGACCTGCTGCTTATGTAACCTGCATTAAGGGTGGCTTGTGTCTAACATCAACTGCCAATTCGAAAGGCACCAGCAGGTTCAGACTTAAGCCTGGTGGCAGTGCGAAAAAAAAAAGAGAATGTTAGCTATCAACCTTGTTAGATGCAAACGAATGACAAAAATAGATTAAATGATTGTTACAGAGAAACCAATCAGCAGCTAGGACATAGGTGAATGATAAAAAAAATAAATAAATCATCACATTTCCGATTTTGAAATAGCTTTGTGCTAACTTCCTGAAAGAATATGCTGAAAGAAGTGCTCTGAAAATGTTACAAAACTGCATTCCTCATTGCTGGAAGTGTGGTGTAACTTAGAGCCTTAAACCCCTCGAGTCTGACTTTTACAGACGTTTTAAATATCTGTTAATACTGATCTGCCATAACAATATAACCATCTTCCTAATCTTCTCCTCGTACCAAGAAAAAATGACATGGTCTCCACAAGACCCCGGAAAGAGTGCTGAATGATCTGCTACTAAGAAATTAGCAGCAGATCCTTTAAGTAACCTTTGAAGCAGGGGCTCCATGGATTAGACCAGTATTTTTCAGCATCCCACAGATGTTCAATGGAACTGGAATCTGGAGAATTTGGATTTGGAGTGAACTCCCTGAACTCTGACCATGTTCCTCAAACCTTTACTGAGGAGTTTTTGAAATATGGCAGGGTGCATTATACAGTGTGGCAAAGAGGGCACTGCTTGGACCATTGCCATGAGGGAGTGTATTTGGCCTGCAACAATGTTAAAAATGTTAAAAAAGATTTGGAGATCTTTCTCCCCCATCAAGAAAGTGTGTTACTTTTTTGATAGCTGCATCATCTTTGAGAACTTCTGGAATTCCAAATAGTAAGAAATATGACAGAAATCAGTGGGGGGTGGTGGTCTAGTGGTAGGACACTCGCCTATGGCCAGAACAGCTACAGGTTCAAATCTCCAGCACAACCACCACTGGGTTCCTGCGCAAAACCCTTGACACTTCCACCAGCTTTCGTTCCGCCTAAAGTGCATCTTGGAGGCATCACATGGTAAGCAATGTACACCTGGCACGACCTTGTTGCCAAGTGAACCAAGTTCCTTCCTCAGACCACTTTTAACACCAAGAACACCATCTCAGAGACACTGTCATCTAGCCATTAGTTTGGTCAGCACCCAAGTTACTCACATCCTTACACTTGCCCATTTTTCAAGCTTCAAACACATCAACTCGAGGAACTGCTTTTTCACTTGCTGCCTAACAAAGCTCACCCTCAGATAGGTGCCATTTTGACAAGATAATGTGTATTTATTAATTTAAAAGAAATAGATTCTTTTTTTTATCATGATCAATAAGGAAAAAGTATTTACTATTAAAAAAGTATCTGCTTGCTGGGTTTCCCCAATATTTCCCGCTCACTCTTTCTCACATACATGTGCACACAGACACAAATACACTAAAATATATACAGACCACAATTTGACCAAAGAAGGTCACGCAACCAAATGTTCAGTGGCCCTTAAGAGAGACTGAGGCCCAGGGCATTATTTTAAGCCTGGGTGGATCATTTTAATACCTCTTTAGGGAAAAATGAAGACTTGGACAAGTTAACTCAATGACCCTATAGTCCAACACTGTCATGCACAATGTAAATGAGTTGTGGATGTCCAACGTGAGCATTAAAGAGATGAGATCATGTTTGTTTGGAAAATGGGTTTGGGGAAAAAAAACTAAAGAACAAAGCCAGTAAGCAAGAGTATTGCTTGTAGATTTTATTTTATGTACACCATGTAAAAAAGTCCACTGATCAGAGGACAGCAACCACAAGTTGTTGTACTGGCGCACACACGCATTCACACACCTACACACACACACACACACAATGCTTCATCCCAGCCCTACGGTCTGTCCTCCGTCCAAAAAAAAAAAAAAAAAATTATTTTGGGAAGGAGATGTGAAAAAAATCCATATAAAGGGAAGAGAGGGGGGGAGGAAAAAAAAAAAAAAAAAAAAGTACCACTGAAAGACAGTGGCAAGAGGCTTTGCACATAACAGTGAGCTTAAAATACACCTCCGCTTGGGTTTGTCTCCCCTTCCCCCACCTCCTTCCTTTGCTTGCTCATTCCCTCATGCCACACAAGTGCCTCTAAGTCCTCACGGCCCTTAAGGTCAATTGCTGATTCTTTTCAGACTGTAGTTTAAAAATTACCAAAAAAAAAAAAACAAAACAAAAAGAAACCTGCAGCAATACCACATATCCGAGCAGCTATTTTAATCCTGCTTGCTGCTCAGTTTCAACAGAAGACATGGGTGTTAAAAGAATTCCACCAATTTCAGCTTAATGAAATACTTTTGATATACACGGCCCTATGAAATGCTTTGTTCTAAAGAAATTGACAGAAATTCTGCAGTAAGAATCAGATATTAGCATTTCTCGCCTCTAAACACTCTTAAATGATCTGTTGGATGCCTGAGACTTTGTATGATCATTTTTTTTTTTTTTTTTTTTAAGAGGATTGAAACAAATAATCCACACCTGGACAAGAAATATATGGCAGCCAAAAATAACTCACTTATTTCACGTTTTACTTCTTTACCATCAGGATCATATTTATGAACATGTAGGTTAACAAGGCATTTAAAAATGGCCAGATTTATGTTAGAGACAATGTAACTCATGGTTCTCCACCCCCCACTGTATGAATAAGAAACAGCAAAAAATTCCAAATGTTAGGTCCAACCAATTGAAGAAGGAAAAAAAAAATCATAATTGGTGGAATTCCAATAAATTCATAGTACCCTTTCTGCTTGGTGCTGCAGTGTTTTTATTTTTGTTTTTTTAAAGCTTTAAGAAAAGACATGATGCATAGGAGTTTACACTTCTGTCCATTTCTCCAGTGGAAAATTTTCAGGAGGGAGGGAGTGAGTGGCGGCAGCAGTGGGCAGGAGAATGAATGTAGGTTGACAAACCTGACTAAATGCAATAATACAGTGTACACAACTAGTTCCTGAAAGCGGCTCGTTTTCTTGTCCATGTTCAAACTTAATAGAAAAAAAGTCACTTTCAAGGCGCTGGGTGTGGTGGTCAGACTCAGAGCAGCTGCTGAGAGCTTGCCCGCTGTCCAGAGCCGCAAAAACTCTAAATTAGTGTTCCATCTACGAGTGTCCAGCAGGCCACCGAAGGTACAGATAAAGTGCTTTTCTTTACATGACACATTAAATAATTAAAGCAAATACATATGAAACTCTGTGGTTCTCAAACAACCCATGACTCGTTTCCAAAAGGCTCTCAGACCAAGGACATCAAAATCAAAATAATAGAACTGGAAATTAAAAGAATACAAATGGAAAAGTTACATTTCTTCAAGGGGACGAGGACTGTTTGGAGCAATCCGTCCCTCGGGTGAGAATGCAACCATGAATAATGGCGAACTGCATCTTTTAAGACCTACACAGCGATCTCTAAATGCAGAAAATACAAAAAGAGTTTCACATTTTCAGATTTTGAAAAGAAAGAGGAAAGAGACCTTATAGTAAGACATGTCATTTTAGTATCACACGGGTGTTCGTCAGTTTGCACTTTGTTCTTTTCCTGCCTGAGTGGACGAAGAGAATGCCACTAGAGCAGGCTGGCTGATGGTCTCCATGGTGAATTTATTAGCAAGTCACTCCACTGACAGGCAGGAACCCTTCACTCTCAGAAAACAGCAGCAGTGGGATCGTACGAAACTATAGCGAGGTTTGCCTTTGCTTCACCAGCAATAAATACATTCGGGATTTAGTGTCAAGCTACTCATTCCACCAAAACAGAAGTCCTGAAAAAAATAAAATAAAATAAGGTAAGGTAGAAAGTCAGGTGGAGTTTATCAGGGGTTCCTGCCTGCTTCTTTTACTTTCTCATGCTCAGAGAGCTCCTTGCAAGGAGGCAATTTTTTCCTTTCCGATGGGTTTTAAAAAAAAAAAAAAACACCTTCCCTCTTAATATCCGTGGCAACCGCAAGTATTTCTCCATCCAGGGAGGCAGTCACAGGAGAGGAGCTTGGGATCCAAATCCCAGTCAGCCTTCAGCCACCACTCCTGAAAAGAAACACACAAAACTGTCAATAAGCAGGCTACTAAACAGTATATATTATGTTAGTCTACAATATGTTTATGCTTGTTGTCTGGGTGGAATCCAGGAATTTTATTTTCCATATTTCTGCTGGTTTATTATAAAACATTTAGCCTCTTTCATATTTATATGCATTGTCTGAAAATTTGCTTTCCTTCTACAAAATGTGAAACTTCTGTGATGAATGGCCCAATAGAAATGGTCCAAAATAAAATGTATTTTTTAATTCAATTGTTTTTTCTTCTCTTGAAAAAGAAGCCATTTTGAGTAGGTTTAGCAAGGAAAATAGCAACAAGTTCATTATTTCAGTCTATTATTTCAAAGCAGACTTTATGTTTACACTTTTTATGCAGTTTCATTGCTGCAACTCTTTCTACAAACAGGATCTTTCCATATATGGCTATGAACTCAGGCCCATAATGTTGATATTAGTCTAACTACATTAAACAGACCTGTCCCGTTTTTCCACTTTGAGGCTGCATACCCAAAAAAAAAAAAAAAAAAAGCACCATCAGCACATTGTGGGGTGAGGGGTGGGTGGCATTGGGGGTGGGAATCCATGATATCATCTGACTGAACAGCTGAAACTGCAGGATGACATCCCCCTCACAGCCTACGCACTTGTAGACCAAACATTTTGGATCCCAGTAAAAAATAGTGGGAGGAAAATAGCTGCAATGGGAACAGGCTGTCTCTCTGAACCAATATTTCACATTGCTGGCATCAAGACTTTAATAAATATTAACAGACAATACGATGACAAATGTGCCATATAAATGCTTTATAGCTTTAGCATTCTGTTAATGGCGCACTTGGGTAAAGTGGATAAATATTCCAATGATCAGCCAATGATAAAAAGTTTTGGCATTAAAATGCTAGAAGATAAAACTGTCAGACAATAATCAGTATGGGAGGTCAGGAAATTGGGAACAGACTGGTGGGGAAGAATGTCTGAAGCAGTGAATCCCAACCCAGGTCATTGAGTATGTCTGGCCTGTAGATCTGAAAATTTCCCTGCTGTAAAAGCTCTGAAATCAAAGCTAACCCTGCATACATCGGATCTCACATTTGTTTTCATGTCATCTTTCATCATGACTTCAATACCTCGAAAATCTTTGGTGCCATGACATTAGGTTTCACCTTTACCTCCCACTACCACTACTAATCACTGAGCAAAAACACTCCGTGATGCTGTTTCACTCATACATCAGAAGGAAAATGTCTCATAATTACTGATTCTCAATTGGTTTCAATACCCCATGGAAAAGATATGTCTGGGATTGCTTATTTAGTTTTTGCAATGGAGTTACAAAACTAAATTTAGCTGTTTTACAGAACAAGATCAGTCCTCAGTAGGGAGGTAGGTGTTACCAGCTGCACAGGAAACATTATAAATTACAGGAGTGAGAAATACTGTTCAATTTCTGCACTGCCTTCACTCAAAACAACAACAAAAGAAACAATAACATTATTATATTACATTATTTTTTATCAACACCTAGGGGTTTTCTTACAGTTACCTCTATATTTGCCGATAAAGGACCAAGCAGTCCTTAAAAACGAATGCCAATGCCCCTCTATTTCTATGTTAGTTCCTGAAAGGGAAGCAAACATCACAGAATTTAGTAATAAATGCTAACCAATAACTCCCGCAATATGATTCAAATTGATCTTGTGTTTCAAACAATTAAAGTTTAAGAGGATACCAACCTCCTTAGGGGGGTTAGATGTAATTTATGCAGTTCCGGATAATTGTAGCTAAACACGCTCCAGCAGGAATTACTGGTTTTGATAGTAAAGATTACTTATCTAGCCAAAGAAGCAGTATTTTTGCTGCCTCTAAAGACTAATAAACTGTAACTGATGCTTAGATTAAACATCAGAAATACCTTCCACAGATATAGTTTATGATCTGAATGTTGTGAAATGGTTGTGTAAAATGATCTGAAAACAAAACACTGCTGGAATGCTGGGAAAGTTGCTTTGAGAACACAGTGTTGTACTTAACATCAAACACTCTCTTTATCAATATTTTGTAAATAGTTACGGAAATATGAATTTTGTGTATACACACTATTTCTAACAAGTTTTTTAAAAAATAGGTGAGGTTTTTGCAAAATAACAATGCAAATAATGTAAGAAGTGGATTCAACACATTAATGCAAATGCTGTTCCCTGAATTTGTAAAATATTATCCATCCATTATCCATTATCTGCCGCTTGTCCCAAACGGGGTCGCGGGGGAGTGCTGGCGTCCAACCCAGCGAACACAGGGCGAGGACGGGGGACGCACCCTGGACAGGTCGCCAGCCCATCGCAGGGATGCCTGTAAATATACTGCATGTTTCTGAACACTTGCAATTTGATTAAAAGTTATACTTTTCTGAGTTTGTCTTTTGTATAACGTTCAAGGAAAACTATAATAAGAAAAACTAATTGCAGCTTGTACTCTTTGAACTTCATGAAGCAATAGATCCTCCTTCCTGTACTGGGCCTCACCCCTTCCCGCTGACCACCTGCCCCCTTTTACTGTGGGGCTGGTTGGAGCTTAGCTTTAAACACAGGCTGAGTTGTAGGCTAACAAGGCTAACTTGAGTTTTCACGAAAGGGGGGGGGGTTAACAAAAAGAACTGTAACAGACCGTTTCAGAAAGTGACGTCTAAAAAGGAGCATCACCGGTAAACAATAAGCAGATATGTAAATGCAAAATGGACAGTGTGCATTGTGAGCATTCTTTAATGGAGTGTAGGTGACAATTTGTCATTGAGACGAGGCAGACCACTCCATAACAAAATGCATCCTCTGCATTTAACCCATACACATGGTGCAGCAGTGAACACTGTGTGCATAGGCATCCAGCTATTGGGGCCTTGTTCAAGAGTACCCCAGGGCAATCTACAGTCTGGGATTTGAACCTGTGACCATCCAGTCCTAGGGTCTATTCCCTAACCACTAGCCCACTGCTGCCCCAAAGATTTCCAATGCAACTGCAATGTCTGCATAAATTTGCAAATAACCCGATCCAATCCATAACCCAAGTCCAGTACATGCATGTTGTTTCCCCCCCCTCTCAGTGTGCATTAAAACACAAGAATGACAGTGTTCGAAAACAAAGAGAGTGCACAGACAGTGGCACATGACACTGGCTCAAACTGGAGCTTTATCTGTCACTCTAGGGCTATATGACGTGGACAGAATATTAATATTGTGATTGCATCCTGTGATTATGATGCATTTAAGATATTAAAAGGGACCCATTTATCACTTTCCTGCAATTAAGAAGGCTTTAAAGATGCAAAATATCATAAGGCAGTCAGGCTAGAGGTGGTCTAGGCCCCATGAATGGAGGGTCATGGAGCTCATGGAGTAGAAAGTTGAATGAGGTACTCTGCTCCCTGGGCCAAGACATGGCAGCCTGCTGCTCCTGCTCCAACTCCTGGTGTGTACGCTTAAGTTTGCTTGCAAAACTATTGCTATGATCTCTCTAATTAACCTGTCCTGCTAACTAGGACAGACACCTAGTAAACGCACCACTTAGCATTAGGCAAAAAGCTGTTACACAGGAAGTTAAGCACTGACTAGAAGACTAACTGAAAGCACATACTGTGTTCACTTATTTGGTGAGCAATGTAAAATAAACAATCTGATCTGGATTTATTCATTTCAGTACAATCCCCTTTGATGTGAGGTGCCCCAGAATCAGGGCTGGAAAGCACTGTTTTAAATAAATCTCACCTATGTCTCACAGTGTGAGAGAAGTGATGCGATCTCAGAGCTCATGTGTCCCACGGCTTTGGCTGCCTCAATGATGGCACGGCGGTACATCCCCTTCTTCTTGCGGTTAAAGCGCAGTCTGAAGAACTCACGGAAAGGTGAGAGCTTGGCCACAGACAGCTGTGAGGTGGTTGGTGAACCGAACCAGGACACTTTAGCCTCAGGCCAGGGAGCATCCACCTCACCCTCATCTCGCCGGCTTCCACTGATGCTGAGAACACGTGCCGGCCACCAGGGGAACCCATGGATCTTTCCCCAAACTACATCTCCCACAGTCACTGCGTGGCCTTCCTCTGTCACACACTTGCTCATGCTACGCGTGTGCAAGCGAACAGTCAATGGTGGAACAGTTTTACCTTGGTTCTCACGTGCCAAAGAGGAAGAAGACACATCACCGGGTGCCAAGTCACACAGTTCAGGTGAAGTGCCATCCGAGCTGAAGGACTTGGATTCATCCAGACTGTCACTGCTGCAAACGGACAGGCTAGAGGAGTCCGCTTTACGCTTGCGAAAGTTGATGAGCAAGGTGAGGTCACCATGCCGCTCACCCTCCTCTCCAGAGCTGCCCGACCACAGCTCCAGCGGGTTCTTCTCTTCCACAGAGTCCTTGGATAAGGCTGAAGTGGGGACCCTGGGACTCCTGCGTCGTGGATCACCCACTAACTCTGCCTCATACACAGACACGCGCTCATCTCCGTCACCACGGGACCTTAACCGGATCTTGGGTGACGGGATGTCCTGATCAGACAGTTTTGGGAGTTTGAGCTTGGGAATGGACACCGTGAGGCCTGTTCTGATTGAGTCCATTGGAGGGCGAAGCTCCTTCTTGGATTCACGGCTATTGTCATGCTCCCCGTTCTGCATCAGCTGCTTGGGGCAGAAGGGCTTTACTGAACCGTGCACTCTGGACGGTATCTTCATGACCTCACCTTTCCCTTGTGGAGTGCTATAGGAGATCTTGATCACCGGGCTATGTGGTACTACATCACTACCTGGGAACTTTTCTTCCTCCTTCCTTTCTTTTCTAAACTTCTTGCTCTCATATCCTGGTGGGTCCTCTCGCCTTTTTGATTCTTTTGCATTGTCTGCATCTTCTTTTCTTTGTCCTTTGGGCATGGCTTCCTTGGCATGTTCTTCCCCCTGTGGTGCGTTCTCCTTCCTGGATGGCTTGGATACTGTGGACCCATCTTTGCTGTCTTCATCACTGGTTAGTGTGTTCTTGCACTTCTCACATAGCACCTGCCTAGGCCGCAGTCTGATGGTGCTCATTGTCATCCGTCCAGGCTCCCGAGACCGTCTCTTCTTCCTTTTGATAGGTCTGGGTGGAGGCTGGGGCACCCATTGGCTGTATGTGTGACGCACCCACATGGGCTGAGGAAACGGAGCACCCTCAAAGTACGGTGGGTAGGGTGCCTGCCCTGGTAGCACTGGGATGGGGATAGGGGCACAAGGGGGCTTTTCAGGTTCTGTGTTCTCATCCTTTGGTCTCTGTGCTGACTGAATGGAAGGTTTGGAGCATGGCTCCTCGTTCATGACTTCACACTCTTGTTTGGATATGAAGCAATCCTCTGACTTTCCAACAACATCCGGCAGACAGAACAAACCAGTCCTAGACAGAGCAACAGAGAAAGCCTCTGAGTTTATTTTTCATCAAAATGAGCACAAAGCCATTTAGGTACACAGTAGTTATTAGCGCTGAATACATTTCACAGATGTGAAAATGTCATAAATGTACATTAGCCTTTGCACAGATGAGCATTAATTTCTCAAAGTTGAGCAGTCCTGCTTGAGCAAGCATTACGAGGAATAAGTGAAGGGCTTTTAATTACACTTGTGTGGCACCAGTGATAGCCTACCCTCAAACACTGTTTCACAATGTAGCGAGAAGTCTTTTAGAGGTAAAGTTCTAGGTAGAGCACTCCCACTGGCAACTTTGATCTTGATAAGATAGCACTGGCAGGGCAAACTTAAAAGTATACATTAAGCTAAAACTGAACCGAGTTATAATTTGAGCAAATCTAGAGCCACTAATATAAAAGACCAGCATGAACATTAAAACCGAGAACCATTTTCTCAATTTAACTGAATTTAAAAATAGATTCAGCAGGCAGTTCTCAGAGATGTTCACCTTAAGGTAAATACAAGGCCAGTCATGAGTCTCTGTGGTGCTTTTCTCGGTCGAGATATGCATCTCTGTGGTGAGAGTACAAGATATGTCTCAAGTCTTTAGCAGCGAATCTTAGTTTAGTCTTCGTATAAACTGTCAGCTTTGAAATAGCTTTAAATAAATAACTTTTCATTAAAGAAAATCGTTCAGTCTGAAAGACAGAACTGAAACATGGCATAAAAAGGAGTACTTAAATAAAAAAACACACCAAGTAGTTGGTGTCTATGCATTTTGTGCAGCAACTATGCGTGATAGCTTGCACTATGACTCGTTCAGCTATATTCATTTTAGATCTGTAATTTGTCCAAATGTCAGCCATCTTGACTAAATATCCATCCAAATATTTCACCTCTTTCCTTAAAACACTTCCTGCAGTTTTTGTTCATTGTGTTGACCACACTGGGTCTCAAGTCTGAGCTGTGACTCAAGTTTTTAAACCAAAGTTCTACCAACAAAGGACCCCTTGCTACCTGACTCACCACATGGTCATTTCCAGGACAGAAGGGAAGCAGGCAGAACTATGACAAAATGGAGCATTATCTTTGCTCAAAAACAAGGCCAACCTCAAGTGTTTGTGTTAAAAGCCCAAAAATAAATTCCCAAACCATCTGTGATACACAGCACTGATAGACCAGGAGCTCACGCCGTCACAGCCATTGAAAGGCGGCAGCAGTTAAGGCAGCAAGCTGGATGGCTAGGCTCTCGACAGCAGACAAAGAGGCCAACAGGCCTGCCACAGTACCCCCTCCCTACACTGAACAAAAACAATCCCATCAACCACCAGGGATGCAGGGAGAGAGCCAGGAGATTTAGTTGTTTTCACACCCTGCCTGATATTTGATTATATAGGGATTATTAATTAAACCCTATAAGACAGTCTCCCTTTCCACTCAGAGAGCCCTTGGAGACATTTGATAAGAGAAAGGCCCAAGTCTCTCGGCATAAAGAGCAATAGGTATAATTATTTAGGCCTATGACTAAACAAACAGGCCAGATGTTACTGACTTTCGCTTGAATCTCATGCGTTGTTTTCGCCTTTCTTGGGTATGAAGTCATCAAGGACGGATGTGAATGTTCTAGCGATGCAGTGAATAATAATAAGAATAATAATAATAATAAAGTTTATCTTTGAAAAGCTCACATCCATGGATGTGAGGGTTCTGGTAGGAAACTATTCAAACGCTCCAAGTCTTGGCCATGAATGAAAGCGGATCATTTGAGCGCCAGTGACTAAGCACAGCCATTCAATTCCTGTCTCAGAAACGGCACAGCAGTCGGGGATCCAGATTAGAGATAAAACAAATGATGACCAGCCGGAGGAGAGAAAAACGGGAGCGTTTTAGGAATTATGTGGCGTTTGCTCAACTCAGTTTCAAATATGCCAGGACATTTTAACTGTAGATGAGAACTCCCTTTAATTTATCATTCATAGGCAGGGAGTGTGTCCCTATGAAGGTGTACAAAGAAGAGAAAAGGAGAGAGAAGCTGTAGGTTAGAAAAGCTGGCGGGATTCTGACGTAACAACTCTATAAATACACAGGGTGTTTTTTGGGTTTTTTTTTTTAAGTGGACTGTACTTTAACTGTAACACAGCGGGTTTCTGCATCCTGCATCCTACTTGGATGTCTCAGCTCAATAAACAGTGGAACAAATGAACTGATCAGTGAAACCCCACCTGTCTTTGTCTTTGAGAATTAGTCTTTACTGCACCTTCAGCAAATCCTTTCTAATGTTCAGTTAAAGCAGTAGATTAAATAACCCCAGACTGCACTGCTGACAATATGGCTCTTATATCTCTAACGGGAACATCTGGTCTCTGCTGTAGCTTAGGCTCTTCATATGAACAGCCTCATGAAAAGAAAAGGTGCAACGTTCAAACTAAAGGCAGCTTGCTTCACATGTGAGGAGGTTCACAGAACAAAATACAGTTCTGTTCAAAAAGCACACTCATAAATATGCCTGTTATTTCAGCTCTCTGGACTAAAAACTATTTCAGTTAGCAACAAGAAGCTACAACAATGAGAGACTGTCCTTCCCAAGAGAATAATGACACTTTAATACAACACAAATGGCCGGATAAACATGTATACTAGTCGTTCTGCTTTTACACAAGCCCACACTGCATAAGCGATAGTGTCCGTGTGTAAAAGCGTTGTGATAGTTTATTTTTTCAGCAATAGAAGGTGTAAGTGGCTAACTGTGGAGCTCTTGCAGGTCCTCCGTGCTTGTTTGGTAGGTATATCTGCCTGAGGAAACAAAAGCCTTCGTTGAAATACACGAATTTATTGGGGTCCATGTGTTATTTTGAAAAACGAGGCGTTTATAACCCCTGAATCTCCCCTGGCTGTGTATAAATGAAAGGCCTGCTCGGTGTCTGACTGGCCTCTTCTGGCTGGCTAGCGTTAGCCACGTTAGCTTAGCACACCAGGCCTGGTGGCCGTTCTTTCTACTGAACCCGTTTAAAAAGATGATAAGAAAAAATACATCAAAAGAAGACGCCACTCACTTTTTGTTGCAATCGAGCAAAATGCCCGTGTAGTTCCTCTCCCGGTAGGTGAGCGTCACCACCAGCGTGTCGTTAACTATTTGATCGATGGTCACCGGAATCCGGGAGCCGGCCCGCAGCTCCTCCGCCACGGCCTCCATGCTCTCCGAGTCGAGGTGTCCGGCGTGTCCGGCTTGGCGCAGCTCGGTCCCGGCCGCCGGAGGCGCTCGCGTCGGCCTGAGCTCCTGCTCCCCCTTCTCCCAGCAAAGGACGGGAGGGCTACACAGGGGCACGGAATGACGCCATCAGCACCGCCGGGGCAATTACAGCACATCCAGCAGCCGTGACATCACTGAGAAAAGCGAGCGAAGAGTAGTGAAAACGCCGACTCTCGGATCCTGTTCACATCCCGCAGCTCCGTTCAACACCAACGGTTTCCTGCACATGCTGTTCACACCGCGCACCTCTCACCGCCCTTCACCTGCTCGGCCCCGCTCTGCCCGCACAGCCTCACAGCCCATAAAACAGCGCTGCATGGCAGTTTATCCCTTTAACATGTACAGAAACACAGCTTATCAAAGAACATATGAGGATCATTATATTATAGGTTATCATAGAACACACAGTACCCACTGTAACAGAACCCACAATACCCACTGTAACATAGAACACACAGTACCCACTGTAACAGAACACACAGTACCCACTGTAACAGAACACACAATACCCACTGTAACATAGAACACACAGTACCCACTGTAACACAGAACACACAGTACCCACTGTAACAGAACACACAGTACCCACTGTAACATGGATTTTAATAGAACACACGATGTCCACTGTAACATGGCTTATAGAACATATGATGCCTAGTGTAACAACGCTTATAGATCATGTGATGCCCAGTGTAACATGGGTTATAGATCATGTGATGCCCAGTGTAACATGGGTTATAGATCACGTGATGCCCAGTGTAACATGGGTTATAGATCATGTGATGCCCAGTGTAACATGGGTTATAGATCACGTGATGCCCAGTGTAACATGGGTTATAGATCATGTGATGCCCAGTGTTTCATGTGTTGAATATATGATGACCTCTGGCAACATTGGTTATAAACCATAGGATGCCCTATAAAACTTATTATAGAACATGTGATGCCTGCATGGGTTATAGAACATGTGATGGCCACTGTAAGATGAGTTATAGAACTAAATTGCCCATTGTTCATAAACACTGGAAAAAATGCACACATCCATCCTACAATTTTCACAATTTGCTGCTGGCCAGTTTGCAGCAACAAAGAATGACCTTAGCTTTAAGCTTAGACAAAATCCTTCATTAATACTTTACACATGAAAGTTTTCATTACTTTTTAATCTCATCTATGAAGAAGGTTAATGATCACACACAAGAAAACTCCAAATTGTTTTTCCACTAACAAATAGGTCTGTCTTAAAATGGCTGCTTCCTAAAGGATGCCTTTATTCAGGGGGCTTGGATAGGACCATGGATAGATTAAAATGGAAAATGCGCCACTTGGTGGTCAAAAAGAAAACTACTTTATGGACGTTTGAGTCACAGACAATTGTTAGAACAATTTCAAATTCCAGATTTAATTTAGCAAAGCTAAATGACAGCCTGTGTGATGCTAAAGCCTGTCAGCTGCAGGGCAGGAGGACTGTTATTTATCAGGAAATCTTGGAAAGTTCTCTCCAGTGAAGGCGGTGAATCTATATTCCAGATCTTTCTTCCGTCGCCTTTCTGCAAGTTCCAGCTGCAACTGTTTTACCTTAAAAAGAAAACAGAAAGACTCTTTAAATGCATCTCAATACTAAACTTTATTATTATTACTGAAAAAAGTACAGATAATAATGTGAGACAATAATGCCTTTAAGTGTCCATATTATAATGTTCATATTCATTTTTTACTTATCCCTTCTCTTACCTAATATATCCTGTCTTCAATGTCTTTCTCTCCTTCTGAGCATGCACCGGAATTGATCAAATAGCTCACAGATCTATATGTGTCCCAACTCAGGCTCTCACCTCCTCTATTTCCAGGGCCGCTGCCTGGGCCTCCTCCCCAGGGGGTCCTCGTGGCCTCCTGTGTCTTTCTTGCATCATGTGAATATGATTCCTGATCCTCTGCTCCAGCTCTCGGTCACGTACCGCTCTTAGGAAATACACACCATGGCACAGTTCAAACGACACTTTGCTGACTGATCAACTTGCAAAAATCACATTTAAGCTGTAGCGCTGTTTCATGTATACAAATTCATGACTTTCTAAAAATTATGTATAAAAGTTCATTTCAGCTGAATCCAAGGAAAATGGAAGAGACCACATAATTGAATCAATCAACATAAAAATTCTGTCATGTATACTCCTGAACACTAGAGGACAGCATTTCTCAAACCAATTCCTAACTGAGGGCCACTTATTAACTGGACCCATATTTCACAAATCCAGTTTAAGCTAACATGATATTTCCATACAAAAGTTGCCAGAACCTGTGAAAGTGTCTGGATTTATGCACAGTACTGTTCCAAAGTCTTAGTGATTTAAGCAATTTGTAAAAAAATGTTTGCCATGACAAAAAGTTGGTTTCTGTTTATTCCAATTATACAGTACATCAGCAGAATTAATTCAAATGACGATAAAGTTGATAAAATTAATAAAAATGTACATTTCTAAACAATTGACATCTTATGAGTTGGTTTTAAGAAAACAGGCCAAATTCCAGATTTCTCCTTGAAACACCTGGACATTATACTGCAAACTGTACAAGTCTGAAAGAGGTGCATGCAGTGTGTTTTAGTCTTGAGCAATGTGTCATTTTAGAAATGGATGCTTGGATGCTTACAGGAAAACATATTAAGTAAACAGGGTGTTCTTCAAAACATATTGGCATCTTTTGGCTCATCATTGCATTAATTATCAAAAATACATAAAAGGTCAATTATTATGCACGACATTGTGACATAATATGTAATCAGCTAAAAGGTACCTCAAGTGTGAACTTTGGGGGAGAAAGTTTACCTGGTTTCTTCCGTTTCCCTTTGGGTCCTGGAAGACCTCTGTAGCCTGTTCATGTGGGACACTGCTTCACCACTGGCTTCTTCACTTAAAGAAGAGTCAGCACTATAGAGGATATTCTTTAAGTTCCATACACACAGGGAAAAGGGAACAGTCAGAAAATTTGTCCATCACTCCTTAATATTACTCACAAGCAAACCTGTTTAAACCTGCTTAAAAAAGAAAAGAAAAAAAAATATATATATATATATATATACATACAGCACTGTGCAAAGGTTTTAGGCAGGTGTGAAAAAATGCTGTAAGCAAAGAATGCTTTCAAAAATGGAAGTGTTCATCATTTATTTCATTAATCAACAAAATGCAGTGAATGAACAAAAGAGAAATCTAAATCAAATCAATATTTGGTGTGACCACCCTTTGCCTTCAAAACAGCATCAATTCTTCTAAGTACACTTGCACACAGTTTGTGAAGGAACTCGGCTGGTAGGTTGTTCCAAACATGACTGTGTTTCAACCTCCGTGTGACATTGATGATCATCAGTACCTGTTTGGTAAAACTGGTTGATCATACATCGACTATAATCCTACAGAATCCCTGACTTTGTGCAAGTGTACCTAGAAGAACTGATGCTGGTTTGAAGCCAAAAAAAAGTGAAAGTGACAACCCATGTCATTGCGAGGTCAAAGCACACCAAACAATGAACCCCCGATCCTCCGATCATGTGGCTAACGCCCTAACCACTAGGCCACCGCTGCCCCAAAAGGTAGTAACACCAAATATTGATTTGATTTAGATTTTTCTTTTGTTCGCTCACTTTGCGTTTTGTAAATTGATAAAAAATAAACAATCATTATTTATATTTCTGAAAGCATTATTTGTTTTCAGCATTTTTTCACACCTGCCTAAAACTTTTGCACAGTACTGTATATATATATATTGATCACTGACTCCCAGTCACAACCAGGTGAACATAAACTTAACTCCATAATCCAATGTTTCCTACAGATTCAAAGCCTGAATTCTGCCAAAGAAAAGATGCTGAGTGACAGAGCCTATTACAGTGTCTGCTGTCATGGGGTTTGTTTATGTTGCCAATCAATATGTGGTCTGAAACACCCACACAGGCCTGACCAGACAGAGTAGAGTTTTACTAGCATTTCTCTGTATTTGAATTATAGTTTGTGATACACATTAGTGATCGAGTCACGTTCTCTCTCTCTCCCTCTCTCTCTTTCTCTCTCTCTCTCTCCCTCTCTCTCTTTCTCCCATATATATATATATATATATATATATATATATATATGTCAGTAACCAGTCTCAGTAACTTTCCCAATAATCATTGTTTATAATAATCATTGTAAATTGTGAACTGAACTGAATTGTGAACTGAAGGACAAAGGGAGATACACCACTTTTTCATTTGATGTGCTTTGATACCTGGCCTTATTTAAAATATAACATGAGCTCACATGAGAGGTGGTTACTCATCATTTAAGGTTCAGCAGAATATTGCACTACCTTATCTCTCTGCTGTCTCTCTCTTCTGTCCTGCTTCTGTTCCAGCACCTTTTTATCCTGCATGATCCTGGCCTGGTTTCTCCACTCCCGCAACAGCTCCTCATCTCTGACACACACACAGATCTCAGTAAGTAGCATGTTATTAAACTTTTATTATTATTGTTGTTGTTGTTGTTATTGGGATTATTATTAGTAGTAGTAGTAGTTGTAGTAGTATTAGTAGTAGTAGTAGTAGTAGTATTATCATTATTATTATTATTATCATTATTATTATTATTATTATTATTGAACATACTGATAAATACATATAGTACACAAAATGTTAAAAATCAAGCGACATCTTTGAAAAATAGTACTAGTAGTAAAAGTAAAACTTTTACATGACATTTTCTAAATTTTCTAAATTTTCTGAATTTTATAAAACAATTATGAATATATAATGAGGAATTATTTCCTCACATTAACATACTGGAAAAAATCAAAAACATAAAATGTTTCATTCCATTTATTTTTCTCTCTCAAAATTATGTTAAAAGTAATAAATACTGGCAAATGTGCAGAAAATTATGTTAAATGTAATAAATACTGGCAAATGTGCAGAAGTGTGTATTCAATAAGGATATATAATTATTTTCAGTGAAATCATAATTATTTTCACCTAAACATAATCTTTTGAATATGGCTGCAACAATGGGTTGTGATGTTTCAATTGCTGCAGCGCTTTTCATATGAGCAGCACTGGTAAACACAATATTATGGGCTTCCCTCACTTACTTCAACACATTTGACATTTTACAGCCCTGCTTTTTGAATCTGCAACATCAGATTCATCACGTAAGATCCAATCCCTGCCTGCATCTATGCTATTAGCTAAAAGCTCTGTCTGCCAAAGTGAGATTCATCAAAGGCTTGAGGTAAACGTCCTTCTCAGCTGCAATCAGTTCACATTTGTCAGTCAAGTCACTGAACTAGGAGCACTTCTCATTTCTACTTAGGTTTTAGTGTGCAAGACTTAATTTGCTAAGAAAAGCAAAGACGCATCTCTTGTGTAACTCCTCATCAAATTTTCTGTTAAAAAGAAAAAATAAGAGAGTTTCCAAGGGAGGTTTTCCTTACTTCCTTCTTTGTTCGAGCAGGGCTTGTTTTTCATTAAACTCTTTAAAAGTGGCTAGTCTATTCTCCTCTGATCTCTTCCACTGCTGCACATCAGATGGAGGAAGCTTTGAGAACATTCCTTGAATCTCTTGAGTTCTGTAACATAGCCATTATAGAAAACGTTGTACCTCTTTTGTCATTACAGCAATGAATATTTCTCTCCACTATCCCCTCTTAATGATTAAAGCAATGGTTCTGTCCGAAAAAAGTAAAGCAAGCAAAAAAACTGAATAGTAATGAGCACAATGCATAAATCATCTGGTGGCTGTTAGTTTCCACTTGCTGTTATCTAAATTAGTACATTTGCTCATTCCATTCCTTTATATCAGGGCTGTCATCTCATAAACCTTCAAACCCCATTTCTGTTACCTCCTGGTGGACAAGGGATGAATTCTTTGAGATCTGTCTCCCCCTGCTGCTTTGCGACGGTGTGGTGAATGAACTGCAGGCGAGGGGTAGCCTAAATCTGCCCTCTCCATCTGGATCATTCTCTCCCGGAGCTCCTTGAAGCGCTGCATCTCACTGTCATCTGCCTCTTCGCACTGTTCCATGCTAGACTGGAGCACCTCAGACAGTGGCAGCCTCTCCACAGGATGTATGTCTGATACTGGAAATAAGCAGAAATAAGACTTACTATGCAAATGTATGCAACCACCAAGAGAACACAATGGCATGATGTGACCTCTCAAGTCACCAGATAGCTACGCTTGACTCCAGCCTGATATTTCTTGTCATGGCTAAAACGTGAGGTGAAAGGCGATCTATTGTTAGCAATAATTCAAGCATCACTAAAATGGACATCAATTGAACCAAAAAGCAACATGACATACAGTAATCAATATGAAAAGATAGCAGCTTAAAGCCTTCCCACTGAGCTTGCCAAGAGTTTGCACAGCAGTACATCGATAATTTTTATAAAGCCATAGCAGTGTTCCTCTTTGGAATTGGCCTAGGATTTTGAAACAAACTGAGATCCCAGCATCTTTCCTCTGAAATGTGTAATTAGTTTAGGGACGTGTTTAGCACTTGTGGGCCCGATTACCATCAGATAACATCATTCTGCAGAAGGATAGAGGGGAGTGCCAGGGGTTATCGATCATTTTCATCCGGCTAAAAATATTACAGGGTCGCGCTGCACCCAAGCCAGCAGAGCCGCGTGCGCTGTCTCCAAGGGAACAGAAGTCACACCACTGAAGCAGAACCAGGGCAAGGAGCTATTTTTGAGGGAGGCCGTCCTTTCTGTGCAAAGCCACAGATGGCAAGGGACAACATACACACACACATTTAGAAATAAACACGTGCACACACACAGGTATGGAAGTGTTCACCTTCACTTGGCTGGCTCAGTGGCAGAGCTCTGGGCACGCCGAGGGGCCGCTGGACCACGCCTTTGCGCCGCAGGAACTGCAAGATTTGAGCAAGACCCTGCTGCAGGATGTCTTTTGGTGGGAAGGAGACAGGACAGTTTCTCAGACTCAGAGCTCTCAGTGTGATCACATTACCTGCAGGAGAAAACAATGAAAAAGGGGCAGGAGCTGAATTCTAAACATGTATCTTACAACTAACTAAACGAAAGAGTAAGCTGTTAGTTACTCTCCTGCTACTGCCCTGTTTAAAGAGTTTTGCTCCCATGCAATGCAATGATTATGACTGTATTCTCTATAAATAGATCTGTCAACCAGTAAGGGATCAGAGAGGTCCATCCATGGAGTTTTGAGAAGATGAAAACATCATCTCCTTTGTAATTTGAAACATTGATTATACATTTCTACATTGGGACCTGGGCCCTTTGTAATGAGGTAGGAAATATTAGGGGAAGGATATATAAGGCAGCAAGTGAAATTCTAGAAGTTGACTTGGCCTCCAAATCTACAATCTACAATCTTGGCCTCACTAGATCTACAAACCAACCAAGGAGGTGTGGGATGTGCTGGACAAACTTTTCTGATACCTAGAGGCCACACAGCATACAGGACTTAAAGGATCCGTTCTCCCAAAAGGATCTCAAAGGATCCGTTACTTAGTGTCAGATACCTCAGCACAAATTCAGTTATTGTGGAGTCAGTACATTGACAGCTCAGAGCAGTTTTGTTGAAAAGCTATATACAGTATATACTGTAACATTAGGCATGTGGTTTTAATTTTAATTTTTGAGGAAAAAACAGTACAACTAACAACATTTATTCTAGCTAGTTAGTGCATACCTAACTCGACTGGGAGTTCCGTCATAAGGTTACCCTCCAGCAGCAAAGTTGTCAAGCATCTTAAGAAACCAAACCAAAAAGACATGATGATAAATCCTGATTTCTGAAATGGGAAAAGGAAAAACATTTTTTTTTTATAATTACCACAGGATCCTACGTCCTTTGTTTGCAGCAGTATCCCATACCTGTGTTGACCAATATCAGCAGGAAGACTGGTGAGCTGGTTGTTCCTCAGGTCCAGCCACACCAAATTTGGCAAGCTGCTGAACATATCTTCAGGAAGACTGGGGATCATGTTGCCTTCAAGATATAAATTCTGTCCAATAATGTAGGAAAAAATGAAGGAAAAAAGTACATTGCTATGGTATGATAATATAGGCTATAAGGACGACATTTATATTTTGAGGAAAAATACTGGATCATTTCTAATACAGAATAAAAATAAGAAAATAATGATCATATTGTGGTCTAATATAACCCAATTCAAAATCCTACCTTAAGTTCAGTGCGCTTTAAAACATATTCTGGGATGTCCTTCAGGCTCTGTCTGCTCAGATAAAGGATGTGGGATGTGACAGACTGGCCGGGCTGCTCTGAAGGATCCTCTTCTTGGCTCGGAGAGCTTCTGCTGGGCGATTTTTTCCCGCTGTCACCACAGTCGAGGCTTAGGTGGAGGTCATTCATTTCTTCTTCAAGGGCTCCCATGGCTGCTTTCACATTTCCCTCCACATCATCACGACTGCTATCTGTCCGTGATTATATTCTGAAACCGTCAGCATCTGTTTGGCAATAAACACTAAACCAAGCAGCCAATCCTCGCTGCAACTGTTCACGGAAGAAACGTTATGCTCGTTTGAAATGATGCAGTGTCAATTTAAGAATCCACACTCATATTTTAAAGCGAATAGATTTTTTGGAACATTATTAAAAGCATCTTTTTTAATGCTTCAGTTTCTCCTGCACACACGTTTCCCGATGTTGTCAAGAGTTACCATGGTAACGCCCGAAGAACCGAAACAGAAACTACGGTGTGCAGCGAAGGCCAAAAAGGACAGACGGCCGATTTCGCCAAACGCGTTTTCTTAGAGAAAAGGAAAATATGAAGAAGTCTGAGCTTCTTCATGAAAACCTTTTTTAAAGAGTCACAAAATGAAATAATGAACTGTGTATCAGAAACAGGAGACTTCCTGACTTTTAAAACGAGGAAAATGAGCCCACGGCTGTGTCCCAATCTACATGCTGTCACATTAAATAGCGTGTTAAAATAGTCCACAACCAGTAGAAGTGGGGCTCCTGTGTCTCCTGTACCCAAACATTTATGCAAAGTGTATGATTGCTGATTTTTTTGTACATCAAAACTATTATAATATAGAGTTCAACTAGTTCCTAAACACAAGGTCATTGAGTGAATTCAGCGAGCAAATATATTGTCTGATGTACAAGGCTGTAGCCATGGAGACACCGAGGGGGACTTAATCTGGGAGGGACCACATCTGCCCACCATATTGTGAGACATTCGGAGCACATCTAATTATTTGTGGGGAGAATATGTTATAATCTCAGTCTTGCTCATGCAAATCCTGATGTTTGCAGTAGCCAGTCTCAGTCAGGCCCTTGTCCTTGAATGTTTCTGCATAATCTTAGCAAAAGTTATCTTTTATTCAATTCTGTGATGAACGGAATGGCCATTTCCAGCTCCTCTACCTGCCATCATGTCTTGCTAGGACAGACAAGCCTTAGGTCACATCACTTTTCTCAAAAAAACAGCTTTGTCCATGAAGTGAACAAAGACTGTCCCTACAGACTCTACAGATATCGTAGATAGTTTTAAGGCATATGCTCTCTCTCTCTCTCTCTCTCTCTCTCTCTCCCTCTCTCTCACTCACTTTCTTTAATTTTTGGCTCCGTTTGCTTATCTCTCTCCTTATTGGAAGACCATACTGTCAATCAGAGAGCAAGCCTGTGCTGACAGGCGGAGCTCTGAGTTTAAAAGCTTTATGGATCTTATTGCTGGTTGGTCTTAATGTTGTTTTCGTGTTAAAGACTGTCATTCTCTCAGGCCCATTAGCTCCGCTTGCTATTGCTGATGTTACCTCTTTCTCCTTGGTTATTTTAATCCCTTTCCTGAGAGGAAGAATAGGTTAGTATGTGTTCGCACCTTTATGTTCCACACGCAGGGCTTTCTGATGTCTAGACACACTGACCCAGAGAGCAGCCAGCAGTCCGCGCCTCTCCCTTTACCTCCCTCACAATAAAACTGCTCTATCACATGTGTTACTGTTATGCTACCAGCTTCTCAGTGTACATTTGTTACTCACGTCCACTCTGCAGACTTCACTTTTATGGGAACAATACAAATTTAATTATTGGATATGATTAATAACCTTTCATTTTGGGTTTTGGAGAGTGTGTGAGGTGTGATGGAACAGTGCATGATGTATTATAGAACATACTATGAGAAATTTGATCAGGGTGTTACGGCACAGTGTGTGAGGTACGGGAGAGTGTGTGAGGTATTACAGGAGAGTGTGTTTGATGTTATGGTGTGATTGTAAGAGAGGCATTATGGAGCGATTAGGTGTTAGGCAAGGTGAGGTTAGGGTTAGGTGTTTGGTATTTTGGGATTATGCTTAATATAGTGGGGCACTGTTTGAGCTTTATGAGAGAGTTAATAGGTGCTATTGGAAGGTGTGTTGCTGTTATGGGACATTGTGTGTTAAATGTTATGGGATGGTGTTTTGGGACAATGGATTAGGTGATATTGGACAGTGTGTGAGGTATAATTGGAGAGTTATTAGTGTAACAGGAAGGTTATAAGGTACTATTGATTGCTGTTAAGGGATGGTATGTTGAGGGATGTAGTGTTGGTTGTTATGGGATGGTTTTGTGGGAAGAGGATCTGGGTGAAAATGGACAGTGTGTTATGTATAATGTGAGAGTTATTAATATAATGGAAGTGTTGTTAGGCGTTTTTGGACAGTGTGTTTAGGAACAGTGTGTTGGGTGTTAAAGGATGATGATATGGGATGACGAGTTAGGTGATATGTGAGTGTGTGAGGTATAACGGTAGAGTAATTATGTACCATTGGCTGATGTGTTGGATGTTAAGGGGCGGTGTGTGGGGTGTTATGGTACAGTGTGTTTTGTGATAAGGGTTTTGTGTTGAGTGTTATGAAGATGGTTTTATGGCATGATGGGTTAGGTGATATGGGACTGTGTATTTTGTATAATGTAAGAGTTATCAGGCACTTTTGGATGGTGTGGTTAGGGACAATATGTTGGGTGGGATGGTGTTATGGCAATATGAGTTAGGTGATATGAGACAGTGTGTGAGGTACAAAGCGAGAATGGTTGCCTATGTTTGGGGGAAAATACTGGATTCATTGCCCTGAAAAAGTGAGCATCAGTTTGACACGAAGACTGCATGTCCATGTTACTGATGTCATAAATGACAGTCATGTGCAGACGCACGCATGTTCAGATGCTCTCACGGGACAGTGTGGAATCATGAACGAGTGCAGGCCAAGCTGTGCTGTAACACCTGAATCCTCTCGAAAGGGTGGAGGAAAAGCAGGCTGATGGAGGGGGGTGTGATGCAGTGATCTGCTGCCCCCTCCTCCTCCTCCTCCTCCTCCTCTTCCTTTCAGTGGAGTCGCGCGCGGCGGTGCGAGGATGAAGTAGGTTAAAGTCTCTCCAGCAGCGGCAGGAGGGAGAGAGAGCAGCTAAACGCACTCGTCCAGCGCTCTAAAGCTTCACCGCAGCTCCTCCCGTGTTATTTATTTATCATTTTCTTTGTTTATTCCGCGGGGGAGCCGCCAAAGCGCGCGGCAGGGCGTGATTCCCGACATGCTCGCGCTCGGAGCGTAGCGCCATCGAAGCACAGCGAGTCGCGCACGAGGCGAGGAATGCCATCTGAGCATCAATGTTTCACTGGGGCAAGTGGAAGAAGAGGATGGGCGCCAACAGCTCCTCCAAGAGACCGGTCTTCGACGAGAAAGAGGATGGTGAGTGTGTCGCGTGCGCCGCGCGTGCAGCCGCGTGAACTCTTTGAAGTTCCTCAAAGCCGCCCGTGAAGCTCTGCGTCCACTCCAGCGAGAGCAAGCATTCTGTCAGGGCATGCAAACAGCCTTGCCATCCCGCTGAACTAGCCTTGTGTACCTTTTTCTGAAACGTGGCCATTGCACCATGATCCCTGAAGTCTGGAACTTCATCCAGTTAGACTGCTTTGCAAATGCCCTTTCTCCCCTACCACCCTCATCTTACTGGGAGTCATGTTGTGCACTCGTATCTGTATCATCTGTGGTCCTGATCAGACTTTTTAAAGTAGATATTAGTTTCATTACAGCTTAAAGTGGCATTGAGAAGTTTCATTCCTGATATCCAATAAAAAAGGCAAAAATGTCAGGAACAGATACAAAATCCATTAAGAGCAAAACATTGCATAACGGGATGGAGGTGGACATGTTGTAGGATACCCACCTATGTACTGAGAGCTCACAGGTTCAAATCCTAACCCGTCCTCCCACCATTGGGTTCCTGAGCGAAACCCATAACCCCAGGTTTCTCCAGGGAAACTCCCTGTAATTAAGAAATGGAAGTCGCTCTGGATAAACACCGTAAATGCAAATGGATAGACTTATTAGAAACCAATTGCATTTATCTTGCCAGCCTATATTACAAAGCAAAGGCATGCCAGCAGAATTATCTGGCAGCTAATTAATTCATTAAGAGGGATTACATAAATCCGTGAAAACAATGGCACTTGAAGAACACGAAGAATGTTACTGCTGGAAGAGCGCGTTTGAGCCATGATTGACGGATGGTCACCTCATATGGCAAAACCAAAGGCTCTCACTGAGTATCATTTACAATCAGCCCTATGCACACATCTTGAATGAAAAAAAGATTTTGTCTCCAAAGCCTTGAAAACGAGGTCAGATTGCTTTAGATTTTTGATCATGCGACTTGGCTGGAGAGAGAAACATCCAGATGGAGGATTCAAAGGGGGGAAAAATGTAATGACCCATTTAGTTACAGTATGGACCCGAAGCTTAATACTCTTTCCTTCTGTTTTAAAAATGGATGTGTCAGTGCATATCATAGTGAACCACCTTGTACGTACAACTGCATGTGCATTAATATCGCGAGAAGGCACGGACCATTCATAGGGAGAAAAAAACTGCAGCTACAGAGAACGGACAGGCACATATTGAAGCCATCACATATCCCAAGGTCTGTAGGTTTGTCTTTATGTCTAAGCAGATTAATGAATGCGATCTGAAGCTTTTTGTAGATTCAAATACTTGAGAGCTGAAAAACATCCAGTTTCTTTTTTTTCTATTCTGGTTTGCAGTAATAGCCGGCAACACTAAGTACTAAAGAATATTTTTTTACCCATTATAGCCTGGAATCCATTTGGGTTAATATGTGTACTTTTCCAAATCTGATCCACAAAACACTGGCCACACCATGTTGGAGAGAGTCCTTGTTTTTCCAAAAGGTTAGCTGGAGACCAGTGAGATAAAATAACAAAGATATCCTCAGGCTAATCCACAAGGTTCTGGCAGCAGCAGTAATCACTGAAAATTGCATAACAGGTGGGGTAGCCCACTCTGCTGCAAGGCCAGTGCTGATGTCTGTCGTGCCATATCACGCTGTACTTGTGCTTTCTTTGATGTTGTGCAAGCAAGTGTCATGATCCATACATGAAAGAGGGCAGTAAAGGATGCACTATGTCTCTAAAAAGATCACACAGCCATCACCACTAAAGTACATGTGTGGGCTTGATCATTAGGCTTGTTCTGCTGGTGCTTAGGCAGAAGATGCATTGGTTTATAAAAGCACCTGCCTTTGGCCTTTTGGAGATGGCGCATGGCCCACATTAGCCATAATAACCGCAGTGCTTGGCTGATAGGGCTCCACAATAATCCAGTTGTCAGGTTGACACACTGCTGGGGCTGTCAAATGGCTAATTCAACAGATTGTTTGATTTAGATAGAGGGAAGGGAACTTTCACTTTTCAGTGGTTTCTAAGGCCTGAGGGCTTGTTAATGTTGTTTTCGAATGGGATGTATCTCAGAACCATTATGAACAAATCGCTGACTCATAAACATATGATGACCTCGCTGTTGCTGTGCAGCAGCATTGTCCGTCAGCAGTTGCTTGGTGTCCAGTGAAGTCTGACACTGAGTAATAGGAAAACAAGGTTTTGGTGACAAATCAGGTTAAAACAAATTAATTTCTTTTAGTTGGGCTTAAAGAAGAGTTGGGTCACTTGTGTTCACATATTCACATTGTTTCCCATAGCATCAGTACACTTTCTGCTGACTAGGAAAGAGTTTGCTGTCTAGGAAAGGTCAGAACTTAGCAAACCCGTCACATTTCTGAGCTTAGATCTTAGATCTACCCTATTTTTTTAATGATTAGCAAGCAGAGCAATTGTGTTACGTCCCCCAAATGGATTGCACTAGGAACTAGAATGCAATATGAGATTAGAGTAGAATGCATGATCTAGAGATAAGCTATAGAAAAGCTAAAAGGCTCTGCTATCAAAACTGAGAGACAATCTTTAAGATTCCAAAGGTACTTTTGAACAGCATACACAAAAATAATGTTACCTGAATGTCTGTTTAAAGCTTCAGTTCTGCATGTTATTCGTGATGGAGAGCATTTCATTTTTTTTAATATGTTGTCAAAAACCTCCACCCATCAAATGTAGGAAAAAATACATGAAATGTGATCTCAGTGGTCAAACTAAATTGATTTGAATCAGATTGGTATCACATTTCAAATGTGACTTGAAATCCCAGTGGAAAAAGTTCTGATTGAAAAACCATCTGCTTATATTGTATTTGCCATATTTCAGAAGCCTATTTAAAAAAGGACCATAGTGACTTTCTGAGGCTTTGTTAGGGGCTGTGGAAGGAGGAGTGATAGGTGTGCTGCTATGAAAGGATGGAGTGGAAGGGCTTTGTGTATGTATCAATATTCCAAATATGGTTGAAAGACAGCATTATCTCTCACACCAGCCATATTTCTCAGGCTCTGGCAGCTGGTCCAGCTTGCAGTACACCTGAATCAGTGTTCTCAATGGCCTGTTTCAGGCTTGTCGGGAGCTTGGATAAAGAATTAAGAAACAGTGGCCAAAGCAGTTGATCCAGCAACTTTCTGTTTCTTACTCTTCATTCTATATCTAGGTGACTGCAGGTGTCATCTTTGGCGAGGCGTCTGTGCTGATTACACATGACATTTATGGATCTTGTGTCCTTTACAGTGCTGTGTGTGAGTGAAGAGGAAAGAGCATCTGTGGATGGCAGGATGTAAAGTCCACACCGCAGCGTTAGGTTCAGTGTAATGGAGCCAGCTGAGCTCAGTGTTCAGAATGCGTGCCATTTGTCTTGTTATGACACATTCAGGTACAAAGAGAGAGTGAGAGGAACAGAGACACAGAAGGCAGGAGACTTTTTTTTTCTTTTACAGAGTAGTACTAGAAACAAGTTTTACTAGCTAGTCTCTGTATTGTCCAGGACATTTATGTTAATACCCTTAATTTAAGATTTGGTGAGTTGTGGACCGTGTAGTCCATGTTTTTTACATAATGCACCTTTATTCATTTTTGACATATCTTTGGATGTCACAGTTTTAACTTGCTAGCATTATCAGTTCACCGACCATAGAGGTACCAAAATGTGTAGGATTCGTTCTAAATAATGAAGTGTTGTCTTGTTGTCTAATTAATCATGAATAAATGTTGAATGAGTGTTTACCAGAAAGTTTACCAGCTATGTGAATCAAAGGCTGGCAAGTTAGAAACTCATCTCTCTCTCTCTCTCTCTCTCTCTCTCTCTCTCTTAACTTGAACTATGTCTTTGAATTAGAGTCTTTGTCTCCTTTTTCCCTCCATGCTAGTTCATTCTTTCATACACACACACTTGGCCCTGCAACAAAGGGTTAGAAAGAGCAACAAAATGTGAGAGAGAGATGGACATGGACAGAGTGAGCAGAGTGCTGTATATCCCAGCATGTTGTTTCCCTTCTCATGTCTGTGCTGTACTGATCTCTTTCTGTTGGCGTCTGGCAGCATTTCTGTCTCCAGCTATTCACTCTCTCTCTCTCTCTCTCTCTCTCTCTCTCTCTCTCTCTCTCTCTCTCTCTCTCTCTCTCTGTGTCTCTCTCTCTCTCTCTCTCTCTCTCTCTCTCTCTCCACACGCACACACTGCTCTGAGACTGAACAGTCCATTATGCAAACCAAGAGCACTAAAAAGTGCTTCAAAAAAGAGTAATATTTATAGTAATAATGTAAAAAAGTAAGACATGTGCATTTAAAAGTTTTTGGCTGCACTCTGTAGTCTGTTTCTTAGCAGGGCCAAACAACTGGGTGTCCTTTTTTGCAGTCCACTGCAGAACTGGCCAAATACCACCACTTTTGTAAACCACTTAGTAAAGATCCTTTTTAAAATATGATCATTTTTTCCTTCTTGAAACTTTTAAAATAGGCTCATTTTACATACACAGAAGACACGGTAATTACTCGGCTTGCTGTGAGAGCAATGCAGTTTTTTAGTCTTTCTTCCTAAGTTAATTAAATCAGCAAGCTGAGGCCCATTATCTTCTAATGAAATGTATGCAGTGTTTTTCAGGTCAAGGCAAGCGTTTTTCACTGGATTCCAATGAGGCTGCTTTGGCGAGGGGTCAGGCTCACAAATAACATTAAGCGCAGTCAAAGTATGTGCATTGGCCCATTAGCTGGGAGGCTTAAAAGAACTAAATAACAGCTGATTGTGTTTTTAATTGAGTTGGACAGCAGCAGGAGTGTCATTGAGCTCAGTATTTAAGTTAGCCCTTCTCGGCTGTTTCTCTTTAAGATGCCTGAATCTAAAAGGGCTCCCTGCTCACTATTAATTGTAGGGAAGAAAAATAATTAGATTGGACTGAAACCAATGTCATTATAGATTTTGTTTATCGGTTTGATTCTTCATTGACTCCGACATTGATTCCTGATCAACATACACATATTCTCTGAGTTTACGTGGCTGTGTTATCTCTAAGTCTGCACACAGAGATTGAAATGTGTTTCTAATAACATCTGATCATGTTGAAAGGATATGTATAATAAATGATACACACATATGCATGATTATATATAGACATGTCAAGGGCTCACAAATATCATTAACCACACCTGTGCAGTTGCATTGCAGTGTTTACAGTACACTACATGCTATGTACATGAACTGAGACAGCAGCTAAACATGGTTTTAATTAAGTTCATGCAAATATGAGCTATGACTATTATTTCAGTTTCCAAAAATAGGAAAACATACATAAAAGAAAGGGCTGCAATTCATCCATCGACTTGAATTGTCCACGGACTATAAGGGCTGGACTGTAATTTCTCCATGATGCACCTGGCCCTCCATAAACTCAAATTAAAATGAGTGTTCTGCACTTCACAGTCAGTGTTTCATTTCATACCTAGTGTGCTACAGTGCAGAGCCAAAGAATGATGTCAGTGTCCAATTACTTACTAAACTAAACCATATGCATTAAATTGGGAGGCATTAGGTATTGTGCCCATGCAGCTAAAGCTTGTTAATGGATATTTTTTCTCGCATCACTGACCGATTTAGTCAAGTGTTGATTCAGTCAGTCCTTTCAATGAATGCACTAATGAATGTGCTAAGAAGTTAGTAGTTAATACTGTAAAAGCACTTACCTGGCTTACCTTACTTACCACATAACAGCAAAATCAAAATAATGAATATGCTGATAGCTGATTGGTGTGTTTTCAGCAAAAGTTTGCCATTTCTGGTCTTTGGAGATTGTATATCAGTAGTAGTTTTAGGCTGGAAGGTTTTTTATTTTTTAATGATGCAAAAAAAAGACTACGTATAACTTTTCATTAGTATCTCCTCTTTTGGTCACAGAAACAAATTTGAAATGGACTGGAAGTTCAGAATCTTTACTTCACTTTCACTGTTTCTCTGCTCTGCAGCGAGTAAGAAGTATAGAGTCATGGTTTTTGCTTTTTCTTAGAGATGACCTCTCTCAGTCTTTCTTTTTGCTTCCTTCCATCCATCCATTTCTCTCTTTTTTTTCTCCACTCACCTCCTCTCCATCCCTCTCTTTTTCCATCTGTTTCTGCCCTGCATGTTGTTAGTTACCCCATTGCAGGCACATTAATATTTTTTCATCAGTACACTTAGCATGATGACAGTGCTCATTTGCCTTCAGTGGCTGATGAGAGAGCTCGTGGAATAAGTGTAATTACCGTGCTTTAATTGCCTCCACTTCAGAGACACTGATTGAAAAGCATCACCATCGGCAGCTGCGAGGAATCTGTCGCAGGGGGATGCAAGGAGGATCGTGCCGTGGCCTACTCACCTCCTTCTCTGCCCAGATGAGGTTGTTAATTGTTTTTGCAGGGCTGAACAGGGCCTCAGTGTTGCGGATCTCCTGCTGAACAGCTGCATTATTCAGACATCTATGGACTTTTCACCTCTCACACACTGAAATAAACGTAGGTTTTACTCTCTCCATATTATTCCCCTGAGCCGAGCACATCACATAACATGACAGGAGGCTTCTTTGTTTTTTCAACCCCTGTAGTTTCTGGGTGTCATGATAAGGGCAATGTGTCATGTTAATTCCTTGAAAGAAGTGCAGCCACCTTTTACGCTAGAATACGGACCTTTTCTTTTCCTCACTCATTAATATATACATATATTATATATTGTACAATACATATTTAGTATATTGTCATGTGTGTATGTATCATATACATGCTGTATACAAAAATGTATTTCTCATTAGTTACTGAGACACTCGTGGGAAGAATTATTTTGGATTCTTTTAAGGTTTAATAACTAAATTATATTCTTGCAGATTAAGGGGTTAATTTTTAGAAGAAGAAGTCTTTCAAGTTTTAAACACTTTTAAGCCTTCAAACCATCCATAGTGGTGGAAGCTGCAGCTCAGCTGCTTGCATGCTGTAGCTGTGATAGAATTCATGTCTATAGCTCTTTTGATCATAAGCCACTTTAAAAGCCTTTTAAAGCAATAAACCTCAGCCTATGGACACATCAAGTAAATAAGCCTGTGAATAAAATAATACAAGTGCACTGGTTTCAAACCGCTTTAATTACTTGTTTCAACGGTATGCATTTTTGAGCCTGGGTTGGCAAATTATTTTTAAATAAAACAAAAGCTTAGCTTAGTGGAAATGGCATCCACTGTAACAGGAACCTGTTTAAATGAGTGCAAGAAGCTGCAGTGGCAGGGGATCTAGAACCATCGATTGTTTATACACTTCTTGGGTGAAACATGCAACCTCACTCAAAAGGTACTAAACTAAAAACACAGAAACACACTAAACTGTCACTGGGGTGGGACCCTCAAAAGCACACGTTCCGCTACCTTCAGTTATGGAACATACTTCTACCATCTTCCACTGCAGGTACAAACATTCCACACACCGTTCTGAGTCCAGCCTCAGTTTTATATTTCCACTCTTTTAGTATGTGTCAGTATGCTTTTCTGAGCATATTTTTGCTTTTTAGAACACTACGCAACTGCATGTTTTATTATAAAGAGCATAACTAGTCCTATTTAATGGGATCTAGCTGTCAGGGTTGTAGGATGGAAGTAGGCGTGAGTCAGGGATCTGGTTGGGGTTTTATAGATAAACTTGTACCACTAAGCATTTACACAAACCAAACTGGCAAAAAAGATTTAAATGGAAAAAACAAAAAAAAACAACAATGCAAGAACAAGGATGAGCAAGAAGAATAACAGTGAAAAAAGACAGAGACAAAGAACCCACAACTCCGTCTTGACACACTTAATAAAAATTAGGGACATCCAGCACAAGGAAAGAGTTCAAACCAAAGCCAAGTGTGCTCAGTCAGAGCAGAGCAACCCACACATAGGTACTCATGACACTAAAGTGAAAGTGATTATTTGTCATTGTGAAACACAGCACAGCACTCAAAAAGCAACCTCTGCTTTTAACCCATACACACCGTGCAGCAGTGGGCAGCTATTTAAAGCAACCAGGGAGCAGTAATGGGGAAGGTACCTTGCTCAAGGGTAACTCCTCAGGGCAACCTGCTGGTCTGGGATTCGAACCCACGACCTTCCAATCCTGGGTCTAGTTCCTAAACACTAGGTCACTGATGCTCACTAGTGCAGCATTGTGTGAGAAATGTATTTTTAGTTTCTTTTTTTGAGTGTTATGATGTATATTTTTTATGGTTTTGCTGTTCTGTATCATCAGGCTCCAATTTTAACTTCTGACTTTTCATTTATTTTACTCTCAGGAATTGGCAGTGCGGCAAGAAAATATTTCACTGAGCTATGAGAGAGAAATAACTCATATAAAATTACAAATTGCAAGCTTGACCCTCTGCACTCTGCATGTTCTGGAGTGATGATCTCACCCTTACCATTAGCCTTCTCATATTTTCAGAAGTCACAGGTTGTGACCCCATAGTGACATTAGCTCAATTGTGAGTTAATGTTGGTCAGGATGTCGGGTCTCAGGGCTGGACACCCCCCGGCAGCAGAGGCAGCTTGTAAACACAATGAATAAATAATGCGCTGCTGCTGCTGCTGCTGGCTAGTGGCTCAGCAATACTGTTAGCTGCTGTAGTACTTTAAGGGAGTGAGCTTAGTGTTTGATTATGATTCCCTTCAGGGCCAGCTTTGCTGCAGGACAGGACAAAGACCATGCATCCCTGTGTAGGCCAACAAACAAATACCAAATCAGAGAGAAGGGCCCCTTTAAAGCAGGAGTTTGGCCCAGCAGTAAATTTGCAGTATTCCTTCTACACAAATGATCAGTCAGACAAGACATAATACATATGAGTATCTGATGATCATAGCCCTGTGCAGACACCAGGGCTGAATCATCACAAATGACACTTGCTTCAAATAGCACTGTTCAATAATCTGCTATTGTGAGACGTCTATAAAAATGGACAAAAAGTGCACATGAAATTCACGCTTCACACTTGCTCCTACTGCTGCTTTTAGCTATGTGGCCTAGTTTTTTTTCTCCTTTTTTTAAGATAACAATGTGCAATGCAGTGTCAGAAAACACATGAGCAAGTCTATTTGAGTCATTTAACACTGTGTGACAAGTGTGTGATGATTTAGGCATGCAGTCTGCACTAGGTAGAGCAATACTTCCACGCCTGTGTGGAGCTCATGACAATTATGGACACAAGCCAGCAGCATATTTCCAGCAGCAACAATGACAAAGTATTCTTAATTCCAAATAGTTATTATGTTTGTATTATGCTCAGTAGGTAAATTATTATATAGCTTTGCAATTATACATAGCTTTATGGTTTGATTTTCTTTCTTGGTCATTTGACTTCAATGGACAGTCAATGTGCTCTCTATGTTGTGGACTTAACATGCATCATAAAATAATAGCTTCTTGACATAAGTAGTGGATTACATGCTAGCCTCTCATTTGAAATTTTGCCAAATAAATAAAATAAAAGTGATCATAATGGTATAAAATACCACCCATGTTTGTTATGTTATATATGTATGAGCAGTCTAATTGCTGGTTGTAAAGGGGCTGCTTCTTCTTCTTCTTCTTCTTCTTCTCTTGGCTGCTCCCGTTTAGGGGTTGCCACAGCAGATCAATCGTCTCCATTTCTTCTGGTCTTCTGCATCTTCCTGCTTCAAACCAACCACCTGCATCTCCTCTCTCACCACGTCCATAAACCTCCTCTTTGGTCTTCCTCTTTTCCTCTTTCCTGGCAGCTCCATCTTCAACATCCTCCTTCCAATAAAACCCTCGTCTCTCCTCTGGACATGTCCAAACCAACACAACCTTGCTTTTCTAACTTTGTCTCCAAAATGTCTACCCTAAGCTGTCCCTCTAAAATACTCATTTCTAATGCCCATCGTCACACCCAATGAAAACCTCATATCTTGAACTCTGACACCTCCAGCTCCACCTCCTGTCTTTTCGTCAGTGCCACCATCTCCAACCCATACAACATAGCTGCTCTCACTTCTGTCCTGTAAACCTTCTCTCCAGCCACTCTTCTCTATTGACTCTGCTAGCTGTAAAGGCAGACTAGATTTTTCACTGTATTGTGACTTTAAATGTAGGTATCTGTTATGAAAAAGTGGGAAAATATAGCATAACGTACTAGTACAGAATGCTTGTTAGCTGATTAAAAAAAAGGTTGCCATTGCGTACACACACACACACACACACACACACACCCCTTTATCACACCTGTGTGCATGCTGAGGTTGTTAACAGCTATGAACAAGGAATTGTGAGACTAAAAGTGAAGGGTCGTTGCTGAGAGTGTGATGACTTTGGGAAAAGAACACACACCCACACCTACCCCCACACACACACACACACACACACACACACACACACACACACACACACACACACACACACACACGCACACACACACACACACACACTTGGCAGACGCACCTTGAAGCCCAGCACAGTATCACTGCCGCCACCTCCCACAGAGATGGTGGCAAACCCACTGCTTCTGTGCACAGAGGCAGCAAAACTGTCAGTTACTAACGGACTGAATGGGAGGACTATGACTCTGTTGATGCTGCTGAAGGTAATGATGTTATTAAAAGTTCCATTAGACTTTCTGAAATGAGTCTAAAGACCATCTGGTGGTTTGACAGCTTTGCTAGAATAGTTTCTTGTGTAATGGCATCAGATTACTTTTCTCTCCGTTTCCTGTCTCACTTGCCTTGGGCTTCACACCATGAAGATTTCTGGGGTTGGAGGATTTGATCACCGTTATGCATGATTTTTAACCACGGATTGGACCTTGCTGAATAACCTGACAATATCTTCATTAAGATTTAGTTAACATGTGTAAGATGACTCTACTCTACTCTACTAAGCTGTAAAGTTTGCGGTTGTTTGTGGTTTATATAATATATTCATCCATTATCTAAAATGCACATTAGTGCCAGGGTTGGCAGAGGGCTCGGGAACCTATCCCAGCACTCATATGGCAAAGGTGGAAGAACACCCTGTACAGGCCAGGAGTCAAGATACATAGGAGTCACAGGGCAGATACATAAACAATCATGCATAAACTTACACACCCACACTTACACGTAGGGGCAATTATAATAAAACATAAGCTGGTATATAATACCACCTTGTTACATTAATTTGCACTGATATATTTTCATTCTCCTTCAGATTTATTCATTCATTTGTTTATTTATTGGGCATATGAGATTTGTTTCAGACAAGGAGCCAAGACAAGAAGTCCATTCTATACTTTCCAAAAATGGCATAAAGTTAAAAGATCTTTATTCTTGGTGCAAAACAAGACCATATCTGGTTTCAGTGAAATATCTATGCAGCTGATTAAAAGAATGAATATGGCACAGATTGGAATATGCACTTTTTAAGAATTTCTCTGCTGTTACAATAAATGGTAAACAATGAAAACAAACCTTTGTTGAAGTTGCTGTAAGCTTAAAGCTATTGGAGGCACTGATCACATCCGAGGGAAAACAGAGGATGCTTTGCATCACAGCTGATGGTAGACTGTTTCCAGTGAGGGAAGCAGTAGTGAAACCTGATTATAGAGCGCTCCTTCTGTGAGTGTGCCTGCATACTCTGCGTCGGCTAAAATAATCGTCTACTACTAGGCTGAGTGGAGAAATCAATGCAGAAAGGCTGCCAGCTCAAGTCAAGGCCCTGCAGCCTCTTCAAAGGCAAGCCCATCTGCTGGCTGCTCTTTATCGATCCCTCCACTCACACAACACTGGTCCATTCTAATGCAATCAGCCATGCAATGCATAAAGCTTCAAGGGAAGAGCTCATATAGAAAAATCAGACATGCTCGCTCTGTCTCTCTCTTGCACTCTCACTCACATGCACAGTCAAACTCATTTAATGACCAGTGAGGTCTCTATCTTGTTAGGAGGGCAGTTTCTTACTTTAATACTTTAATTTAATCTGGTGGGATATCATTTAAAAGGGCAACAGGAAAACCAAAAGTACACAAATGCCAGCATGTACTATGGTATAATCAAAATGTTATTAGTAGTGTAGCCTCACAAGAGGAAGATTCTGGTTTTGATTACCAGCCAAGGTAATTCTCTCTGTCTTCCATGTTCTCTGTGATAGTTTCCTTCCATTTGTGTTGTTTCCTCCCAAAGTGCAAAGATGAAGTCAAATGCATGTGAGGTGAACTGGAGATGCTAAATTGCCCCAAGATATGACTGTTTTGGCCCTGCAGTACAAACTGTCCAGATATTTCTCTGTTTTTCATGCTGGGATTGGGAATGGGCTCATAACCTTAATAAGGATGTGAAGATGAGATAATGGATTTCCAAAATGTATTAGTTCAAAACTGGCTGAAGGGTCAGTTGTGTCAACAGTCAACAAATGATAGAAATCCTATAGTGCCAATGTAAGTGGAGAAATGAGGTGAGTTTTATTTGAGGAAGTCTGAGGTTAGAACAACAGTAGGCTATGCATAATGGATTCAAACACGGCAGTACAAGGTCTGTAGCTAAACAAAACTAAAACTTAGACAATGAAAGATACTGCATGGAGCTTGGAGATGCAGATAGAGATGAAACATGGCTTGGTGTCTTGGTCTTGAATTTCTTTACAGGGTTACAATCAGGTTAGACGGTTTAGACAGTGGTGATGGTGATTTGATGTGATGATTTTTTATCATGGTCAAGTATAAGATTAGCTTCTATGATAGTAAAAGTAAGGATTTGGAAGCTCCTTCTCTCAAAGATGGCAGTGTTCAGTGCCTCCAGTGGCACTGTACTAATTATTTTTCATTGTGTAAAAACTGCAGCTTGCAGGTTCATTGTTGCATGCATTTGTAATATGACACTAGTTATATTGTATGATTCTATATATAGTTTTATGAAAATCCTAACGTCTTCTTTTTACTGAACTAGTACAAGGGAACCTTAGGGCAACCTACTGGACCAGGATTCGAAACCACAACCTTCCAAACCTTGGGCCTCGTCCCAAGCCACTGGGACACCGCTGCCCTGTTTATGATTTGTAGCACAAATTATATACCCAAGAGCACTTGATTGGAGGGAATTATTTGAAGTTATCCAGCCTTTATATCCACAAAGGGAGTTTTTATCCTAGAAACATTGCTAAATGTTAGCAGGTCCTTGCAGTCTGAAGTTATATGGGCTTGTATGTCTTAGAACACTCGCAGAAAAAAAGGTACTGCTTTGTCACTGGGGTGATACCTTTTGTGTCACTGGGGGTGGTTCCTTCAAGGTTATGTTTCAGTACTTCTAGTTAGGGGAAAAAATCCACTGCAGTCAGGTGGACTGACTCTATATCCTTCCAGGCTTTGCATTTTACTGTTGTTTTTTAAAAATATTAGGCTGTGAAAAGCAAAAGATTTGCCATCTTAGGCAGTGGCCTAGTTGTTAGGAAGTTGACCACAGGATCGGAAGATTGGGGGTTCAAACCCCTTACCAGTAGGTTGCCCTGAGGTACCCTTGAGCAAGGTACCATCCCTCTCACTGCACCCTGGGCAGCTTTCATTGTGATGTTGCAATGACAAGGGCTTTCACTTTTCACATAAAACTGGAGCTCAAAGACCATGTTGTACCTTTGAGGGTGCATTTATGTACCTGGACAGGGTTTTTTTGTGGCAATGTATGTACACTAGTAAACACACACATATACGTACTAACTGAACTGAACACAGCAGCACATCCACCTTACTTCTTGTTGAGTTAGGAAAAGAAGCTTGTAGCTGGAGGATGTGATCAATATGAGCCAGACTGAGAAAACTGAAGCTGTTTGATATGTGAAGCTATGTGATTTGATATGAAGCTGTTCTGTGTCTCAGAGTACTGCCAACATGACATTCTGTCTCAGAAACAGAAAGATCAAAAACACACCAATAAGAATTCACATTTTTTTAGAATATTCAAAGTAAAAATGATCCATTCACACCATGAAAAGAGAGCACAAAAACAAATGAAACATTTGAATATTAAAAGAGAGCTAACGATTATCCAAGGCATTGTTGAGGGTATCACTAGTGTGTTTTGCTTCCATGTGCTGCTGTCATCCCCTCTGCTCATTTTGACATTTCAATTCCAAAGCATCATTAAAAATGCAGAGAGAATAGCCACAGTCTCAATGAAAGTGGACTGTGTATGTCTGTGTGTGTGTCCTCATCCATATTCAAAAGAGACAGAGGTTTGAAAGCCAACCATTAAACTGTATTAGTCCTTCAGCATGCAAAGAGAAAACAATGCAAGCTGCTGTGGTGATGATAGTAATTTGAATACACAGAGGTGTCAGACCTATAGATTTAAAGCTGGAAAACAGTGGGAGGCTTTTTTTTTTGCTTTGTCTACAGTGGAGGAATATTTAAAAATAGCGTCAGTGACAGCTACTGTTTGAGTTTAATAAATTGCCTCGGTCAAAGATCCCATTAGTGAGGCTATTTGCAAAAAAGCAGGGAAAATCGGCAGGGAAATCATGCTTTCCATGACCATTTAGAAAAGCATGCTTTATTGCCTTTCTCTCTTGCTGTGTAGCTGGCCATGACTGCTGTTAACTGCATAAGTGTGCAACCTGCTTGGTGCTATAGTCCTCCAGGGTGTAAAAGCAAAGATAGCTTTACTCTCACATTACTCTCAGATTTTTATTGCGGTGAGATGTTGAGATATTGCTCTGAATGGAAGCCTGTTAGTGTTGCTTTACAGTCAGCTAGGAGCTGTGAGGATTTGGTGTGCAGTGTGCTTTGTGTGAACATTCATTCATGCACAAGGTTGGAGATGATGCTAAATCCTAGTAGACGAAATACAAGGCAGTTTAAGGATTTGCCATTCTCTGAGATTTCTGTAACTTTGTCAGTTTGTCTTGTTCACCTGAAAACCTCTTTTCTTCCTTGGCAGGATGGGATGTTAATTTTGTTTCATGATGAACAACACAAGGGTTCATTACTCTGTTTGGAAAATTACATGAATTGATCCATTAATTAAAATGATCACTGAACACAGTGACAGGATAAGTTCACCAGGCAAAAAATTATTCACATCATTTCTCCTCCAGGTTGTGGTTATGTATCACCCTCTTTTATTAACAGCATCACTTTTGTCAGGCTAGGATTACACAGGTCTCTTGAGGCCCTGCTCATTTTAGCACATTGACTAGTTTAGCTTTTTATATGCTGTTTGAAATGTTTGCAGGATGGTGACTTTGCTGGCCATTCAAGTGATGTTCCATCATATCTGTTAAACCACTCATACACAGGCTATAATGGACAGGATGACCACAGGAGGTGAACTGGGAAACAAGGCAATGAACTGACAAGAATAATAAAAGAATGATAGAATGCAATAATTCGATTATTATATACTGCTCGGAAAGATAGCGGTGAACCATCATCTTTGAAGAACATCCATCCATCCATTTTCTGCCGCTTGTCCCAAACGGGGATGCGGGGGAGTGCTGGTGTCCAACCCAGCACACACAGGGCGAGGACGGGGGACTCACCCTGGACAGGTTCTTTGAAGAACAAATGTGTTTAAAAGTTTTGTGAGATCATATCATAAGAAATCAACAGTAGGATTTGTGTTTAGTAGTGATAGTAAAAGAATTTTACTATCAGGGTGCAGATTTTTAAAGGGATCGGGGAACAGTGATGGGGACGGTACCTTGCTCAAGGGTACCTCAGGTCAACCTACTCATGTGGGATTTGATCCCACGACCCTCCAGTCTTGGGGCCTTGTTCCTAACCTCTAGGCCACCACTGCCCATTAACCATTTTCCTGTGATAAAAATTCTAATTTTGATCATGAGACATCCTGAATCTTAGTCATTCAATAATTTAGAAATTTAGAAAAAACAAAAGACCAAATGGGACAGAACTGAATTACAACCCATGTTGCACAATAACTATTGAACAGCCTCATTTTTGCCTGAACCGTTGTTCAGAAATTAATTTTAATTTAGTATATAACGGAGTGTTCTAGGTCTGGTCTTAAGTTGATGTTGCTTCTGTCAGGAGTGGTTGGAAGAGGTTCTTCTCACATTTTCTTTGTAGTGTTTCTGTGTTTTTCTGCCCTTGAAGATGAGCCATGCTTGGCAAAAGCATCTATTTAAGACAACAGGGGGTCTGTTTCTGGAGGCTGACTGCTCTCTCGATTATCATGAGATGCCTTAACCGCTTAGTTGTTTCCTCTTGAGAGAAAGGGCAGACGCTATGCCGTCTTTGTACTTTGATTTATGGAGGAACATGTCTGCCCACTCATTTGTCACACTTTTCTGCGTGAAAGCTCAGTCCAGAACCTAAATAAACACTTTTAAATCATGTCTCATAAGAAAATCACAGGTTAAAAGAAAATGCCTGTGTGTGATGAAAATTTCATCAAGGATCATTTCATCCTGTTGAGTTTCTGTGAGCACATGTTACATTTGCTGCCCCCATATCTTTCCATAGTGCATAGTTGTTCACATGAAAGTGTGTTACCAATAGATTAGTGTAGATTAAGCTTTGGCTGCAGCTGATTTTACTTGGAGGACGCCTGATATTGCTCTGTTAGGGTTTGTCTAAGCTTCTGACAAACCTCAAATCCATGTGAGCCAACCTAAATTTTCACGAGTCGCTGCATTCAGTTTACCCATCATGCATCAGCGTGGCACTGTTTGTGTCTGGGGGGCATTTTTGCTCGTGATTGTGATTAATAAGGAAGAGCTTATGAAAATTACATCATCCTTGAATGCATAATTAATGGCAAATATGCCTCCCAGTGAACAGTTATTCAGTGACAGTCATGACACGTTATAACTTAAACAACAGAAAAGCACACTTCTACTGCTTGTACTAGTACTCTGATCATTTCGAGCTATAGTTTCTGTTGTTGTAAGCCGATAGGCTTTTACTCCATGCATTTATACTTGATACTCTAGCTTGTCAGAATGAAATCTGATTACTATGTGTCGAGCATGCAAATCAGCTCAGTTACTACAAGCAGTGGCATGTGTTATTCCCAGTGCTTCTGTGTAAAATGACATTTAAACTTTTTCCAGAATCTCCCAAATTAAGCTCTAGGTAACCTCACATGAGATAAACTGGGGAGCGGAAGCGCTAAACAACCAGACCAGCAGGGGGGTTTGCAGTATTGTTCACAGTATTGGTAGGTGTTTGGTTGTGACTAGACGAGGCGGATGCATTCACACCACGTGTAAGACCTTTAAAATGGCCAGTTACTTGGAATGTATCGACATGGGACAGGGGGAGCCCATACCTGCTATTTTTATTCCATGTATATATCTGCCAATTCTGGTACAAGATTTTCTTTTTCAAATGCAGTTAATGGGAATACATCTACCTGGATTGGAAAATTATAACTTGAATTTAAAATAAAACAAAATGAAAGATTTTCATTTTGCACTTAATTTTGCATGTTTTTGCATTTAATTATATATTTTCATTTTTTGGCCAGAATTAAAAATGGGCCTGCCTTTAAATAGAAGAATAAAAACGCTTGGTGCATTGTTTTTTTTTTCCACTAAGGCAATTGTAACTACTCCCCCTGCCCCGAACTCAAAAACTAAACTCCTACAGGGGTGGTACCTCTGAAAGGTTGTGTCTCCGGGGAATCCTCTTCTGTCAATACCTTTAGTTGAGGAACATACTTTCACCTATTTCATTAAAACTGCATTTTCATACTGTGTACATTCTCCCCTGATTCAACCCTTTCTGTTTTCTCCTCTACCCTCAAACCTTAGGTTATGAAAGGTACAAATCTGCCCATTTCCCTCGGGAAAAACATTTTTAAGGTTTGGAAGTTGGAAGTATAGACTCCACACTGCTGTAAAAATGTGCCAAGGCATTAAGGGAGCATGTAAGCAAGTGAATGGATATTAAATTTACAGAAAACAAACAGCACAGACTAGACAGACATGAAAGGGACCAAAAGCAAAGACAGAAGGAGTGACAAATAAAACACAAACGAATACAAAGGAGAATGGAGCGTGAGAAGCCACAACGGGCAAACCATAAAAGTAGAGTTTATCTACTAAGTAGAATTCAAATCAAGCCAAAATGAGTGGAATTTGCAATTCCATCATTAACTGAATGATTGTTTCCATTCATATCAGCCGGTTCCAGGGCTGGAGAGTCCTGCGCATTTTGGCATTTGCCTCCTTAAACACATTCATTAAAGCTGCCGATTATCAGATGAGCTGAGCCAGGTGTGTTTGAGCGTGGAAATCACAAAACTGTGCAGGACACCAGCTCTCCAGGACTGGAGTTTATATCTTCATTTCAAATAAGACATTAACATAAAGATTAAAAAGCCATGGTGCGTCATTTTACCCAGTGGCTCTGCTGGCATTTTGCCTGGCCCTAATTTCTCCAACTGTTACCACAGTGGGTGGAGCAAATTCAGGTGCTGAGAAATCTCTGCCTAGAATGCTGCATGTTTAAGTAAGATGCACTGCCTGAATCAGAACATTTATTAGTGCTGACAGGAAGACATTACAGAGTGTTCTGTTTTGTTCCAGCTTCCAGAAATGCCTTGCTTTTAAATGTCTTATGTTTGAAGCGGCTGCCAGAGATGAGGAATAAACAGGAGATAAAGCAGTCATTAGAAGCTTCTCGCTGCTGGAGCCATGTGCTTCCTGTCTAGATTGCTCTCTCAGGTCTCTAATGGAAGGCATATGGCATCAAGAAGGAATCGGGGGATAATAAGCCTGATATTAACACTCTCTTGCAGTCTTATGAAAGGCGCTTCTCATAAGTCTGTTAGATCCTTGTGTTTCTCTCTGCCAAGCAAAAAACGCATCAGTTTTTACCCCCAAAACATGATACAAGACTACAGAGCTTTCTTTCCAAGTAAATCATTCAGTCTCCTGGCTCCCAGAGCAAGCTGCTGTTGGGTAC